>OY992884.1:68494409-68836909 GCA_963921405.1 Cepaea hortensis
AAACAGACAGACAGACAGACAGACAGACAGACAGACATAGGGTAGGTGAAAGAGACAGCGAGAAAGATAGGGCGAGAAAGAAAGTGTGATCAATATAAAGAGCGAGAAATATTAAGGACAAGAGAGCATGATAGCAAGCGAGAGCGAATGCGTGAAGGAGAGACGGAGAAAGAGAGAGAGACGGAGAAAGAGAGAGAGAGAGCGCGCGCGAAGATGTGATAGAGAGACCGCAATAGAGAGAGGGAGAGAGAGAGTTACATAGACATAGAAAGAGAAATCGTAGAGAGTGTGAGAGAAAGCGTTAGAGATAGAGAGATAAAGCGTAAGAGAGAGAGAGAGAGAGAGAGAGAGAGAGAGAGAGAGAGAGTGTGTGTGTGTGAGAGAGACAAAGTATGAGGGAGACCAAGAGAGAGCGAAAAAGTATGCGGGGTAGACATAGCGAGAGAGAATGAAAGAGAATTCGCGAGAACCAATAGAAAGATAGCGAGTGAGAGTGATAGAAGAGAGAAACTGCTCAGTACAAACGATAGGAGAGTATGTGTAACCGATATATCATAGCCCACCAGGCGCAAGCCTTTCCTCACTGCTACCTTAACAAGACAAAGAGGACAGATGTTTTGTTTTGTTCCGGTTATAATTGATAACTACCTGTGTATGTATGCGTGCGTGTGAGGTGGAAGGGAGATATGGAGAATGTGAGTCATATACAATTTCCCAATCAATAAAGAAGCAAATCCAGACTTTAGAATTCGTAGAATACGCGAGATCAATCAAGAAGAAGAGAAATATTGACATTTGTCCAGATATGAACATGAAGAAAATTAGCTCGTTAACAGCACTGTGTTTCAGAAACTGAAATTAGTTCATATAACGTGCCACAGTGGCTTAGAAACAACAATACAGGAAGGCGTGGTTCTTGAGAGCAGAGGCTGTGGTCGACCTACACGACTGTGGACACAGACAGTGATGGGGTGGGTCTTAAAATATTGGTTGCCGGTACATAAAAGTCATTAACATTTTTAAGATATACTGTCTAATGTTTAACAGATTCAGTGCCAAATACAAAAGTAGATTTGGACTGAACAAACATGGATGGCGGAAAATGGGAGGTAGGGGTGTGGCATAGTATAACCTAAAAGTTGTTAATATGGCAGCAGACATTCTATATTATATGTCAAGTGAAATGGGGTTGCTTGGGAAAAACTACTGTATTGGTAATTTAATTGAGACATTTTGCAATGACAACATTTCGGCGATTTATAATCTCATTGCAGTTATGAGAAGTCTCTTACGACTATTAATCATCACATGGCATTTAATCAATTAAAAGGTCCACTTCATCAGGTGGCCACACTTATCTTCGGGCCAACTGACAGGTGGGCCAGTCTGTCACTGGAGACAGGACAGTTATAAAGGTGCATAACAGACGAGATAATACTGTTCATGCACACACAATTAACCCATACACATGGGACATCAATGATGTCTCTATGGACATCAGCAACGACGTCTCTATGAGGCCTGAATGAAGGCCACGCGACCGATCACAGTTAGAAATAATATAGACACCGTCGTTTGTGAGGCTTCAGGTTTATTAACTGATTCAGTGCCAAACAAAAGGTAGGTCTGGATTAACCATGATACAAACTACAACATATCCAGGCGAACCTTCTGGCCTAGAGAAACAACAGTGGAAGATAAACTTTACGGACCGCTGAGTGAACTAAAAAAGACAGTTAAATTCATGCAAGAGACAACATTGCAGTTATAAACATATTTCAGGCGAACGAAAGAAGAAGAAGAAGAAGAAGAAGAAGAAGAAACCACGGTACACAATCTCGTAAACAAGTATTATAATGTCAGTTTCTATTCACTGAGCATTGAATTTGCGTTAACATGCCAGGAAATAAAATACATATAACACGATGTACCTAGTATGGCGATATGTTGTCATTCTTTCCACATGGGAGGTCACATGTGGTGATATCCCTCGGCGCTGAATCAGTTAGTACAAGTGAAAGTTCGGTATCGCTTTGTTTTCCTACCACAATGATTACTGACATCTGGTCATCAAGCTTATATGTGCCACATTGATATATTTGCGAGATGATCCGTGATCGTACAGTGTTTAATGGTTGTATATCTACTACTTGTTTGCCGGTTCTGGCTAATTACTATCCACGCCGTTGAAGCCCCAATCCCTCTTTTCCCTTTCTCCACTGCTCATTCTTGGCTCCTTCCTACTTTAACCTACACATCGTAGTCTTGTCTGGTCTCGTGTCTTAAATACCTTTACGATGGAATGTTTTTTATGCGATATGACCCTTCTAAATTAGACGCAGACAGTCAAAATTTTTTGGACATGTTATGAGAAGAAATGGATTGGAGAACTTAGTGACAACTGGCAAGATCGAAGAGTACAGACCAAGAGGAAGACCGAGAGGAAAATACCTGGATGGCTTGCCACATGGCATGGACGAGACAGGAACACTGAGCTGATCCACGACTCTGGTGATCGAGTGAAATGGCGAGTCATGACCGCCCACGCTTTCCGGCATGGTACATGATTGATTGATTGATTGATGACCCTCCTAAAAGGCTCTCGATTAGCAATGCGCTCTGGAACCTATTTTTCTGACAATGTTGACAAGAGAATGACCAGAAATGAATTTTTTACTGCGTTTCCCGCGTACTTATATTTCAGCTACTGGCCAAGTGTGATAAACATTTTGATTAACTGTATTCCCTTACTCGACTTTGGGTTTTGTTAGTAATGTCTCGACCTGACCCCAGAGTACTGGCTGACCTAGGTACGTCAACGATCTGTATCAGGTTCCTTCTGTTACACAAGTTTTTTACACAAGTTTATTTGAGTTGTTTTTTTTTTTTTAGTTCGCGCGCTTTAAGCTCAAGCGTAGTCCATACACGTGATTCCAGTGCACTGGACTGATTTTCACGTGTGAATTAGATTTCCCTATTACCAGTGTCCCTCGCCATCAAGGGAACCCACTCCAACGTCTGAGGTACTTGCAATTTACGTTACCAAGTCAAGGACGAGAAGTCAACATTTTAGTCCAAATGACTGGTGTAGGTGTTGAACCCGCTACCTTGGCATCAACACTAACTGGTCTTGACCCCACTCGATAGAGGAATGAAGAATAAATAATCATACATAATACCAATGTATGTATTTACAACAACAACAACAACAAATAGAGATAATTTATTCTTAGTAGGGAAGTCAGCGTGGCCGAAAGCATAAGAGACTTCTCTCCCGCTGCTGGCGGGGTAGGGATATTAACCGCTCCACCGGTATTAAGTTGGACTTAAATGTTGACTTTTCTCTCAGAAAGCAATGGTAAACTACTGAACTGAATATTGCCGAGAAGATCTACCTTGGGGTGTATCACAAAGTCCTGCAAAGGACATGCAGCAACAACATCTTTAGTTTACTGGCCTGGTTGGGAGCTTTAGGCCGCTTTAACTTTCTCTTCTGGCCGTGGCACAGTGCGTTTCCACAAGTCGGTCAGTTAAATATCAATGCTGACTTCTCGTCCCTGGCTTGAGGACGTAAATTACCAATACCTCTGAGGTCGGGGAAGGGTTCGCCTGATGGCGAGGGGCAATGGTAATAGAGAAAGATGTTAGTCGCGGTTCCAACTTCATGGCAAAGGATCAAACCATAAAGCTACGTTCCTGTACCAGTGAATATTACACAAAATGATCCTCACTGTTCCATATGAAAAGTAAAACGGACAGCAGTCCTGACACACCAACAGCACGCGTTTGCATATAAGTCCGCTGCCAGAATGCCAGCACACAGTTATACAGAGATAACAAGATAACAGAGACAGCTAACCCTTCAGCAAAATCAGCCCGCCGCACACACTAGTAGTTGCAGCTACTGGTGGTAGGAGCAGGTGTGTGGGCCACACTTGAGTTCAAACCTAACAAATGCACACACAAAGAGTGAAACAAATGCATCACAGATGAGATAACTCAAACCTCAAAGAACTCAGGTGCATTACCGTTTACATTCTAATCCAGTGTTTCCCAACGTGGGGCCCACGCCCCACAGGGGGGCAATTTGACTGTTAAGGGGGGCAATTCGAAAATGGAAGAAATCGGTTGAATATAACAAAACGGGGGGACTTGAGACTGAAGTTAACTAAATTGGAACCTGACATAAGATCTCTTTGCAGCAAGCATCAAGCGCAAGGATCTCACTAAATTTAAATATTAAATAATTACTAATAATTAAAATAATATAGAAAAATCTTTCATTAAAATTATTTTGTACTTAAATTTCAGTTCTCCATTATATGTTTTGAAAATTTACTTACTGTGTTTGCTCAATAATTACCCAGTGATTTCTTCCTAAAACCTATCATTCAAGTTTCTTTAGTGAACATTTCAATTTTTGAATATTAAACATAATGTATATGTTGAGGTGGGGGGGGGGGGGCGTGAGGCGGGGGAGGGGGGCAATATGAATTTTAGAAAGGCTTAAGTGGGGCATGGCACAAAAAAGGTTGGGAAACACTGCTCTAATCAGTCGTTTTTAGTCCAAATAATTCAGAGTTGGATCTCTTTAAAGCTGAACAGCGCATAAATGCCTTTGAATACAAATGTTATAGGCGGGTTCTAAGAATATCTTGGATACCGAAAATAGCAAATACATTTATACGACAAGAGCTGAATATTGAAGAAGATTGGCTACTAAAGACGATAAAACAAAGAAATATGAAATATTTTGGTCACTTGAAACGTCAGTAAAGTTTGGTGAGAACAGCGGTACCTGCTCGAAATAAGAGCAGAATAGGGCAAGCAAAGGCTGCATTTCAGAAAATGAAGAATATCTTATGCAATAAGTCACTATCATTGAACGTAAGAAAGAGAGTGCCGAAACGTTATATAGAACCTGGTTTGCTGTATGGCTGTGAATCTTGGAATGTAAATGAACAAATTAGGAAGAGATTGGAAGCGACGGAAATGTGGTTCCTGAGACGAATGTTGCGAATTCCTTGGACTGCCAAAGTAACTAACAACAGCTGCCTGTAAGAGGCTAATGAAACTAGAACATTATATACAACAGTAAGAAAGGGGCGTACAGCTTTTTTGGTCATGTGATGAGAAGAGACGCGCTCCGTGGCGAAGAGCTTACGGACGCGTTTCGTAATCCCGTATACCCGCATTCGAAACAGAGCTGCGCGCGATTTGGCAGCAGACCGGGCTGCGTTGGTTTTGCGTGGGTATCAGTGCCGGTCGTTCAGAAAGCAATGGAAAACTACTGAACGTAAACTTGCCAAAAGATCACAGAGGCAGAAATGCTGGTGTTGACTGCTATGTCCTGTAAAAAGGATATTGTGACGAAACGGACAAGATTCTGTCCGTACTCTGCATTATTTCCCCTTGGTCGGAATACGACGAGTTGGGCTCCCTTGAAATTGGGACTATAGCTAGGGAAATCCCCGGTTAATTTAGTCCCTAACGTCATAAGTCGGGTGAATTCGTGAAGAATCGAGACCCTTCTAGACGGGACTGACCAAAGTGCGTACGTGATGTTGCTGTCACGGTGGACCCACAATTACATCGAGGATCACGGGATTCTGAATCTCTCCGGGACCCATGGGATTCTCTGGGCCCGGGATGTGATTGTGAATGCGCACTGAGCTATCCGCTATCAGTCGCCTTTCAGATCTTGTCAAAGACAGCCGCGATTCACTGGCTGCTAGAAGTTGATATCTTTACAACCGTCAGCCAAGCAGGACATCTGCAGTCAAGGAATGTGGTGATCGAGTATCTAAGGTATTTTCTTCCTATAATATTAGTTAGCTGATGTGTGTAAATAAAACGCCGGCAGTCGAAATACTTTTAAGCGCCGTAAATAAAATAGTCTCTGCGACGCGAGTAAATTTTCCTCCGCGTATCTGCATTTCTAAGTAGCAGCTATCGATCGGCTAGGAAATATTTAGTTCAGCAGTCGGCTGCGAGAACACCTGTTGTGTGCTTGTAAACATCAGGCGTGTTTAATGTCACTTCTGCTTGGCGGTGTAAAATTGATGTAATTTTAGCTGATAGAATTTAAAGATGTTAGATTACCATTATATGCGTTGTTAGTGAAATGTATGATGATGTTATCACTGCTATGTGTAAGTAGGTTTGAGGTATGTTAACAGCTTTGAAGCAGTGTGTTAACTATCTTATTTAGTGAATACATTCGTAGGACAGTGGGGAATTTGGTTACTAGTTAGATTGTGTGATGCTAACGGCAGTAATAGTGATAAGTATTAGCGTGAGATA
Organism: Cepaea hortensis; assembly: GCA_963921405.1. Lineage (NCBI taxonomy): Eukaryota > Metazoa > Mollusca > Gastropoda > Stylommatophora > Helicidae > Cepaea > Cepaea hortensis. Next base: position 68,500,713 of record OY992884.1, read on the forward strand.
ACCAGTAATGTGTTGTTTGTTTAGCTAGTAAATGCTATAATGTATGCCTTTAGTAAGTGGTGTTTCTTAATTCCTGGAATCAAGGTGTTTGTATTTCCATTAGGAGATGAAAGTAAGTATTGGCTAAATTAGGCAACCAGTGCTATTCCACCTTTAGATAGAAATGTTTTGTATTGACTTGATAGAGGTAGATAGGAAGTACCGGTGGATTTATTATATCATTACGAGTTTATATGCTGCCCGCATAAGTGAATAGGCATGCCTGATCGTGCTTATTAGGTCTGTCAGACCGACTGGTTATTTGTCTGTACGGCTGAGTGAAACTGCGTGACCGATCGTGGTTATAATGTGCGGCCGGTACGACCGTCGATTGATTTGCCTATCCAACCAAAGTGATTGTGCGTAACCGATGGTTGAATTTACATACCCGACCGATAGCGATGCGGCGCTCTGTCAACGAGGCTAATGATAATCCGAACTTCGAACAGAACCTTGTCTGTCTCTACAGCTCTTCTCTTCTATAGCCTTGTCTCTGTTGGTGGGATCACTTAACCACTAGGACGTGGTAGTGATACCCAGGCTATTTAAGCCGCACCTGAGGGGGGACTGGAGATTTAATGGATGAGAGGCTGGATGCCACTCTACACTGGACGACGTGGCCTAACTAGCCACGGAACAAGGTTCTCTTTTGCCACAGCAGCTATAGGGAAGATTACTCGGTGGATTGCCACCATATCTGGGATAGACCTGCACAGACTTGACCGTCATGGGTGAAGGTCAAGTAATAAAGGTCAAACCTGTTCTGGGACAGAGATCCCAGAACGAGAAAGCTGTTGCTTTGTTTGAGTTTGTTAATTAGTTATTAACCATTCTTGTTTATAATTTGTTAATGCTATGTTAATTAATTATGGTGTATATAATTTATTAATGTAAAATGGTCATTAACGAGTTAGGTTTAATTAATTGATCAATGAGTTAAGTGATTGATTAATTGTTGAGTTGTATGAAAGAGGAGGATATGTCCGGCTGGGCACCTCCTAGATAATGTAATCTCTACACTGAAAGTTAAGTAGGTGTATTTTATTATTGTGGTTGGTTAGTTGAAGTGGTGGAGTGGTATAGCGCCAGGTAGAGGATACAATGACAGAGTCAAACAGTCTACTCTGTAGCTATCGGGCCAGCATTGCCCAGACGAGTTACTTGATTATATACTTGTGTACTATTGCTTTCTCTTGCACCCTCATGCCTGTACCTTGTAATTAAGAGTTGATCTATGATGTTGATGATCTCATATAACACATATGATATATGTGTATTCCTCTGATGCATGAGTCAAAGTTGAGATGCATGTTAGTCTTAAGTTGTAGCCAGGTACTCACACCGCCCTCCATGTTTCAGGATCTGTTATATATCTAATGGAGATTCATGAGTTCAACCATAAACTCAATGGGACCAGCTCACTCCAGTGCCAGTCATCGGATGTTTGAGGCATTACTGGGAGCGGTCATCTGAATCTGCCAGAGTCAACACTTGATATAAGCTGAGTGTAGAATGATACGGTGGGTCTATGCTAAGACCGCCGTGACGAGTCCAACGAGAAGTTAGTCAACCGATCCAGGTAGGGTCCAAGACTGAAGCGTCTCGGGATTCGCACCGGTAAGATACTGGTGCAGTTCTACAAATACTTAGTGATGACTTGTGAACTCTCAATGAAATGAATTCCATTTGGGTTGATGAGAGTGAATGCTGTTTACTAGGCACGACAATGGCCTGTTTATTATGCTTCCGGCCCGGCTGGGTCGTCATGGGACACATTGTATAAATTCATGTTAACTACAGTGTGAATCTACAGTTGTGAACCGTACTGAAGCCGAAACATGGTCAAGTGACCTAGAACAGTAATTTGCCAGTCTTGTGAACACCGGAGTGACATTCGTGTTTGGGTAGGGATCTACCCCATTCCAAGGTGTTGGTGGACAATAATAGTGTCAGTGTGAAGGTAGTAGATACCTACAGAACTGTGTATAATAGTGTCAGTGTGAAGGTAGTAGATACCTACAGAACTGTGTATCATAGTGTCAGTGTGAAGGTAGTAGATACCTACAGAACTGTGTATCATAGTGTCAGTGTGAAGGTAGTAGATACCTACAGAACTGTGTAGAACAGAGACATGTGAATTAGTTGAGTTCTTACATTCACCAGTTGGAGCATTCAATTGTGCCAATGTTGTTATATAGAGCCAGCGCTCCAGTTATAGGTTGCAGACAATTTTCCTATTAATTTGAGAAGTCGAAGAGCAACCAGGCTATTAGATACGAGTGTATTGTGCTATAATACTTTTCTTCAGTTGGGTACATCTAGAATTCTAGGGTCGGCCCAGACATCATCAGCGGAGTGGAACTTGTGAGTTATTACGTCATCGAGGGATGACCAGTCACCTTTGGTGAAGTGTCAGTCACGCATTAGTCAGACGCCTGACCAGTCCGAGATCTTACTCAACAGTGGAAGGAGAGAACTTCAGAAGGGTCTACGCCTTGGAATTTCTTTGCACGGGAGGTTCCTCGGGTGAGTCGTTAGCCACGACGGGACGACAGCACGAACTGAAGTCACATGCTCCGTGATGAAGACTGATCATCAGTAGATCTTCTCGCTGTTCTCCAGCAGCTGTGTACAGATTGTCTTCTATCAAGGCTTTTCAACCATCCCTCTCTTAGTTCAGTTGACGTATTCAGAAATTAAATTTTGCTTTGTTACCCATGGCTTTGAGTACTGGTATGACTGTTGTCTTGTCCGAGCCCCCTGTGGGTAGGAATCCATAAGTGGGGAGGGGGGGGGGGGGTCAGCTGTCCCGGCTTGTGTGAGGCCTTGTAGATGTAAAGTCCTATTGGGGTGGTCGGAGCAAAGGCTGGGGATATTAACTACAGTAGCATACCTGTCCAAGCCCCGGGGGTCTTGTTATAGATATGCAAAACAAACAAAAAATAAGATGAGAAGAGAGGCATTGAAGAACATCGTGACAACTGGAAAGATCAAGGCGAAGAGATTGATTGATTGATTGATTGATTGATTGATTGATTGATTGATCGATTGATTGATTGATTGATTGATTGATTAATCGATCGATCTTTATTTTCGAAGGGTTACAAATTGGGCACGCAGGCGCGCCTTACATTCGGTCCTTCCAACCAATCATCTTTCGTTCATCAATAGTGCATGATGCATTTACATAGGAAAAGAACATTATCAAATGAATGGTGTAACCAAAAACTATGCATATTACCATGTTATGAGACATATCCCCAACCCACCAAATATCCACCACACACATACACACATCCCCCCAAACACACACACCTCACCAATCCCCCCACCAACACATCCCCCACCTACACGCATCTCCCCACCCACACACTCACATCTCTTACCCATCCCCCAACCCACGTACACTCAGCCACCAACACATCCTCCACCAACCCACCCACACACCCCCAAACACTCAGCCACACACACACACACATCCCCCAACCACACATTCCCCGACCCGCACACATATCACCTGCCAACCCACACATCCTGCACCCACCCACCCACACCCCCATCCACACTCTCCCCACTCACACAATCGTCTCCTACCCACACACACACACACATCCCGCACCCATCCACACACACATCCCGCACCCATCCACATACACATCCCCCACCCACACAATCTCCCCACCCACATACACATATCCGACACCAATCCAACATCCCATACACACTCACCCACACATGCCCCCATCTACACTTCCCCCACTCATACAATCTCCTCCCAACCACACACACATCCCGCACCTATCCAACCACACATCCCCCACCCACACACTTCTCCCCACCCACATGCACACATCCGACACCCATCCAACATCCCACATACACTCACCCACCCGCACATCCTCCATCCATCCACCTACACACCCCCAATCGCCCATCGTCCAACCACACATCCCCCACCTACACACACATTCCACATCAACTCACACATACCCATCCACACATACATCCCCACCCATACACCCATCCCCCACACACCACCCCCACCCACGTACTCATCCGTCAACCACTCACACACACACAATTCCTCCACACACCCATCAACACGTACATTCCCCACCTACCCACCCACGCTCACACACCCAACCACCCAGCCAAACACACATCCCCCACCCTCACATACATGCCTCACCCACCCGCACATCCATTAGCAAACCACACCTCCCTCACCCACACACATCTCCCCTCCCATACACACCTCAGCATATACACGTCCTCCACCCACACACACACATCCCCACACACATCCCCCACAAACATCCCACACACACAGACATCTCCCACACATCTCCCAACCACCCACACATCCCCCACCTACAAACACTCTCACCACTCACACATACATCATCTACCCACCTACACTTACCTCACCCATACACATCCCACACCGACAAAGACATATCACCCACCCACACACACATCTTCACACACATCACACACCCATCACTCAATCCACACACAATCACCCACACACTCATTTACTCACATATCCCTCACCCACCCACACACACAATCCCACCCGCCCACACAACCCACCACCCACCAACACCCACACACTTCCAACCATCCACCCAAACATCCTCCACCCACACACACACATCCCCCACCCACCACAATCCCTTCATCCATCCACACATCCCCCGTCTACCCACACACATCCCCCCCCCACACACACACACCATCCACACGCACACCCCCTCCATACACACACACACACACACATCCTCAATCTAGTTACATACACGATGCCTCACATAATCACTGAAACTAGTATGAACAAACTCCCACACTTTACACACACACATACACTGACGATTGTCGTGAGCATTCTCGCAAAAATTGTAATAATTGAGACAAAATTGCTCATATACATTGTGTAACGTAAAAAAATAGTGATGCAATTCAACTCTATCTCTTTCTCTTTTTCACACACACACACACACACACACACACACACACACACACACTCTCTCTCTCTCTCTCTCTCTCTCTCTCTCTCTCCCTCTCTCTCACTCTCTATCACTCACTAACTCTCTCACTCGCTATACAATAATGTGCATGTGTTCGTATTATACATGATAAAATTAAATGGCATACAAAATGTTAATATGGAAGATGAGAATACACAAAAATATGTAATAGCATGTTACATGGCATGAGTGCACTCAACTCTCTCTCTCTCTCTCTCTCTCTCTCTCTCTCTCTCTCTCTCTCTCTCTCTCTCTCTTCTTACACACACACACTCTCTGTCTGTCACACTCACTCACTCTCTCTCTCTCTCTCTCTCTCTCTCACTTACATTCACTAACTCTCTCACTCACTCTATAGTAATGTGCATGTGTTCATATTATACATGATATAGAGGCAGAGTTAGACCAAGAGAAATGATGCTGGACGGATTGAAACGGTGGCAAGGAGGAATATCAGCAGCAGAGTTGATCCAGATCACCAAAGACCGAAATCTGTGGAGAGTCATGAACGGCAACGCCAGCCATCATGGCACTTGATGATGATGAAGCCGTGATAGCATTTCTCAAAACTCACGACAACTTTTAGAGGCAAACTTTGAAAGTAATTGTTAATAGCAAACTACTTAACCAAAACTATCTAGCAAACCACATAATTAATTCGAGGGGTTGATTTCAACGTCCTGCAAAGGACCTGCAACTAGCTCTGGTGTAGAGATTAATCACCTATATTAGCTCTCTATCAACTAGCTCTGGTATAGAGACTGATCACCTACATTAGCTCTTTATCAACTAGCTCTGGTATAGAGATTGATCACCTATATTAGCTCCCTATCAACTAGCACTGGTACAGAGATTTATCAACTACATTAGCTCCCTATCAACTAGCTCTGATACAGAGATTGATCACCTACATTAGCTCTCTATCAACTAGCTCTAGTATAGAGATTGATCACCTATATTAGCTCCCTATCAACTAGCTCTGGTTTAGAGGCTGATCACCTACATTAGCTCCCTATAAACTAGCTCTAGTATAGAGATTGATCACCTATATTTGCTCCCTATCATCTAACGCTGGTATAGAGACTGATCACCTACATTAGCTCTCTATCAACAAGCTCTGGTATAGAGATTGATCACCTATATTAGCTCCCTATCAACTAGCACTGGTACAGAGATTTATCACCTACATTAGCTCTCTATCAACTAGCTCTAGTATAGAGATTGATCACCTATATTAGCTCCCTATAAACTAGATCTGGTTTAGAGGCTGATCACCTACATTAGCCCCCTATAAACTAGCTCTAGTATAGAGATTGATCAAATACATTAGCTCCCTATCAACTAGCTCTGGTATAGAGACTGATCACCTACATTATCTCCCTATCAACTAGCTCTAGTATAGAGATTGATCACCTACATTAGCTCCCTATCAACTAGCTCTAGTATAGAGATTGATCACCTACATTAGCTCCCTATCAACTAGCTCTGGTATAGAGATTTATCACCTACATTAGCTCCCTATCAACTAGCTCTGATACAGAGATTGATCACCTACATCAGCTCTCTATCAACTAGCTCTAGTATAGAGATTGATCACCTATATTAGCTCCCTATCAACTAGCTCTGGTTTAGAGGCTGATCACCTACATTAGCTCCCTATAAACTAGCTCTAGTATAGAGATTGATCACCTACATTAGCTCCCTATCAACTAGCTCTGGTATATAGAGACTGATCACCTACATTATCTCCCTATCAACTAGCTCTAGTATAGAGATTGATCACCTACATTAGCTCCCTATCAACTAGCTCTAGTATAGAGATTGATCACCTACATTAGCTCCCTATCAAATAGCTCTGGTATAGAGACTGATCACCTACATTAGCTCCCTATCAACTAGCTCTGGTTTAGAGGCTGATCACCTACATTAGCTCCCTATCAACTAGCTCTAGTATAGAGATTGATCACCTATATTAGCTCCCTATCAACTAGCTCTGGTTTAGAGGCTGATCACCTACATTAGCTCCCTATCAACTAGCTCTAGTATAGAGATTGATCACCTACATTAGCTCCCTATCAACTAGCTCTGATACAGAGATTGATCACCTACATTAGCTCCCTATCAACTAGCTCTGGTATAGAGACTGATCACCTACATTAGCTCTCTATCAACTAGCTCTAGTATAGAGATTGATCACCTACATTAGCTCCCTATCAACTAGCTCTAGTATAGAGATTGATCACCTACATTAGCTCCCTATCAACTAGCTCTAGTATAGAGATTGATCACCTACATTAGCTCCCTATCAACTAGCTCTGGTATAGAGACTGATCACCTACATTAGCTCCCTATAAACTAACTCTGGTATAGAGACTGATCACCTACATTAACTCCCCACAAACTTTAAGTGACCATCGTCTGCCTGGATGAAAGAATACGAACCTTGCACCTCAGCCTGCCAGAATCCAGAATGATGTCTCGGTACCTTGGCATATTTAAACTGTGTTGGGTAGCCGGGGAATTTTAGAGCAAACTATATTTAATCTACCAATTAAACATAATGCAATCTCCACTGGCTTCTGGTAGAGACTGAAAATGCCACCATTGCTCCAAATTTAGTACAGTTATAAGCTGTATATAAAGCTACTTCTTCGTTTATTCATAACAAAAAGAATCACTATCTTGGATTAATTAAAACTCGGGTAGTTTCTTTTCCCCGTATCTTTAAAGTATGTTTGAAATCGTCTTACTTATCCTTTAACGTATTCGGTGGAGAAAATACAATTATATACACGTGAGTTTGAGTTTGAGTACTAGTTGTAGGGTGGTTGCTTGGCCAGCTAAGTGACTTTACAACCAGCTTAGTGACTTTACACTTCTATTATAGCTAACTGCATTCTTCTACGTCTCTCAGCGCCGAGTCCAGCAAACCATAGTAATGGATTAGACGGCTTAACAAATATCCAACACAAGGTTGGTTTTTTTTTTTGTTTTTTTTTCATTGCGAATTTGAAAAATGAAGGCACAAACAATATGTAACACAATTTATTAAACATACATATCAATGGGGGACCCTTTAAGGACACTGAGACAGATCATAAACATATTTACATGAATTGTTTGGCGCTAATGGAAGTAGAAGAAAGTAATAGAGACAAACAGACGCACCAGACAGCATAAACAGTGATAGCTATAGTTACGATGCCGGAATTCGATTCACCTCCAAATGACGACAACGCCTCACTGTAGGAACAAGTGTTCTTCGACTAATTACCAACTAATTAGTTGCATATCCTTTACCGGATATCGCAGTCAACCCAGTGTGTTTTCGCTGTTTGCGATTTCTTGGCAAGTTAACGTTCAGTAGTTGACTATTGCTTTCTGAACAACCGCTCTCATACCATTGTATGAAACCCACCCAAAGCACGGCGGTCTGCTTCCAAAGCTGTTTTTCGAACGCGGTATGCGGGATTGGGAACTGCGTCCGTAACCCCTTCACCGCGGACCCGGCAATCAACTAGACACCCCTAAAACAAGTGTCTTCATTAGCCAAGTCTATCATCAACCCGATCCCACAACTACGGAATATGGATATACATGTAATTCGTATCCATCCATTGAAATAGCACCAAGGTTGGATATGAATTTCCCTTTTTCATTGTCTGGTATATTTCGCCGCACCTCGTCAAGTGCATACTGCAGAAACCATTCAAAGTAAAGTAAACAGTGACTTCTTCAAGCTGAAATATACAACTCGCAAGTCCCCCAAGGCAATGTAAACTGCTTCTGTTTTCATTATTCAAATTCAAAGAAAACTGTTTAGAATCCTGTCCGATAGTTATGCATTTACATGAATGATTTCTTGGATGATTCTGGAGAATCTTCGATAGCTTCTTTTACCTTTCCTCAACAGGAGAGACACCTTACCCTTCATTACACTTACTTTTGGTCCGGAGTGCCTGATTCTCAAACCCACGCCTACCACGTGAGACCAAAGTATAATTAAGCTTGCAGCACTGTGTTAGATGTGTGTCTGTTACCAAAAAAAAAAAGGCACAACTCACATTTGGTTAGTTGGAAGTAAGACATCAAAAGCATGACTGGCAAAAGATGATTGGAGAAAAATAATTGGATCTGAAGACAGCACTCCTTGAGTCTGCAACAAGGTCACTGGAGAAGCACATCAATGGAAGGTAGTGTGCTTACAGAGTAATACGGGAACAGGGTATTATAGGCACAGAGAGGCACAGAGTATTATAGGCACAGAGTATTATAGGCACAGAGTATTATAGGCACAGAGTATTATAGGCACAAAGTATTATAGGCACAGAGTATTATAGGCACAGAGTATTATAGGCACAGAGTATTATAGGCACAGAGTATTATAGGCACAAAGTATTATAGGCACAGAGTATTATAAGCACAGAGTATTACATGCACATTATAATATACGCACATATTATTATAGGCACATGCGATAAACAAGAAGGAGCAAGAGAAGGTCAATTAAGAACAGAAGGGAATGACAGGAAATGGGAGAACCGTGAAAGGAATCGCTTGCATTTGGTGCTGCGGTAGTGCTGTGGCTAGAACCCTTGTGTTCGAATCTCCATACAGACGGATATGTGAATTGATTCAGAGCCAGACAAAAAGTAGGTTTAGACCAATCATGGTACACAATCAATTGAACAAGTATTATAATGTAAATTTCCGTTCGCTGAGCTTTAAAATTATTTACGATGCTACGAAACAAAACAAATAACAAGATAACATTACTATGGCGATATATCGTCCCTCTGTCCAAATGGGAGATCGCATTTGGGGATGTATTATCCCTTGGCAATGAATCAGTTATAGTGACCTGATCTACCAGGTTCTCTCAGTCTAAATTGGGTATCATTAAATGTCCCAGGTAGTAAATGCTGCCTGTAGGATACTGACCACAACATGCATTGAGTGCTGATTGGTCTATAACAGTACAAGGTGTATTTGTAATGAGTGTGCAGTGTTTGAAAATATTGCCAGTCCAAGTTTTGTTTTTACCTATTATGATGCATGAATACAAAACTTGGACCGGCAATATTTTCAAACACTATACAGTCATTAAACACACACCCTATATATAGGTAATGCGCCTCAGCGCGTGTGATAGGGTTCTGTCCTTTGTCTTTAGTTTTCCATTTTATTCTGCAGTGCTAGGTGGTAGTTATACAAGCAAAGGATTCTGTTAATTAGAACTTCACAAATACTAACTGGGCCATGATATTGCGGAGTTGTAAGACCAGCTCACTTAATCCCTGCCTTTTCTTTCCATAATTATATTAGATTCCTTTTTCAAGAGGGCGAATGGAGAGCGGAACTCTAAACTGTCCGATACAAAATGTGCATTTAATATTGATTAAACCACGCACGATGTATGCTGACTTTGTCTTACAGCTTCACTAGCAGAGTCAGGAGCTGTAGTGACATAGTGGTTAGTGTGCCAAGACAATGGTCTGGGTCCCATCCCCCCATCAGAGGTCAGTGCGGCTCTGATGTCGATCCAATCTCGTCAACGTGGGTGTCAGACAATTTTGGGAATTATAGAAATTGTCTGCGAAGGAAAGGCGACGAGAAAGTAAACTGACCACCCTATCTGATTTGTCGCTGTTTAGAATATGTGAAGGCGGATCGATTCTATGACCGGCGGGTCGGCAGGCGAGTGTCTATTTGCTATGCCACAGCGGCTCACGTGCAATATATTACTTAATCTGTAATACAGGGTGTTTGTAAAGTCTCACTACACTTTGTATGTGGGACAATTTCGAAAACTTAAATATGCGACGTCATCAAAAAATGTGCTCCACAGTCTATCGTGACAATATGCTTCGAATGGCTGTCGTCAGCTGGAGTAATTCTTTGCACTCTAAACAGAATGGTGTTATCAACGGAAGAAAGAATGTTCTTGGTTGAGCTAGTGTTTCGAAATGGCGGTCGGTACACACAGATTGTTGTTCAAAAATGTATAGCAAGATTTACTTATTAACAACCTCCTCATCGCATTACTGTTAGAAATGTGTTGAATAAGTTGTAATGAATGCTTCATTGGTACTTTCCAGCTTCCCCAAAACAGCGTTAGACCATAGCAGTGACTATTGTAACAAATTTAATTATTTTGTAGGACATTGTTTGATGACGTCGTGTACTTAATTTTTAAAAAATTGTTCTACATACAATATGTAGTGAGACTTTACAAAAATACAAACACCCTGTGCAATACAAATGCTCACCACCGGGTGCCAGAAGAATAAGCAAAGGTGAAGAATGACCTTCTATTTTCTTCATATTTTGATATCCTTCCTTAAATTATTGAGGCCGAACTTCGAACAACTTGTTAACTTTCCATTAGATGCCACAGTAATCCAAGAAACTGACACGCCAAAGAAGAACTAGAACCAGACATACTGAAAGAAGAAATTAGAGAATTCATAAGATTAACCCCACTGAATAAATCACCGGGACAAGACGAAATATAGAAATGAACTAATTAAAGCAGCAAGAGAAGTAAGAACAGCATGGCTACATAGACTATTTAACTATGTTTGGATAGAACAATAGTCACCACAAGACTGGGGAAGCGCCATAATTATCCCAATTTGGAAACACAAAGGCAGTAATATAGAGGCATTTACTTTTGGAGTCATACAGGGAAAATATTCAGCACAATTCTATGGAAAAGACTACGACCTCTACTAGAACTCCAAATAGGCGAAACACAACTTGGATTTAGGAAAACACAACGGATGCACAGATCCTATCTTTGCTCTTAGACAACTAATTGAAAAATCAATCGAATTTAACGAACTATATCACCAATACTAAAAAAACAAACACGTATCAATAATTGTTAAGAAAGCACTCTACAACACAATCTTCCTACCAACTCTATGCTACCATTGCCAAACCTGGACAATGAGAGAAAAAGATAAAAGAAAAATCACAACAACAGAAATGAGATTCCTGAGAACACTACTCAATGTATCAAGAAGAGAGAAAATCAGAAATGAAGAAATCAGGACTAACGTGGGTTTATAGGTTATAGCAACGCTTAATTTCATCAGAAAACAGCAAGTTAAATGGTTTGGCCATATAACTAGATTACCAACTAACAGTAAACCACAATAAGCAATGAGGTACAGACCAAACGGAAACAGATGAAGAACATGACTGGCAAAAGATGATTGGGGAAAAAATTATTGGATCTGAAGACAGCACTCCTTGAGACTGCAACAAGGTCACTGGAGATGCACATCAATGGAAGGTAGTGTGCTTACAGAGTAATACAGGCACAGAGTATTATAGGCACAGAGAGGCACGGGGTATTATAGGCACAGAGTATTATAGGCACAGAGTATTATAGGCACAGATTATTAAAGGAACAGAGAGAAACTGAGTATTATAAGCACAGAGTACTATAGGTACAGAGTATTATAGGTACAGAGTATTACAGGCACAGAGTATTATAGGTACATAGTATTATACGTACAGAGTATTATAGGCACCGAGTATTATGGGCACAGAGTATTACAGGCATATGGTAATATAGGCACAGATTACTATAGGCACCGAGTATTATAGGCACAAAGTATTATAGGCACAGAGTATTACAACCACATTATAATATAGACACAGATTACTATAGGCACCGAGTATTATAGGCACAAAGTATTATAGGCACAGGGTAATACAGCCACATTATAATATACGCACAGATTACTATAGGCACCGAGTATTATAGGCACAAAGTATTATAGGCACAGAGTATTACAGCCACATTATAATATAGGCACAGATTACTATAGGCACCGAGTATTATAGGCACAAAGTATTATAGGCACAGAGTATTACAGCCACATTATAATATAGGCACAGATTACTATAGGCACCGAGTATTATAGGCACAAAGTATTATAGGCACAGAGTATTACAGCCACATTATAATATAGGCACAGATTACTATAGGCACCGAGTATTATAGGCACAAAGTATTATAGGCACAGAGTATTACAGCCACATTATAATATAGGCACATAGTATTACAGCCACATTATAATTTAGGCACAGAGTATTACAGCCACATTATAATATAGGCACAGATTACTATAGGCACCGAGTATTATAGGCACAAAGTATTATAGGCACAGAGTATTACAGGCATATTATAATATAGGCACAGATTATTATAGGCACCGAGTATTATAGGCACAAAGTATTATAGGCACAGAGTATTACAGCCACATTATAATATAGGCACAGATTATTATAGGCACCGAGTATTATAGGCACAAAGTATTATAGGCACAGAGTATTACAGCCACATTATAATATAGGCACAGATTACTATAGGCACCGAGTATTATAGGCACAAAGTATTATAGGCACAGAGTATTACAGCCACATTATAATATAGGCACAGATTATTATAGGCACCGAGTATTATAGGCACAAAGTATTATAGGCACAGAGTATTACAGCCACATTATAATATAGGCACAGATTACTATAGGCTCCGAGTATTATAGGCACAAAGTATTATAGGCACAGAGTATTACAGCCACATTATAATATAGGCACAGATTACTATAGGCACCGAGTATTATAGGCACAAAGTATTATAGGCACAGAGTATTACAGCCACATTATAATATAGGCACAGATTACTATAGGCACCGAGTATTATAGGCACAAAGTATTATAGGCACAGAGTATTACAGCCACATTATAATATAGGCACAGATTACTATAGGCACCGAGTATTATAGGCACAAAGTATTATAGGCACAGAGTATTACAGCCACATTATAATATAGGCACAGATTACTATAGGCACCGAGTATTATAGGCACAAAGTATTATAGGCACAGAGTATTACAGCCACATTATAATATAGGCACAGATTACTATAGGCACCGAGTATTATAGGCACAAAGTATTATAGGCACAGAGTATTACAGCCACATTATAATATAGGCACAGATTACTATAGGCACCGAGTATTATAGGCACAAAGTATTATAGGCACAGAGTATTACAGCCACATTATAATATAGGCACAGATTACTATAGGCACCGAGTATTATAGGCACAAAGTATTATAGGCACAGAGTATTACAGCCACATTATAATATAGGCACAGATTACTATAGGCACCGAGTATTATAGGCACAAAGTATTATAGGCACAGAGTATTACAACCACATTATAATATAGACACAGATTATTATAGGCACCGAGTATTATAGGCACAAAGTATTATAGGCACAGAGTATTACAGCCACATTATAATATAGACACAGATTATTATAGGCACCGAGTATTATAGGCACAAAGTATTATAGGCACAGAGTATTACAGCCACATTATAATATAGGCACAGATTACTATAGGCACCGAGTATTATAGGCACAAAGTATTATAGGCACAGAGTATTACAACCACATTATAATATAGACACAGATTATTATAGGCACCGAGTATTATAGGCACAAAGTATTACAGGCACAGAGTATTACAGCCACATTATAATATAGGCACAGATTACTATACGCACCGAGTATTATAGGCACAAAGTATTATAGGCACAGAGTATTACAACCATATTATAATATAGACACAGATTATTATAGGCACCGATTATTATAGGCACAAAGTATTATAGGCACAGAGTATTACAGCCACATTATAATATAGGCACATAGTATTACAGCCACATTATAATTTAGGCACAGAGTATTACAGCCACATTATAATATAGGCACAAAGTATTATAGGCACAGAGTATTACAGTCACATTATAATATAGGCACAGATTACTATAGGCACCGAGTATTATATGCACAAAGTATTATAGGCACACAGTATTACAGCCACATTATAATATAGGCACAGATTATTATAGGCACCGAGTATTATAGGCACAAAGTATTATAGGCACAAAGTATTACAGCCACATTATAATATAGGCACCGAGTATTATAGGCACAAAGTATTATAGGCACACAGTATTACAGTCACATTATAATATAGGCACAGATTACTATAGGCACCGAGTATTATAGGCACAAAGTATTATAGGCACACAGTATTACAGCCACATTATAATATAGGCACAGATTATTATAGGCACCGAGTATTATAGGCACGTGCGATAAACAAGAAGGAGCAAGAGAAGGTCAAGTAAGAACAGAAGGGAATGACAGGAAAAGGGAGAACCGTGAAAGGAAGCGCTTACATTTGGTGTTGCTGTAGTGCAGTGGCTAGAACCCTTGTACTCGAATCCCCATACAGACGGATATGTAAACTGATCCAGGGCCAAACAAACAGTAGGTCTGGACCAAACATGGTACACAATCAATTAAACATGTGTCATAATGTAAATTTCCGTTTACTGAGCTTTAAAATTATTTACGATGCTACGAAACAAAACAAATAACAAGATAACATTACTATGGCGATATATCGTCCTTCTGTCCAAATATGACATCACATTTGGGGATGTATTATCCCTTAGCAATGAATCAGTTACGGTGACCTGATCTACCGGGTTCTCTCAGTCTAAATTGGGTATCATTAAATGTCCCAGGTAGTAAATGCAGCCTGTAGGATACTGACCACAACACGCATTGAGTGCTGATTGGTCTATAACAGTACAAGGTGTATATTTAATGCATGAATACAAAACTTGGACCGGCAATATTTTCAAACACTACACAGTCATTAAACACACACCATATATATATATATATATATATATATATATATATATATATATATATATATATATATATATATATATATATATTCATATATATCCGTCCATACGGACGGACGGACGGACGGTCGGACGGACGGACGGACGGTCGGACGGACGGACGGACGGTCGGGCGGGCGGGCGGGCGGGCGGGCGGGCGGGCGGACGGACGGACGGACGGACGGACGGACGGATAGATAGATAGATAGATAGATAGATAGATAGATAGATAGATAGATAGATAGATAGATAGATAGATAGATAGATAGATAGATAGATAGATAGATAGATAGATAGATAGATAGATAGATAGATAGATAGATAGATAGATAGATAGATAGATAGATAGATAGATAGATAGATAGATAGATAGATAGATAATGCGACTCAGCGCGTGTGACAGGGTTTTGTCTTTAGTTTTCCATTTTATTCTGCAGTGCTAGATTGTAGTTATACAAGCAGAGGATTCTATTAATTAGAACTTCACATATAGTAACTGGGCCATCATATTGTAAGACCAGCTCACTTAATCGCTGCCTTTTCTTTCCATAATTATATTAGATTCCTTTTTCAATAGGGCGGATGGAGAGCGGAACCATAAACTGTCCGATACAAAATGTGCATTTAATATTGATTAAACCAGGCACGATGTAAGCTGACTTTGTCTTACAGCTTCACTAGCAGAGTCAGGAGCTGTAGTGACATAGTGGTTAGTGTGGCAAGACAATGGTCTGGGTTCCATCCCCCCATCAGAGGTCAGTGCGGCTCTGAGGTCGATCCAATCTCGTCAACGTGGGTGTCAGACAATTTTGGGAATTATAAGAATTGTCTGCGAAGGAAGGTGACGAGAAAGGAAACTGACCACCCTATCTGATTTGTCGCTGCTTAGAATATGTGAAGGCGGATCGATTCTATGACCGGCGGGTCGGCAGGCGAGTGTCTATTCGCTATGCCACAGCGGCCCACATGCAATATATTACTTAATCTGTAATACAGGGTGTTTGTAAAGTCTCACTACACTTTGTATGTGGGACAATTTTGAAAACTTAAATACGCGACCTCATCAAAAAATGTGCTCCAGTCTATCGTGACAATATGCTTCGAATGGCTGTCGTCAGCTGGAGTAATTCTTTGCACTCTAAACAGAAAGGTATTATCAACGGAAGAAAGAATGTTCTTGGTTGAGCTAGTGTTTCGAAATGGCGGTCGGTACACACAGATTGTTGTTCAAAAATTTATAGCAAGATTTACTTATTAACAACCTCCTCATCGCATTACTATTAGAAATGTGTCGAATAAGTTGTAATGAATGCTTCATTGGTACTTTCCAGCTTCCCCAAAACAGCGTTAGACCATAGCAGTGACTATTGTAACAAATTTAATTATTTTGTAGGACATTGTTTGATGACGTCGTGTACTTAATTTTTAAAAATTGTTCTACATACAATATGTAGTGAGACTTTACAAAAATACAAACACCCTGTGCAATGCAAATGCTCACCACCAGGTGCCAGAAGTATAAGCAAAGGTGAAGAATAACCTGCTATTTTCTTCATATTTTGATATCCTTCCTTAAATTATTGAGGCCGAACTTCGAACAACTTGTTAACTTTCCATTAGATGCCACAGTAATCCAAGAAACTGGCACGGCAAAGAAGAACTAGAACCAGACATACTGAAAGAAGAAATTAGAGAATTCATAAGATTAACCCCACTGAATAAATCACCGGGACAAGACGAAATATAGAAATGAACTAATTAAAGCAGCAAGAGAAGTAAGAACAGCATGGCTACATAGACTATTTAACTATGTTTGGATAGAACAATAGTCACCACAAGACTGGGGAAGCGCCATAATTATCCCAATTTGGAAACACAAAGGCAGTAATATAGAGGCATTTACTTTTGGAGTCATACAGGGAAAATATTCAGCACAATTCTATGGAAAAGACTACGACCTCTACTAGAACTCCAAATACGCGAAACACAACTTGGATTTAGGAAAACACAACGGATGCACAGATCCTATCTTTGCTCTTAGATAACTAATTGAAAAATCAATCGAATTTAACGAACTATCATACTTAGCCTTTGTCGACCAAGAAAAGGCATTAGATAGAGTAGATAGAAACAAGATGTAGGAAATTCTTAAAAGATATGGAGGGAGTATATATAACAAACTTATGTAGAAGCTTATACAATAACAGTGAATGCACGGTAAGAACACATGGAGGATACTCATAACCCCTCACATAAGATCCGGAGTACGACAAGGTTGTGTCCTTTCCCACCATTTGTTCATAGCCTATATAGACAGCTTATGTAAAGGAACCAGCCAAAGAGAGGCCGTAACAACACCGCATGAAGAACACAGCACAGAAGAAGAACCAACGGCAAATTACACCATTCACGGACGATTAATATCAAAATCAGAGTCATAATTACAAGACCACATAATTGGTCTAAACGAAGTGTGTATGGAACATAACATGAAAATAAGCATAAGTAAAACGGAGGTAATGACTATAACCAAAGATGAAAGAACAACACAGATTCATCTAGAAGAATACACCCTCACACCCTGAAACAAGTTAAGAGCTTCAAGTTCCTAGGAAGTATCATATCATCAAATGGAAAATCAGTAGACGAGATCGAAAATAGATGCAATAAGGCAAACCAACTGGACAAATATCACCAATACTAAAAAAACAAACACGTATCAATAATTGTTAAGAAAGCACTCTACAACACAATCTTCCTACCAACTCTATGCTACCATTGCCAAACCTGGACAATGACAGAAAAAGATAAAAGAAAAATCACAACAACAGAAATGAGATTCCTGAGAACACTACTCAATGTATCAAGAAGAGAGAAAATCAGAAATGAAGAAATCAGGACTAACGTGGGGTTATAGGTTATAGCAACGCTTAATTTCATCAGAAAACAGCAAGTTAAATGGTTTGGCCATATAACTAGATTACCAACTAACAGTAAACCACAATAAGCAATGAGGTACAGACCAAACGGAAACAGATGAAGAGGCTGGCCACGTAAACGATGGACAGAGGGAAATACAGACTCCATGGGAATTTCGATACATGAAACCCATTAACGGCCACTCTAATGCTGTTTATACTTCACCTGAACACATAAGGTACAAGAGGAACGAAATGAGATTAAATGACATTAGATGAGATGTTTGAACAAAATAAACCAGCATTTTGATTAATGAAACAACGTTTCTTTCTTGTTCTCTGTTTAGTGCCGTCTCATTTCTTTTATTGAAATCTCATTGTCTTTTAGTGTCGTCATCGTTGTCAATCATTGTCTGTAATCGCACTGTCTTTTAGTGTCATTTTATTGCCTGTGACGTGATGGGCTTGTCTTGCGTTTTTAGAGACAAAGGTTCGCATGAAATAAAACAATAGCAGTCTAAAACAGCAAGTAGCGATAACAATTACAAAGTAACTTAAGCACGTGACCAGGGAGTGTAGTTGGGGGTGAGGAAGCAATTGTTTACTCCTTCAGTCCCAAACAGGATTTATGTTTAACATACGGTGACCTCTTTATTCTGTTCATTCTCCCTGCACCAGACAGTCGTTACTTCATTAGCACAACAGCAGCCAGGCTTTCGAAATAGCCACTGGGGATTTGTAAGCAGATCGTTTAGCGCTGATTTCATTGGCATGAGGCGTCGGCCGTTAAACAAGCAAGAGCAAACTACTAAACGTAAGATTATCTAGTAAATCACAAACAGCCGATAAGTCAGCATGGCCGAATGGATAAAAGTACTCGCTCTTAAAATTTCCGGTGTGCTGATACAGAGGTAGCAAGTTCAATCCCTAAGCCGGTCAGTTGGATTAAAATGTTAACTTCTCGTCCTTGACTTGGGTACGTAAATTACAAGTACCTCAGAAGTCGAAGTGGGTTCGTCTGATGGCGAGGGATACTGGTAATAGGAAAAGCAAATCCACTCGCAAAAGTCAGTCCAGTGCATTAGAAGTAGATGGACTACGTTTGAGTTCAAAGCGATGCAAGAGTTGACTGCAATGTCATGTAAAGGACATGAAACTAAAACTAACTGTTTAATCACATGCTACGATTGTAACTTTTTTCTGACCAAGACATGTTATTCCCCTAACGTAGGACAGAATACCACAGAAAAGTAAGTTGATGGCTGGGCAAACCAATGAAGGCGTGGTGTATTCCTAAGTACCGAATGAGGTTAGAGTATGTCCAAAGCGCCTTAATGAGTGTTAAAGGATCTTTTACTTTATTTTGACGACTATGCACAGATGTATCAATGCATAAATCATCAGCATTATCCTGTAAAATTCCGACAAGCGTGGACGGTCATATGTTGCCATCGCGCACTATCACCAGAGTTATGGATCAACTTTGTTTTTATTTGTTTTTGTTTTTTTTTGGTTTCAATTATGCCATCCGAATATTTACTTCACTGCCTCCCCCCCCCCCTTCCCCCATTCTCCTTCTCTCACTGCCTTCCCCTTGTTCATGTCCCCTCAGTCTTGCTAGTTGTTACCAAGTTCTTCAGTTTATTTCCACTCTTAACGTGCCCGAAAAATCGTGACTGTTTACGTATAATTTCTCTAATCATTTTACGGTTTTCATTTGTTTTTATAGGACATGATCATTGGTTTTTCTGTCTGTCCATGGTATTCTTTGCATTTACCTCACAAACCACATTCCCACTGCCATTAGATGTTTTTCACCTTGTCTGCACATTGTCCACGTTTCACATCCATACCAAAGTATGCAGATACGTGGGATTAAAGACAGGCACAAGACAGACTGTAGAATGGAGGTGAGTTGAGATGAGTCAAGAGCTGATATCACAGCACTCGGGGCGTTCCCATACGCACCCCGTCCTCATCTGCAATAGCCAGCGTAGAGTTCCAATGCTAATGATATCAGTAGCCGTATGATTATATGTCCGTCTGGCCTTTCCTCGAAGCTTTGAGTGTCAGGTCAGATCCCCGGATCACTCCCCGCAGCACCATTCTCTCCAAGCCGTCATGATCTACCCGTTCTTCTGCACTATACACACGATTCCAAAGGACCCCGGCCACATTTGCCTTATCATGCACCAGTACCCCACCAAGGGGTGCAAGCCCAGCCAATCTGTCCACCTGCTGGTTTCCTACAACACCAGCGCGTCCTCTGTGTGTGTGTGTGTGTGTGTGTGTGTGTGTGGTGCGTGCGTGTCTGTCGGGGGGGGGGGGGGGGAGAGATGCAATGATGCTCTTTATTTTTGATTGTTGAATTGCAGCCTGCCACTCTACCCAACGCATGCATGTTCTCACCTTTCTCATCATTCTTTGTGTGTCTGTTTCAATCACAGCATACATGTGATGATTGTCTTCCAGCCAGCGGAGCGCAGCCGTGACTACCTCACTATAGCATGGAATGATCAGGAATCTACAAGACCAACTCACGAAGTGAAATACTTGATGACGAATCTATCCTTATGGGTAATACTTAGTGTTAACATAACTGAGTGGGTATTTCTAAGTGTGATAACATTGTGTTGTTTGATTACTTTACCATCTATAACGAGATATTACAGGAAGCAAACGTTTTCCCCCTTGGGCCAGTTATGGATCCATTAATAATGCTGCGGTGGCAAGTTTTCGTATTTCATGTTAACGCTATTATTGCATATTTTCCTGGATCTCCCTTGCTCTAGAACATTGTTATAGATCAAAATAACGTTTTTCTATAGTGAATGTGAATAACGGAGACATAAACAATATATTGCATTATTTATTGCCTTGCAATTTTTCGCTGTATTTCGTCAGGTACATCTATATCTATAAAACAGAGTGTATGTTTGTTTGTGCGGATTTATGTATTGGATGCGTTCGATAACGGTACATCCGATTGAGATGAAATTTTCTACACGTCTTCCTTTCATTCCTGTGCAACCGACTATAATAATTTCTTAATGTAAAATCTTCTACTTATTTAATAACATTTACTTTTCCATTTTCATTATATAATGTCTATATAGCAGGGGGACTTCACTCTAGAAACGTTATTTCAAGGGGCATAACTTTTAATAATTTTTCTATATATTTTATAGTCATATTGTTGGACTTACTTGCATTATTGTTAAACTCTTTGTCTATAGTTATTTTCAGGCATATGAGTTATAATAAATAATGACATAATCTTTAAGGCATTTTCAAAGTTTGCATAAAAATAATGCATAATGCATAACATTGTAACCCATCTATTTCTGCTTACAAAACTTATCAACTGTCATGTCGGTGAATAAAATCAGTTTTCATTAAAAATAATGAATGGTGTGTGGAAGGACATTCTTTTAAGTTACTGTTTACAGGCGAAACCACGCCGGGTCAGATAGATAGACAGACAGACAGATAGTCGGGAACGGAAGCTTATTTGACTACTTATATGAATGAATTAAATGACATGCTCCCCACCAGCGACTGGGTGAAGCCGGGCCGGGTCAGACAGACAGATAAACAGACAGTCGGGAACGGGAGAGCTTATATGACTACGTATATGAATTAAATGAGATGCTCCCCACCAGGGACTGGGTGAAGCCCGGCCGGGACAGACAGACAGACAGATAGACAGACAAACAGATAGTCGGGAACGGGAGAGGTTATATGACTACGTATATGAATTAAATGAGATGCTCCCCACCAGGGACTGGGTGAAGCCGGGTCAGACAGACAGACAAGACAGATAGACAGACAGACAGATAGTCGGGAACGGGAGAGCTTATATGACTACTTATATGAATTAAATGAGATGCTCCCCATCAGGGACTGGGTGAAGCCGGGCCGGGTCAGCCAGACAGACAGACAGACAGACAAACAAGCAGACAGACAGACTGATAGATAGATAGATCCCCTCCAGGGCCTGGGCGAAGCCGGGCCGGGTCAGCTAGTACTGTATAAATCACACCACATAAAGTAAAGTAATTTGATTAATCCTTCAAGATGCTGAAATGTACACACATTCGCACGGTAATTTCAATTTTCTACCATGGTATTTGCAACATCTAATTGCATTTACCGATTAACATGCAGGTGCCAGTCTACCTACATCGGCAGCACAGAGGGGCAGTTAAACAACAGGGTGGTCGAACACATACCCAATTGGATTAACAGAATAATACACAACGTTCATGGAAATATGGCCAGCCAACTCACCATAAACTTCCTACATCATCGATTGGACGGCAAATTTTGGAAATCGGTCACGTGATTTATAGAGACAATGGGTTTCGTGTGTTGTTTAACACACAAAATAGTCACTTGATAAAGATCACAGAAGCCAACAGGATTAATCTGCATTGGCCAGTTTTGTGCAAACAGAAAGACATGATAGTCAGTTTCAAATTACTGTAATAGACAATTGCAATTATTGTGCGAATGTGTGTATATTTCAGCTGGAAGGATTTATCTAGTTATTTTACTTTATGTTGTGTGATTTCTGCAGTATGTACCTGACGAGATGCAGCGAAATACACCAGACAATAAATTGTGCAATCTATTGTTTGTGTCTTCGTTATTCAAATTTATATATAAAATTTTACTCACAAGCATTCACTCTCTTCGTCCTTCTATCAGCTGTTTTACTGTATAATCGTCTGTTTGTCTGTATATCTATCTCTAGTTCTCACTCTCTGTCTTTTTCTCTCACTACCTCTCTCTTTTTCTCTCCCTACCTACTCACAGCCAGCCAGCCATCTATCCATCTACTTACCAACCTTTCCATCTGTCCCCCCGCCAGGAAGACGTTGAAAAGGGTCCTTTACATGTTTTTCAACAGTGCATCAGCTTAGCTTTCTTAACTAAGTGGGAAAAGAACTGAAAACTATGATAATTAGCAGTGGAGAGGAAAAGTCAACAATGAACATCACAGTAAACGGGGAGATACTAGAACAAGTAACAAGTTTCTCCTATCTTCGACTTGTGAAAATAGATGATGGCAGAAGTTAAATAGAAATCAAAAAGATAATAGGAATGGCCAAAAATGCCTTCAGCAGCATGAAATTAGTATTAACATTTTTTTTTTTTTTTGGCATATCCTTTACAGGACATCGCTGTCAAAACCAGCATCTTTCAGCTGCATGTTGATTTCTTAGCAAGATTACGCTCAGAAAGCAATGGCAAACTCAGAAGTTTGCCATTGCTTTCTGAGCGGCCGGCTCACATACCCCGTATGTTACCGATGCGATTCGAACCACTGCTGATTCTCACCGTCATAACGTTACCTACGAGAGTATACGAGATTACGGAGAAAAGTCGCTAACCTCTAAGCCACGAAGCCGGCAGTATTAACATCTAGAGAAATTAAAAAGAGAATTGTTAAATGCTACGTATATTCAACTCTACTGTTTGGCGCGAAAGCCTGGACATTGAACAAGCAACTAGAAAGTCGAATAGAAGCCCTGGAGATGTGGATATACAGACGAATACATCGTATTTCATGGAAACAAACACAAACAAATACATAGGTTCCAGAAAAACTTGGAATGAAAAGAGAGTTAGTGAAAGAAACTTAAAAAAAAGAGGCAAGTGAAATATTTCGGCCATGTTACATGACATATTACTCTTATAATAAACCATACTGGGTGGCAAGGTTGAAGGCAAGCGAGTAAGAGGTAGACAACGATACAGTGGGAAGATAACATCAAGAGATGGACAGACATCAATTTGACAGAATGTACACTCAGAACGAGAGACGGGCAGTTTTTGAGATCCACTGCAGCCAACCTTTATTATGGAGACGACACCTGCTTGATTGACTTATCAACTTAGCTTTCTTAATTAAGTGGGAAAACAAGAAAAGACATGAGTGTCATCAAACATTAGCAAAACTGAATGCCTGGTCATTACTACGATAAACAAACTGATCAATAAAAAGATGTCAACTGCAGCGATAAAAAGGGTGTTGAAGTGCTACATCGAAGCTGTGTTGTTTGTCCATCAAGAATTATGATGACCATTCACTTCATCCAGTGGGGTTGAAAATATGGAGCCGTGAGTTCTAAGATGGCTGATAAGGCCTATTTTGGCTCGAAATGTTCTTTGGCAATGCAGGCAAAGAATGCTTGACGTTCCAGGAGATGGATCTCCTGCAGTGGTTTTTCTGTCCAGCCTTTTTTTCACAGCTTTTGCAGTCCTGGTTGCTTCACAAGCTACTGTACCCTTGCGTAATGATGTACGCCACGAATTTCGGTCTTTGGCAGCAGTCTTCCAAATGTCATGGTGAATTCCAAAAGCTTTTAGTGAGATCTTCAGAGTGCCTTTACAGCGTTTCCTCTGACCGCCTTGGGAGCGTTTACTACAACGAAGCATGCGGTAAAAAACATCGTTTAGGGAGCCTGTGATCTGGCAAACGAGTCAAGTAACCAGCCCAGCGAATCTGATTCTTCATAAGTACAGTGTGGATACTGGGCATGGACGCTCTTTCTATCACTTCAGTGTCTCGGATCTTGTCTTGCTATTTAATCTTCAGTAGCTTCCTTAGGCAGACTGTGTGAAAGTGGTTTAATTTCCTAGCGTGTCGCTGGTAAACAGTCCAGATTTCACAAGCATATAGCAGTGTGGATAATACAACTGCTTTGTAGACTTTCAGCTTTGTTTGCAGCTTATTCCATTTCTGTCCCACACAGTCTGCTAAAGACCACACTGGCCTTGGAGAATGTTGCATTCACTTCGTCATCAGTTGTGACAGCTTGGGACACAGTGATGTACATTTGTATGGATGGTAAATACGGACAAACTAGCAACGGCAAAAAACGTGTTGAAGTGCTACATCTGAGCTGTACTTTTGTATTGATGTGATAAGCAGACAAACTCGCAACGAGAAAAAGACTGATGAAGTCCTACATAGAACGTGTACTTTTGTGTGGGTGTGAAAAGTGGACAATGAGCAGACAAGCTGAAAAACATCAAATGGCAGTGAGAATGGGGTTTATGAAGAAAATGCAAGAATACAACGGACAGACAGAAAACCCAATGAGCAAGTCCTACAAGAAGCAAATAAAGAAGTAAACTGATTAGAGAAATTAGACGAGGCACTCACAATGTGTAGGGCACGCTATAACAAGAAATAAAGAACCAAAGAGCATAGTTAGAGCTGGCAAGATTGGGGGAAAGAACAAGGGGAACGCAGAGAAGTAAATATTTGGATAGCTTGGTCACATGGCATGGTCGAGACAAGAACAGAGAGTTGATCCACGACTCTGGTGATCGTGTGAGATGAAACATGACCGACCATGCTTATCGAAATGTAAAACGGGCCTGTCTGTCCAAATTGTGACCCTTTGAAAATAAGTTCATTCGTTCGCCCCTTTAAATCCCAGATAATATGTAATGTGTTTGTTCTCTAATTATTTACATGTAGTCAGAATATCGGGCTCAAGACCCCCTAGCCATACACCGCAAGGTACTATATTGGCAGTAAATAACAGTGGCAGTTGACAGTCAGAACATAATACAGAAATCTGTATTCCCTAGTCTCCGTATGTGCAGTGAACGCAATGCAGTAGTGATTTTTCGTACTAGTTATTTCTCCTATTGGGCATCTGTTGCCAGAACTTTCTGAGTTGAGCTAAGAACTGACATTACTGCAGTAAGGACATTCCCATACGCGTTCCATCTCTCGTTCAACAGCCAGCGAAGTGTTACACTACTGATCGCTCCATCGCTATCTGATTTAAAGTTCTCCTGGTCTTCCCTCTCAGTTTTGAGATTCTACCACAATCCCTGCCAATCCCATTCTTTTAACATACGGGTTCTCAATCTGATTCCCCAATAAACATGGGAAGGGAAGTAACCGTGGAAGTTTTATTTAGTAATGAAATGACACGAGTTATCTTTTTTGTTATTACACGATAGTTGGTCTCCCTGGGCTAGGGTATAGCGACTTTCTCCGCAATCCCGTATATCCACGCGAGGAACGTAACTTGCGCGAGAATCGGTAGCGGTTCTCGCAGTGTTGGTAGCTTACGGGGTATGTGAGCCGGCCGATCAGAAAGCAACGGCAAACTACTGAGCGTAATCTTGCCAAGAAATCAACAATCAGCTGAAAGATGCTGATGTTGACAGCGATGTCCGATAAAGGATATGCAAACAAAAAACAAAAAACAATTACATGATAACCAAGGTGAGATTGGTTCGTGCAGTCAGTTTAATACCACAAAGGAGAAGGTGGTTAGATGAGCGGTGGAGGTTCCACCAAATATGTGCATATGCACAAACATAGAGAGAGAGTGAGAGAGAAAGAGAGAAAGAGATAGAGAGAGAGAGAGAGAGAGAGAGAGAGAGAGAGAGAGAGAGAGAGAGAGAGAGAGAGAGAGAGAGAGAGAGAGAGAGAGAGAGAGAGAGAGAGAGAGAGAGAGAGAGAGAGAGATAGAGAGCACAATTGAGATTAAGAAAGCACAGACGACTTATTTCACCTAACAATTTCCAGCAACACTGGATCTTCCTTGCAGGACGTAGTAACCAATCCAAGGTTGATTGTGTAGGCAATAACACATTCAATAGTTTACCATAACTTTCTGAACGACAAGTCAATGGTCAAGTCCAACTTAATGACGGGGTAAGAGTTGAGCCCTGCTATCAGTGTACCAGAAGTTTAAGAGGGAGTGCTCTTATCCTTTCGACCTTGTCTATGCCTTGTTTTTAAGAAAATCAACAACAGATCCAAGAAGGAAATATACAACAGCATATTAAAGTACAATCTTAAATACACGCACTTTAACATCTTTTATTCTCATCAATAAAGTTTGCCATTTTGTCTCTGCGACATAAACTAGCAGTGCCCAAACTGGTGTCATGGGAAATGAGAGATTTATGCCTCGCAGGGCACTTCATTGGCTTCTGTTACAACCAGAAACTAAACAAATTAGATGTGTGGTGTTATAGCCAGTAATTAGATAAATTAGATGTGTGGTGTTACAGCCAATAATTAGAGAAATTAGATGTGTGGTGTTACAGCCAATAATTAGAGAAATTAGATGTGTGGTGTTACAGTTAATAATTAGAGAAATTAGATGTGTGGTGTTACAGCCAATAATTAGAGAAATTAGATGTGTGGTGTTACAGCCAATAATTAGAGAAATTAGATGTGTGGTGTTACAGCCAATAATTAGACAAGTTAGATGTGTGGTGTTACAACAGTAACTAGACAAAATAGATGTGTAGTGTTATAGCCAGTAATTAGACAAAATAGATGTGTGGTGTTACAACAGTAACTAGACAAAATAGATGTGTGGTGTTATAGCCAGTAATTAGACAAATTAGATGTGTGGTGTTACAACAGTAACTAGACAAAATAGATGTGTGGTGTTACAACAGTAACTAGACAAAATAGATGTGTGGTGTTATAGCCAGTAATTAGACAAATTAGATGTGTGGTGCGACAGCCAGTAAGTAGATAAATTAGATGTGTGGTGTTACAACAGTAACTAGACAAAATAGATGTGTGGTGTTACAACAGTAACTAGACAAAATAGATGTGTGGTGTTATAGCCAGTAATTAGACAAATTAGATGTGTGGTGTGACAGCCAGTAATTAGACAAATTAGATGTGTGGTGTTACAACAGTAACTAGACAAAATAGATGTGTGGTGTTATAGCCAGTAATTAGACAAAATAGATGTCTGGTGTTACATCCAGTAATTAAGACAAATTATATGTGTGGTGTTACAGCCAGTAATTAGACAAATTAGATGTGTGGTGTTACAACAGTAACTAGACAAAATAGATGTGTAGTGTTATAGCCAGTAATTAGACAAAATAGATGTGTGGTGGTACAGCCAGTAATTAGACAAATTAGATGTGTGGTGTTACGGCCAGTAATTAGACAAAATAGATGTGTAGTGTTATAGCCAGTAATTAGACAAATTAGATGTGTGGTGTTACAACAGTAACTAGACAAAATAGATGTGTAGTGTTATAGCCAGTAATTAGACAAATTAGATGTGTGGTGGTACAGCCAGTAATTAGACAAATTAGATGTGTGGTGTTACAGCCAGTAATTAGACAAATTAGATGTGTGGTGGTACAGCCAGTAATTAGACAAATTAGATGTGTGGTGGTACAGCCAGTAATTAGACAAATTAGATGTGTGGTGGTACAGCCAGTAATTAGACAAATTAGATGTGTGGTGGTACAGCCAGTAACTAGACAAAATAGATGGGTAGTGTTATAGCCAGTAATTAGACAAATTAGATGTGTGGTGTTACAGCCAGTAATTAGACAAATTAGATGTGTGGTGTTACAGCCAGTAATTAGACAAATTAGATGTGTGGTGTTACAGCCAGTAATTAGACAAATTAGATGTGTGGTGTTACAACAGTAACTAGACAAAATAGATGTGTAGTGTTATAGCCAGTAATTAGACAAATTAGATGTGTGGTGGTACAGCCAGTAATTAGACAAATTAGATGTGTGGTGGTACAGCCAGTAATTAGACAAATTATATGTGTGGTGTTACAGCCAGTAACTAGACAAATTAGATGTGTGGTGTTACAGCCAGTAACTAGACAAATTAGATGTGTGGTGTTACAAGAGTAACTAGACAAAATAGATATGTAGTGCTATATCCAGTAATTAGACAAATTAGATGTGTGGTGTTACAGCCAGTAATTAGACAAATTAGATGTGTGGTGGTACAGCCAGTAATTAGACAAATTAGATGTGTGGTGTTACAGCCAGTAATTAGACAAATTAGATGTGTGGTGGTACAGCCAGTAATTAGACAAATTAGATGTGTGGTGGTACAGTCAGTAACTAGACAAAATAGATGTGTAGTGTTATAGCCAGTAATTAGACAAATTAGATGTGTGGTGTTACAACAGTAACTAGACAAAATAGATGTGTAGTGTTATAGCCAGTAATTAGACAAATTAGATGTGTGGTGTTACAACAGTAACTAGACAAATTAGATATGTAGTGTTACAGCCAGTAAATAGACAAATTAGATGTGTGGTGGTACAGCCAGTAATTAGACAAATTAGATGTGTGGTGGTACAGCCAGTAACTAAACAAAATAGATGTGTAGTGTTATAGCCAGTAATTAGATAATTTAGATGTGTAGTGTTACAGCGAGTAACTAGACAAAATAGATGGGTAGTGTTATAGCCAGTAATTAGACAAATAAGATGTGTGGTGTTACAGCCAGTAATTAGACAAATTAGATGTGTGGTGTTACAGCCAGTAATTAGACAAATTAGATGTGTGGTGTTACAGCCAGTAATTAGACAAATTAGATGTGTGGTGTTACAACAGTAACTAGACAAAATAGATGTGTAGTGTTATAGCCAGTAATTAGACAAATTAGATGTGTGGTGGTACAGCCAATAATTAGAGAAATTAGATGTGTGGTGGTACAGCCAGTAACTAGACAAAATAGATGTGTGGTGTTACAGCCAGTAATTAGACAAATTAGATGTGTGGTGTTACAGCCAGTAATTAGACAAATTAGATGTGTGGTGTTACAACAGTAACTAGACAAAATAGATGTGTAGCGTTATAGCCAGTAATTAGACAAATTAGATGTGTGGTGGTACAGCCAGTAATTAGACAAATTAGATATGTGGTGTTACAGCCAGTAATTAGACAAATTAGATGTGTGGTGTTACAACAGTAACTATACAAAATAGATGTGTAGTGTTATAGCCAGTAATTAGACAAATTAGATGTGTGGTGTTATAGCCAGTAATTAGACAAAATAGATGTGTGGTGTTACAGCCAGTAACTAGACAAATTAGATGTGTGGTGTTACAACAGTAACTAGACAAAATAGATGTGTAGTGTTATAGCCAGTAATTAGACAAATTATATGTGTGGTGTTACAGCCATTAACTAGACAAATTAGATATGTGGTGTTACAAGAGTAACTAGAAAAAATAGATGTGTAGTGCTATAGTCAGTAATTAGACAAATTAGATGTGTGCTGTTACAGCCAGTAATTAGACAAATTAGATGTGTGGTGTTACAACAGTAACTAGATGTGTAGTGTTATAGCCAGTAATTAGACAAATTATATGTGTGGTGTTACAACAGTAACTAGACAAAATAGATGTGTACTGTTATAGCCAGTAATTAGACAAATTAGATGTGTGGTGTTACAACAGTAACTAGACAAAATAGATGTGTAGTGTTATAGCCAGTAATTAGACACATTAGATGTTGGGTGCTGCTATAAGTATCTGCACTATTTTGATGTGTAACGAAGACACAAAACAATAGATTGAACGATTTATTGCCTGGCATATTTCGCTGCATTTCATCAGATACATACATATATAAATCCTTCAAGCTGAAATATACACATATCTTCAAACTAATTTGCATAAGACTGGCTTTTATCGATTAATGGTGATTGCTTCAGTAACCTTTAACAAGCAACCATTTTGTGCGTTAAACAACACGCAAAACACATTGTACCTGTCAATAACGTGACCAGTTTCCAAAATGTGTCATCTAAATCGATGACGTAGGAGGTTTGTGGTGTGTCAGCTTGGCCAGGTTCCCAGCATCTTTGTTTATTATTCTGTAAATCTCATTGGGTATGTGTTCGACCACCCTGTTGTTAAACTGCCTCTCTGTTTTATCTAATCTCTTAAGTTTATGTTGTGTGATTACTGCAGTATGTACCTGACGAGATGCAGCGAAATATGCCAGGCAATAAATCATGCAATCTATTGTTTGCCTTTGTTATTCAAATTCACTACGGGAAAACATTGTTTTATATTTTGATGTGTAGTGCTGCTAAATGTAACTAGACTATTTTGATGTGTGTAGTCATGTCAAAAGTAACAGGACTATTTACATGAAAAAAATAACGATGATTGTATGTTGACATATTATTAGTCCACAAAGTTATGAGTCACCATGAAGAGGATGATGATAGTTATGCACATATTCTTGGGCTAAACTCAAAATACTTAACTGTAAAGTTAAAACAGTACAGCTTTTTGGATCTGAAAGTGAACAACAACTAAAATAATTATTAATAAACAACAAACATTCATTACTTGGTATCTGTACAGAAAAGAACTAAAATTATATGACAGAATCACCATTGTGAAGCCTAAGTAAATAAATAGATTCTAGCAAATTAAGAGGTGAGAAAACAACACTTGAGCTGGATAGGGCACACTATGAGAAAACCTGATTATCATTAGAAAGTCCTTTCTCTGAAACCCAGATGGCAAACAAAATTGAGGAAGGTATAGAAAGACATTGAGAAGAGAAGCAGAGATGAATAATATGGGGAGGGCATGGAGGGAGCTGTAGGAGATAGCAACAGATAAACAGCTCGGACTGAGTTAGTTGAGGGCCTATGCTCCGATGAGTGATAAAGGGCAGCAAAAGAAGAAAAGGTTAAAAAGGTGCTGAAGATGATGACAATGATTGAGTATCCACATATCCCGGTAAGGTAACCCAGCAACAAATGCCTGATGAAGCCAAATGTGTCGGCCGAAAGATGCAAATATTGCAGCTCTGCTGTAAATAGGCACAACGCAATTACGTCTAAAACAACATTCCAGACGAACACAGAAGAATAAGTATGCACATTTTGCTGAACTACTTGAGTGCTCCTACCACCAAATGCACTAGTACAATACATTATTGTATCAATGGTGGAGATTTCCGGCGGAAGTCAACCAGCCTTATGTTCATGTAGTTAGACATCATGTGCAGCGGGTCCTTGACAGAACTAGTTCTCATCGCGTCCCAAGGAACAGTTGATCAATCTTCTGCTTCAAGCATCCTCATGCCCTGGGTGTCTGCGATGTCCTGCTCCATCTTCATGCTGGTCACCAACCTGCTACTCCTTCCATGACCCATTCCTTCCATCACTATTCTTTCAGTGAGAGTGATTGAGAGCGATGTCTGGCACCCATCCACCCACATGCTACTCTTTCCATGACCCATTCCTTCCATCACTATTCTTTCAGTGAGAGTGATTGAGAGCGATGTCCTGCACCCATCCACCCACATGCTACTCTTTCCATGACCCATTCCTTCCATCACTATTCTTTCAGTGAGAGTGATTGAGAGCGATGTCCTGCACCCATCCACCCACATGCTACTCTTTCCATGACCCATTCCTTCCATCACTATTCTTTCAGTGAGAGTGATTGAGAGCGATGTCCTGCACCCATCCACCCACATGCTACTCTTTCCATGACCCATTCCTTCCATCACTATTCTTTCAGTGAGAGTGATTGAGAGCGATGTCCTGCACCCATCCACCCACATGCTACTCTTTCCATGACACATTCCTTGCATCACTATTCTTTCAGTGAGAGTGATTGAGAGCGATGTCCTGCACCCATCCACCCACATGCTACTCCTTCCATGACCCATTCCTTCTATCACTGTTCTTTCAGTGAGAGTGATTGAGAGCGATGTCCTGCACCCATCCACCCACATGCTACTCCTTCCATGACCCATTCCTTCCATCACTATTCTTTCAGTGAGTGTGATGTCCTGCACCCATCCACCCACATGCTACTCCTTCCATGACCCATTCCTTCCATCACTATTCTTTCAGTGAGTGTGATGTCCAACACCCATCCACCCACCTGCTACTCCTTCCATGACCCATTCCTTCCATCACTATTCTTTCAGTGAGTGTGATGTCCAACACCCATCCACCCACATGCTACTCCTTCCATGACCCATTCCTTCCATCACTATTCTTTCAGTGAGTGTGATGTCCTGCACCCATCCACCCACATGCTACTCCTTCCATGACCCATTCCTTCCATCACTATTCTTTCAGTGAGAGTGATTGAGAGCGATGTCCTGCACCCATCCATCCACGTGCTACTCCTTCCATGACCCATTCCTTCCATCACTATTCTTTGAGTGAGTGTGATGTCCTGCATCCATCCTCTCACCTGCTTCTCCTTCCATGACCCATTCCTTCCATCACTATTTTTTCAGTGAAAGCGATGTTCTGTGTCCATCTTCATGTTGGTCACCCAGCTACTCTCCTTTCATGACCCATTCCTTCCATCACTATTCTTTCAGTGGCAGTACTGTTCTGAGTCCATCCACCTGCTTCTCCTTTCATGACCTATACCTTCCATAAATATTCTTTCAGGGAGAGCGATGTTCTGCATCCATCCCCCTGCTTCTCCTTTCATGACCTATTCCTTCCATCACTATTCTTTCAGTGAGAGCGATATTCTGCAAGAAGTTCTGATATATGACGATGAATAGAAAGCTAGCAATCACGACTAGAAACTTTGACGAATTGTTTAATTTCCCCCTGCGTATACTTTTCACATGTTTTCTCTATTGCTGTGTGTTACACCAGCGTAATTTTGGAAAACAAAAATCATGAAAATAACTCACTTTAAACTTGAACTATGTGAAATCTTAATAATACAGAAATAGCCTGCAGCAAACATGAGAAAATCCCATGTCTTTTAAGAGTTAGTACACATGAAGAAACTATTGAACACTGTGGTTATACAGAGTGCACAAAATGGACTTTCCTTGAATATCAAGAAAACAAGGGATCTGAGTGGTTTCGAGGTTTGGTGTCCACCTCGAGTGCTGGAGGTCCCGGGTTCAAGCCCTAGTGAGGGCCGGGGTTTTCTCACGTGGACTTCTAATAAAAACAGTTCCCCTGGGAACTGGGTAGTGAGATCGGATGCCCGTGTGTATTGTTGCGCATGTAAAACATCCCTTGGCAGTTGGAAATCAAAAAAGAGTAGCCTAACGGCCCTGCCCTGGCAAAATTTTGAGTTAAACATCTACCCAAAGTATTTCAGGATCCTCGCTGGTGCTACGAAGTTCATGGACTGAGCTGAGATTCTCCAGACTCAGGCTAGAGTTAGGACTAGAATGGAGCACTTATGGGTTACACCCATGTGCCTTGATGTTGATCTGTCGACCAAACTAAACTATCAAGAAAACAGAAACAACGGTTATATCAAAGAAGACGATGACACCAAGATGTGATATAACAATATGAGGGGAAAAGCTGATAAATTTACAAACCTAGGGACAATTATAACATCAGATGGAAGTTTTTTTGTTTAAATTGTGTTTTTAAATTGGTTCAAAGCCAATAATATATTGCCAAACGTGACCACTAATTTGAACAAATGGACGATATATCACCATACTACGTGATTGTGTTAATTGCTTTTCTTTGTGTATCTTCTGAAATTTCAATGCTCGGTGAATTCAGCTTCACATTACAATACTTATTCAATTGATTGTGTACCATGTTTGGTCCAAACCTACTTTTTTGTTTGGACCTGAATCAATTAATAGCAGAAGCTGCATTTCAGAAAATGAAAAATATCTTTTGCAATAAGTCACTATCATTGAATGTAAGACAGGGAGTACTGAACTGTTATATAGAACATACTGCATGGCAGTGAATCATTGAATGTAAGAAAGGGAGTACTGAACTGTTATATAGAACATATTGCGTGGCAGTGAATCATTGAATGTAAGAAAGGGAGTACTGAACTGTTATATAGAACATACTGCATGGCAGTGAATCATTGAATGTAAGAAAGGGAGTACTGAACTGTTATATAGAACATACTGCATGCAGTGAATCATTGAATGTAAGAAAGGGAGTACTGAACTGTTATATAGAACATACTGCATGGCAGTGAATCATTGAATGTGACTAAATAAAGTAGGATGAGCTTGCAATGGAGATGTGGTTTTTAAGTGAATTTTGCAAATACCTTGGACTGTCAGCGTTGCTAATGCTTGCCTGGAAAAGGGCTATTGAAAGTACAATATGATTTATAACAAAGAGACAAACCTCATTCTTCGGCCATGTGATGAGAAGAGAGGAGAACATTGTGAAAACTGGAAAGACTGGTGGGAAGAGAGGCAGAGGCAGACCAAGAGTAATGATGCTGGGGGAACTGAGACAGTGGCATGGAGGAATATCATGAGCAGATTCGATCCAGAACACCAAGGAGTAAGAGCTATGGAGAGACATGAACACCTATGCTAGTTGGCAGGGCACATGATGATGATGATGATGATGATGATGATGATGATGATGATGATGATGATGATGATGATGATGATGATGATGATGATGATGATGATGACATATGAAGAATGGTCAACCACACATGACCTGATGATAAACACATGAGGAATAGCTAATCACACATGGTGGATTGCCTGAGACACAAAGAGTTAATAAAACATAATATTTGTAATACAACACTGAAAAATGACTCAACACTTTTTGTCAAGCATCAGAAGTAATATGTCCAACAGGCTTGCAAACAAGTGGAGAGTCAATATTATATAGACAGTCATCTTGAAACTTTAGATTCTATTTCATACGAGCTTTTGATCAAATATTTGATGGATGAAGTCAAAGTTGATCCTTAACGGAGGTCTGACGTCCATACTGCTAGAAATATTTATCATATCTCAGGAAGTTTGTTTGCTCAGAGAGACATTCTGCCAATGCAAACATGACATTTTCATCACATGACACTTTTGTCACAGAAA
The DNA here is from genome assembly GCA_963921405.1 of Cepaea hortensis. Lineage (NCBI taxonomy): Eukaryota > Metazoa > Mollusca > Gastropoda > Stylommatophora > Helicidae > Cepaea > Cepaea hortensis. Next base: position 68,537,108 of record OY992884.1, read on the forward strand.
GCAGGTTGTTCTCTACAGGAGGTGGGTACATCACCAAGTATCTACAGGATGGTCCACTCTAGGTTCATTCACTTCACAATGTACAAATTGCCTAGCAATGACTATATATACAATCTTCTGATTCTACTGCCTTCATATATATATATATATACTGTAAAGGTAATCCCACTGCAGATATTGACACTGGGGTATGTGAAGTCTTAGCCCTTCAAAGGTTCTAGGCCATGACATAAACAGGTGGGGTAGTCAGTTCCCTTCCTCACTGCCCTTTCCCCCCAGATAATTCCTAGAAAATTGATTGGTGCTAATTTTTATAAGGCTAGGTATGATCTCAGAGCCATGCTATACAGAAAATATTCTGGATATATATATATATATATATGGGAATATCATCAACAGAACTGATCCAGAACACCAAGGACCGAGATCTGTGGAGATACATGGTCACCTATGAAAGTTGGCAGGGCACATGATGATGATGATAGAGGATTTGACAACCAACCAACTTAATGCTAAACATAGGGAGGCATGGAAATCTTTGCCTATGCAAACATCCACCCTCAAACCCCTACAACCCACAGATGAGTTACTATAGAAAAGACGACAATGTGGAAGAAGAATCAACACTAGCAATTATCCATCCCTGATGGTTTGAATTAACTCTTGGTGCTTGACTCTGTTTCTTGTGAGCTGTACACAAACCACTGAGAATATTCAGTGCTCTTTCAAAGAGACAGTTTTGATGACGGAGCCCTCCAAGAAGATACTGCACCACCAGGCATTAGTCAGCTCTAGGGAGCACTGCTCCAGCACATAAAAAGTCTGTGGTAGTTCTAGAGACAATACAAAATAACACTAAATAATGAAACTTTACAGAAAACAATTATGGAAAATACAGGAAGTTGTGGTGACTAGCCACAACCAGTAAACAAATACATCCACAAAACACAACATATAATCGCCACAAAGTCCTGTAATTTCTGTAATTGTGTTCTGTAAAGCTGCACTACTTTGTGTTATTTTATGTTGTCTACATTTCCGCAGCTTTACCAGAGCTCCACTAATTGTGTAGAGGTTCTAGAAGACTGTAAGCTTCTTGTGTGCATTACGACGTTCTTTATGAGTCTCCAATGTTTGTGAGGATGTTTTCAGTTGTATCAGATAGGCTTCTTGTTCTGTGATTTTCTGTCTCACACTGTCAGCCATTTTACGATCCCTGAAAAGTATCATGTGAATCTTAATTAAATGTTTGCTTTTTTTACTCTTAAAGTATTATAAAACATCAAAAGTATGTATATCTTATAGAAATGTCTGCTTTTGTTACCATCAAACTATTTGCAAAACATCACATGTGTCATGTATATCTGACAGAAATGTCTGCTTTTGTCACTCTCAAAGTATTATAAAACATCAAAAGTATCATGTATATCCTATTGAAATGTCTGCTTTTGTCACCATCAAACTACTTGAAAACATCAAATGTGACATGTGTTTCTTACTGAAGTGTCTGTTATTGTCACCATGATACTAGTTAAAAACATAATAAGTTATCTAATATGGTAAGTATTTATTCATCTTACAGAAATGTCTACTTTTGTCAGCATCAAACTACGTTAAAACCTCACACATATCATGTATATCTGATGGAATATTTACTTTTGACACTTTCAAACTATTTTAGAACATAACAAGTATTATGTCAATCTTACTGAAATATCTGCTTTTGTCACCTTCAAATTATTTAACATTAAAAGTATCTTGTGTATTTAAATAGAATGAACGCTTTTGTCATCTTTGAACCACTGTATGCATTAGAACAATAATAAATGAAGCTGTGATAGCAAAATGGCTAGATTGCTGTGCCTTTTGACCTAGTGGTAATGTATTGAAATCCCCATCAAGGCAGGGATATTTTTATGGACCTGGTTGACCTAGCCTAAAACTGGTACCAGAAATTATCCTGGGAAGTACAGGTGGCTGGGGTGATATTGACCACATCATACATAGATATTGACCACATCATACATCGATACTGACCACATCATACATAGATATTGACCACATCATACATCGATACTGACCACATCATACATAGATACTGACCACATCATACATAGATATTGACCACATCATACATAGATATTGACCACATCATACATAGATATTGACCACATCATACATAGATAATGACCACATCATACATAGATATTGACCACATCATACATCAATACTGACCACATCATACATAGATACTGACCACATCATACATAGATACTGACCACATCATACATAGATATTGACCACATCATACATCGATACTGACCACATCATACATAGATATTGACCACATCATACATCAATACAGACCACATCATACATAGATACTGACCACATCATACATAGATATTGACCACATCATACATAGATATTGACAACAACATACATAGATATTGACCACATCATGCATAGATATTGACCACATCATGCATAGATATTGACCACATCGTGCATAGATATTGACCACATCATACATAGATATTGACCACATCATACATACATAGATATTGACCACATCATACATAGATACTGACCACATCATACATAGATATTGACCACATCATACATCGATACTGTGACGAAACGCGTTTATCTGTCTTGGGTCGTCAAGTTCCCGCACTATTTTGGCGCGTCATCGGGGACTTTCCCAGCTAAAAATAGACGGAGGGAAGCCGATGGAGGACTTATTATCTAGAATCTTCTCGAAACACCGGAATTCGAGTAACCCGTGATGTTGGGTATCGCTCTAAATTCCCGTGCAGAGAGATCTAGAAACTCTAGGCGGGGAATGACGTTTTCCCGAGAAAGTATCTTTTCTCAAGAAGCACTCGCTTCTAGTGCGCATTGAGTTGGCACGAAGCGGGAAACTGGCTAAACCAGTCATTCACTTACTTTTGTTCGAAGAGAACCGACGCAGGCCTGATGTGAGCCATTTTTGTGTCGCGTCTCACCTCAACCATGATTCGGCTGACTGTTATGGAAAGGAAGCTGAGAAGCCCTTGAACAGTTCGGAAGCTGACTGGAGAGCTGGTTTCACCATTCAGGTAGATATTTGTTTAAATCATTTAACTTTGTACGTGTGTTCCACACGCCATTGTTCTAACCTCATTACCTATGCGGATGTCCTTGCATACTAATTAGCAAATCGATCGATAACGCCGGTGACAATTAAGTGTGGGTTTGTTTACCGTGTGCTCGCGAATCAGCTGTTAGGAACGCCGTAATGTGATGTGGGCGATGTGGGTTCCAAATATATGTACTATATATTGCCAATCGTTGCATCTATTAGGTGGCTGAGTTAGAATAAAACCTAGTTACTTGTGCCGGATGGAAACTTAGATTATGTCAGTCAGTTGCTGAAGCCAGAAGAACGGTTAGACAACCAGGTAAGTTGGTAGGTGGAGATTCAGACAAAATTGTACTTAGTTACTAAGTAAAGGAAGAACTTAGTTCTGTGCCACCAGGAATGATGTAACTATGGTGTATCAACTTAATAGTGAGTTCATTGTGGGGAACAGCGGATTTCTGTGGAAAGGTAAGTGGCTTTGGTGCTATATCTATATATATATATGATGTGACATTGTGTGTATATATTAGATCATGGCATGTGATACTTCCTGGGGTAATTCCGAACGCCGAATAGCTCGACGCGTGATAACACTGCGTGCCGTCGCGATATAAATATGCGTTCTGAAATCTTGTCTGAGCTATCCTGTTTCTTTCATACTGGCGCTAGTGCGAGTGAATGCTAAGGTGCTGGAAGTATGGAAGGATGCAAGGAGGCTGTATGAGACTGGGGAAATATAGGATATGGGGGATGGGAAAGCAAGTTATGAAAGTATGGGTTGGTAGACCAAACCAACGATGAAGTTCAGTCCATGCCAAGGCTAAACCACTTGGGAGGACAGAACTGGAACATCACCCTTGGAACATGTGGGGAACATGTATTCTCAAGAAGGCTTCTTGACTCTAAGGCAGAGTCTGATAAGAAGAGTTTGCTGTGGCGTGGGCAGGTGGTCCCACCAGCAAACAGGCTTGGGTACATAGTGGATGTGATCATGTATTATTCCTATATCCCGAGGGATGGTATATTGATCAAGATTATGTTCCTTAATGTACATTGATGATGTTAGGAACGAGTCTAGGGACTCTTTGCCTATTGGTTTAGTTCGATTAAATTAGAACCATAATAGCCTTGTATCACTACTGACGTTAGCGACGACTGGTAGATGATTAGGGATAGGTGAGACCTAGGAGCAGACTCGTCATGCTGATTTCTTGCTCTGTTTGACGGGCTGTTCTGTGAGGCCAGATGACATTTGTGAACCCATGCTTTACTACTCTCCATATAGAGATAATGCTTTGGTTATATGAATAACTAGCATGACTGAGGGTTGAGTAGTTATTGGTAGGATGCATGTGGACTAATGTTTGGGCCAGTATACTCTCACCGGTCGCTCTTCCTTTTCAGGAGTTTGCCTGTTGAGGAACCAGTCAACTATAATTGTTGTTGGCAGGAAACCACTTCGTGTGACAGAGCGAAGGGTTCAGTTCTGTACTTCTCACGCCAGACTCAACCACACCAGGTACCCAATGATATTCACCATGAGTGATAGTTGCCTCAAGACATACAACCACCCTGAAGGTGCAAGTGTGGGAAGTGATGGTTTGTGATCGTTTTAAAATAGAAGATACTCTGGTTTTGCCAGGAACATTTCAGCATTTTGAGTGGTCATGCTCCACGACAGGAAACACCGGTCCGTCTATTATGACGGGGGTTCTGCCTAAACGCAGAAGTAACTGATCTTCAGGCACTTGAATGGTTCTTTGGACCGCTCTAGGGGCAGGTCTTGAGAAGAACTACACCAGTTATTGATTGGGGGCAAGTGTAACCCGGTGGAAGGGACTATGGGATTATAGTCCAACCTGAATTGTTTCGGAAAAATAGATGTCTGATTCTATTAATGTACTGTTTCCGTATCCAGATTATCAACTGGGTTCTAGAAGGACTCAGTAACTTTTCAGTAGCCATATCTGATCCTACAAAGTGTGACTGTAAGAGACCATTGAATTGGTCAAGGCCATATCGGTTCTGCAGTGGGACTGTGCTAGGAGTGACAGACCATTCGGTTGGTCAGTGACTATTTAGTTCATCGAAGTAACCAATACTTGGAGCCAAGTCCAGGAAGATTGTCTCCAACTCGGTTGTGTTCGAGAACTGTATTACCAGTGACTCCGTGGGAGTGTTATAGATGCAGTTGGTCCAGTGAAGTGTGGTCCAGCAGTGACTCTATTGTTGTGGTTCCACGTTCGGGAGACGGAGTGGTCTCCAAGGTTCTAGTCATCTCACTGGAAGGAAGCCGGGTGAGTGGCGGACCGACTGGACGGGACATCTGCATCCACTCTACTTCTCAACTCGATGAAGACACCTACATCTCTAAGTCTTTCTCTACTCTATCTTCTATTTGTGTAAATAGATTCTTCTATCAGGAGGTTCATTTCAGTTCTATATTCTCAAGGGTAGAATAAACTTTATGTAAGTTGACTTGCTCTTTGTATAATGATTGAGTGTGGTCTCGGACGATGCCTAAGTGTTCATTGTTCAACAGGTGTAGGTAGTTAGTGGGGGTCTAGAATCTGGAGGGGTGTGTAGACGTAACTAAATAACCTGAGATCAACCACAGAGAAAAAAAAAAAAGTGTATCTGCTCGTCCAACCCCTGGGGCTAGAATACACGGGAGTGCTAGAGACACCTCGGGTGTGGTTCACTCTCACTACCCAAGGTGAACCCGAAACACTCCGTTACAGAGTGGGGGCTCGTCCGGGATTATTCCAAGATCTTTGTGTGTTGTAGACCTCTCACATAGGGATAGGGACTTTGTCTTTATCCTCTACTTCAGTCTACATAAGATTCTACTACTTCTACCTATCTCCTAACTGTCTGACGGACATTTGTGTTGTGGTGATTAGTTAGTACTATTGATTATTGATTCATTGTATTGCTTCACCCACACATACTTGAGTACCCACCTATCATAGTCAACATGTCTACCCAAGAGTTAGACTTGGACAAAGTTCAGGAAACTGGACGTAAGTCTGGTCTTGAAGGAGATGCTTTGAAATCCTATGTCCAAGAGGTGGAAAGAAATTTTCGCCAAGAGGAAAGAGAGAGGAGGAGAGCAGAAAGAGAACTGGAAGCCAGTAAAGTGGCTCTTGAGGAAAAGAGGATAGCGGCTGATACTGAAATGAAACGGCTTGAGTTGGAAGCCGAGAAAGAAAAACGTGACCATGAGTATCGAATGAAGCTACTTGAGGCACAAGTGCCTGCTACAGGTGTAACTGATGGAGCTATGGGAGGAGGTGTACCTCCTGGCTCAGAGTCAACCAGTAGACGTGACTTCCAGGCTATGAAATGGCCTTTACAGCCGTTCGAACCCGAGAAGGAACGGATAGACCAATACTTAGAGAAGTATGAAGCCATGTCTATTGCAATGGGTCTAGACAAACAGAAATGGTGTTTGAAACTCTCCCAGGGACTCCGTGCAGAAGGTTATGAGGTGTATGCACGCTTACCACCGGGGTTACAGAATGATTACCCGGCATTGAAAGCGGCTCTCTTGAAGAGATTCGAGATCACAGCGCACTCATACCGAAGGAAGTTTCGAACGGCGAAGCGAGAACCTGGTGAACTGTTTTCAGCATACAGTGTGAGATTGAACTCATACCTTCTTAAATGGATGGCCTTGGCCGGATTTAAGGAGGAGTATGAAAGTTTGCGTGAGTTGATGGTTGTAGATCAGATGCGAATGCAAATGTCTAAACCCTTGCGAAACTTCTTAGGTGAGAATGGGGCTGAGAGATTGGATATAGTCACCAAGTTAGCCGAAAGATACGTTGAAGTCTATGGCGAGACTGGGGACACCAGTCCAACAGATCCGAGATCGAAAGATCCGGATCAAGGTAAGTCTAAGAAGAAGTCAAAGAAGACCCAAGGTTCTGATGAACCAAAGAAACAGGTAGGCTCTTTAGAGAAGATCTCTAACGTCAACCAAGGTAAGAATAGCCCACCTAGTTCTCCAAAGAGGAAGTGGAGTGAACGTTGGTGCAAATTCTGCAAGTCCAGCACTCACAATACGAGTGAGTGTAGGAGTAAGCCCAAGGACTTTCACTTTGCTTGTCTTGCAGAGGTTAGGGATAGATCTTGCAGGAAAGTGAAGTCGGTTGATGGGAATGGAGAAACTAGACGACCTCCAGTGGTTGAGAGAGTAGAAGTGAATGGGCGACAGGTGTTGTGCCTCTACGACACGGGATTGCAATTTTCCGCTGTAATTGCATCCCACCTGACAGGCCCAGAGCAACTCACCGGGGAGATGACGGAGATACAGCCAGCCAGTAGGAGTGCTGTGGCGTTACGTTGCCCGATTGCCAATGTGGAGATTCGGAGCAAGTACGTTACTGGACGCATTCAGGCGGCAGTCGTACCGGATCCTCTCTATCCCCTAATTCTAGGCCGGAAGTACGTGTTTCTGGGCGAACCAGAACACCCTAGCATCCATAAGTCTAGGCAGGTCAGAGATACAGAGGAAGAGGGTCTCGAAAAGGTAAGTCTCCGAAATACTCACCCGGATAGAATGAGTAATGCTCGGAGCAAGGATGTGACGGAGTGTCCTTGTTCGGAATGGTTGCCCAACAATGAAAACCCGTTAACTCAGGGTAAGTTCAACTCTGATAACCAGTCACCGGTAATTCAGACTGGACCAGAGAAAAGGCAGAGGGAACGTAAGTTGGTTCCTGAGAGCTTCAGAGCTAATCTGCTGCGAACGGTACATGTCAGGTCCCCAACCGGACATCTGACTGTAGGGACAACCAGTAAATGTCTATCCCGGTACTATTGGTGGCCGGGAATGACAGGCGACGTGCGCAGGTATATTAGGTCTTGTCCGGAGTGCCGTAAATGCACACCTGAGAAACGGACGAAGACGAAGATATCCTTAGAGGTTGGAGACCGAGTTCTAGTACTCCTCCCAATCGAGGGGAACGAATTCGAAATCGGGTGGCAGGGCCCATTCCTAGTGGATAAAGTGGGGCTCCACAAGCACTATGGAGTGGTGATCCTGGGAAAGTCTACTACTTTCCATTCCAGTCTCCTCATGCGCTATGAGGGGAAGCCCGATGATAAGTCCACCAGCCCAAGGGCGCAGAGATTCGCTGAAATAACGGTTCGGGGTTCAGGTCAGGTAGCGGAAAGCCTGTCACACCATAGGAAGTCCTATATGTATGTGCAGGTACCTTCTTCGGTTCAGCCCGGTGCTCGGGGGAACATGACCGGCCAAAGGAACACCCGCAGTGCTAGCTACACTGAGAACCGAGGTAGGAAGAGGTGGGTTGTGTCGGAACGGACACATACCCTTGGTCCCTCAATCCGACCGACTGCAGTCCAGCTGGGTCCTCGAAAGGGGAAGCTGGAGTTGCAGAAGTCCAGTAAACTCTGGCAGGAACGATCGTTAAATCAGGTCGAGACGGGAGCTCTGGTCCGCAGGACACTGCGAGATGCCCGATCGCAGTAGCGGAGTAGGCGTTGATCACCCGTGATACTGAATAGCTTGTCACCCCACCGAGTGTGGTAAAAGTATTCTATACAATATTGACGGGTTAGACTTCCTCACCCGCCATCCGGTCTCTTAGCAAGAAGAACGAACGACATAGACAGCTTCTGCGTAGAAGTGGAACGACGGGGTCGATCCTCTTAAAGTGGGGGCCTATGTGACGAAACGCGTTTATCTGTCTTGGGTCGTCAAGTTCCCGCACTATTTTGGCGCGTCATCGGGGACTTTCCCAGCTAAAAATAGACGGAGGGAAGCCGATGGAGGACTTATTATCTAGAATCTTCTCGAAACACCGGAATTCGAGTAACCCGTGATGTTGGGTATCGCTCTAAATTCCCGTGCAGAGAGATCTAGAAACTCTAGGCGGGGAATGACGTTTTCCCGAGAAAGTATCTTTTCTCAAGAAGCACTCGCTTCTAGTGCGCATTGAGTTGGCACGAAGCGGGAAACTGGCTAAACCAGTCATTCACTTACTTTTGTTCGAAGAGAACCGACGCAGGCCTTATGTGAGCCATTTTTGTGTCGCGTCTCACCTCAACCATGATTCGGCTGACTGTTATGGAAAGGAAGCTGAGAAGCCCTTGAACAGTTCGGAAGCTGACTGGAGAGCTGGTTTCACCATTCAGGTAGATATTTGTTTAAATCATTTAACTTTGTACGTGTGTTCCACACGCCATTGTTCTAACCTCATTACCTATGCGGATGTCCTTGCATACTAATTAGCAAATCGATCGATAACGCCGGTGACAATTAAGTGTGGGTTTGTTTACCGTGTGCTCGCGAATCAGCTGTTAGGAACGCCGTAATGTGATGTGGGCGATGTGGGTTCCAAATATATGTACTATATATTGCCAATCGTTGCATCTATTAGGTGGCTGAGTTAGAATAAAACCTAGTTACTTGTGCCGGATGGAAACTTAGATTATGTCAGTCAGTTGCTGAAGCCAGAAGAACGGTTAGACAACCAGGTAAGTTGGTAGGTGGAGATTCAGACAAAATTGTACTTAGTTACTAAGTAAAGGAAGAACTTAGTTCTGTGCCACCAGGAATGATGTAACTATGGTGTATCAACTTAATAGTGAGTTCATTGTGGGGAACAGCGGATTTCTGTGGAAAGGTAAGTGGCTTTGGTGCTATATCTATATATATATATGATGTGACATTGTGTGTATATATTAGATCATGGCATGTGATACTTCCTGGGGTAATTCCGAACGCCGAATAGCTCGACGCGTGATAACACTGCGTGCCGTCGCGATATAAATATGCGTTCTGAAATCTTGTCTGAGCTATCCTGTTTCTTTCATACTGGCGCTAGTGCGAGTGAATGCTAAGGTGCTGGAAGTATGGAAGGATGCAAGGAGGCTGTATGAGACTGGGGAAATATAGGATATGGGGGATGGGAAAGCAAGTTATGAAAGTATGGGTTGGTAGACCAAACCAACGATGAAGTTCAGTCCATGCCAAGGCTAAACCACTTGGGAGGACAGAACTGGAACATCACCCTTGGAACATGTGGGGAACATGTATTCTCAAGAAGGCTTCTTGACTCTAAGGCAGAGTCTGATAAGAAGAGTTTGCTGTGGCGTGGGCAGGTGGTCCCACCAGCAAACAGGCTTGGGTACATAGTGGATGTGATCATGTATTATTCCTATATCCCGAGGGATGGTATATTGATCAAGATTATGTTTCTTAATGTACATTGATGATGTTAGGAACGAGTCTAGGGACTCTTTGCCTATTGGTTTAGTTCGATTAAATTAGAACCATAATAGCCTTGTATCACTACTGACGTTAGCGACGACTGGTAGATGATTAGGGATAGGTGAGACCTAGGAGCAGACTCGTCATGCTGATTTCTTGCTCTGTTTGACGGGCTGTTCTGTGAGGCCAGATGACATTTGTGAACCCATGCTTTACTACTCTCAATATAGAGATAATGCTTTGGTTATATGAATAACTAGCATGACTGAGGGTTGAGTAGTTATTGGTAGGATGCATGTGGACTAATGTTTGGGCCAGTATACTCTCACCGGTCGCTCTTCCTTTTCAGGAGTTTGCCTGTTGAGGAACCAGTCAACTATAATTGTTGTTGGCAGGAAACCACTTCGTGTGACAGAGCGAAGGGTTCAGTTCTGTACTTCTCACGCCAGACTCAACCACACCAGGTACCCAATGATATTCACCATGAGTGATAGTTGCCTCAAGACATACAACCACCCTGAAGGTGCAAGTGTGGGAAGTGATGGTTTGTGATCGTTTTAAAATAGAAGATACTCTGGTTTTGCCAGGAACATTTCAGCATTTTGAGTGGTCATGCTCCACGACAGGAAACACCGGTCCGTCTATTATGACGGGGGTTCTGCCTAAACGCAGAAGTAACTGATCTTCAGGCACTTGAATGGTTCTTTGGACCGCTCTAGGGGCAGGTCTTGAGAAGAACTACACCAGTTATTGATTGGGGGCAAGTGTAACCCGGTGGAAGGGACTATGGGATTATAGTCCAACCTGAATTGTTTCGGAAAAATAGATGTCTGATTCTATTAATGTACTGTTTCCGTATCCAGATTATCAACTGGGTTCTAGAAGGACTCAGTAACTTTTCAGTAGCCATATCTGATCCTACAAAGTGTGACTGTAAGAGACCATTGAATTGGTCAAGGCCATATCGGTTCTGCAGTGGGACTGTGCTAGGAGTGACAGACCATTCGGTTGGTCAGTGACTATTTAGTTCATCGAAGTAACCAATACTTGGAGCCAAGTCCAGGAAGATTGTCTCCAACTCGGTTGTGTTCGAGAACTGTATTACCAGTGACTCCGTGGGAGTGTTATAGATGCAGTTGGTCCAGTGAAGTGTGGTCCAGCAGTGACTCTATTGTTGTGGTTCCACGTTCGGGAGACGGAGTGGTCTCCAAGGTTCTAGTCATCTCACTGGAAGGAAGCCGGGTGAGTGGCGGACCGACTGGACGGGACATCTGCATCCACTCTACTTCTCAACTCGATGAAGACACCTACATCTCTAAGTCTTTCTCTACTCTATCTTCTATTTGTGTAAATAGATTCTTCTATCAGGAGGTTCATTTCAGTTCTATATTCTCAAGGGTAGAATAAACTTTATGTAAGTTGACTTGCTCTTTGTATAATGATTGAGTGTGGTCTCGGACGATGCCTAAGTGTTCATTGTTCAACAGGTGTAGGTAGTTAGTGGGGGTCTAGAATCTGGAGGGGTGTGTAGACATAACTAAATAACCTGAGATCAACCACAGAGAAAAAAAAAAAAAAGTGTATCTGCTCGTCCAACCCCTGGGGCTAGAATACACGGGAGTGCTAGAGACACCTCGGGTGTGGTTCACTCTCACTACCCAAGGTGAACCCGAAACACTCCGTTACAGATACTGACCACATCATACACAGATATTGACCACATCATACATCGATACTGACCACATCATACATAGATATTGACCACATCATACATAGATATTGACAACAACATACATAGATATTGACCACATTATGCATAGATATTGACCACATCGTGCATAGATATTGACCACATCATACATAGATATTGACCACATCATACATACATAGATATTGACCACATCATACATAGATATTGACAATATCATACATAGATATTGACCACATCATACATAGATATTGACGACATCATGCATAGACATTGACGACATCATGCATAGATATTGACCACATCATGCATAGATATTGACCACATCATACATAGATATTGACCACATCATACATAGATATTGACCACATCATACATAAATATTGACATCACACATAGATATTGACAACATCATACATAGATATTGACCACATCATACATCGATACTGACCATATCATACATTGAGTGTTGATTTGTCAAAAAAAAATATATGCGGTTAGCTCCATTTACCCAATATGCCTCGATACATGAAAAAAGGGTCTTTTTTTTTTATCTGGAACTATTTCTCTTTCTTTTTACTTTCCCTGTTCTTGTTAGTTGGGGGTTGGGGAGGTGAGAGGTTTTTCTCCACTTTTCTCTCTTTGGCTCGAATGCAGTCAGCGTTGCGCTCTCTACCGTACATCACAGTAAAGTATAGTATTTTACTATTCTTTTTCCCTTGGCTTCATTTATATTGCCCAAGTTTTAAGACATGACTACAGCTGAAGTCACATAATTGTTGTCCCTGCCCTTATTCTTCACAAATAACAATACAGATCTGTCTGTGTGTGTGTCTCTGTGAGTGAGTGAGTGAGTGAGTGAGTGAGTGAGTGAGTGAGTGAGTGTTACAGGAAATCTGATCCTTATGACAGTTGAATACAAAACTGTGTGCATTATACTATGGTATGGGGTCAAGGGTTTTCTCAGCCTGCCTAGCTGTTACCTGAAGAACCTCTGTCCATCAAGACCACACTGATGTGAACATAACCCTGACAGAATAATACGGCAACCATTAACTTATGCTACAACTCTGTGTGGTGTCACATGACTGTCATGACATGTTTTAAATAGGTGGCTGTAGTCTCTACATGCCGGCTTCCTGGCCTAGAGGTTAGCGACTTTTCTCCATAATCTCGTATACTCTCGTAAGTAACGTGATGACGGTGAGAATCAGCAGTGGTTCGAATCGCGTCGGTAACTTACGGGGTATGTGAGCCGGCCGCTCAGAAAGCAATGGCAAACTACTTGCCAAGAAATCAACAATTAGCTGAAAGATGCGGATGTTGACAGCAATGTAAAGGATATGCAAAAAAAAAAAAAAAAAAAAAGTCTCTACATACTTTCTCCGTAATCCTGTATACTCTCGTGAGTAACGTGACGTGCTTGAGAATCGGTGGCGGTTCTCCCCGCGTTGGTAACTTACGGGATATGTGAGCCGGTCGCTCAGAAAGCAATGGCAAACAACTGAGCGTAATCTTGCCAAGAAATCAACAATCAGCTGAAAGATGCTGATGTTGACAGCGATGTCCTGCAAAGGATGTGCGATCCAAAAAAAAAGTCTCTTCATAATGAGACCAAATCACACATTGCATGCTGCAAACTTGGGTAGTAACTTTTAGATTGCAAACATTAGGTAGTAGAACAAAGCTGTATAGTTAAAATTATCCAGTTCGTCATCAGATATAATACACATGCAACAAGATACAAAACAGCCACATACAGCACAAGAAATATTGACAAGATCAGACATCAGACGCATGATGACCAAATACAACACAAGTACTGGATAATACACTTACAAGGCCGGATAACAAGATATGTAGTAGACGGTACTACCTGCTTTATGTTAGCGCTGAATGTTGGGAGGCACTCACTAAACCAGACACCCCACATTGTGCCAGTGGTTTCAAGTGGAGGAGCGCAGTTGGGAGGGTACAAGCCTTACCTTAGTGTGAGGAAATGCAACCTAAAGACTAAATGTCATGACAGGGCAGACCACGCCCTAAGCCTTGGTTGGCAACTGGTCTAGGATGGAAGCTCCGACAAGCGAACAGTTAGAGGATTAAATACTGATCCAGCAGCTTCCGCAGCTTGTCTTGTTCCAGACGTATTGATGTTACCTTTCCTCTGGAGTAAACTTGGCAGGCCGAGAAAGGAATCATGCTATATGGGCAAGACATGGTCTCTAAATTCAGCCCAAGCTTTGTGTTATGGAGAGGTATAACTCCATTTCACAAACTAATGTCTGTCAAGATGGCAAGGTGCCAGTCAGTCAGTCAGTAGCCACACAGAACGCAAATATACTGATACATGATAACAACATGTGTAGTAGCTACACACAATGCAAATATACTGGGACCAGACAGGAAGATATGCAGTAGCCACACACAATGCAAATATACTGAGACCAAATAACAAGATATGCAGTAGCCATACACAATGCAGATATACTGAGACCAGATAACAAGATAAAGATTGTCAAACACATGTTTTAGATACACTGACACCAGATGCCAAGATATGAGACTGACAAACACAACACAAATGCTGGATACATTGGCAAGTTTAGACAAGATACAACACAGCTAAAGACAACATAGATGTTGTATATACTGACAAGATTAGACAAGAAAAGATACAAGATAGCCCAACACAAATGCCGGATACATTGACAAGATTAGACAAGATACAACACAGCCAAAGACAACATACATGTTGTATATACTGACAAGATTAGACAAGAAAAGATACAAGATAGTCCAACACAAATTCTGGATACATTGACAAGACAAGACATGATACAAGACAGTCAAGCACAATACAAGTGCTGGATACACTGACAAGATAAGACATGATACAAGACAGTCAAGCACAATACAAGTGCTGGATACACTGACAGCAGACAATAAGGTACAAAGCAACCAAACACAATACAAGTACTGGATACACTGACAGCAGACAATAAGGTACAAAGCAACAAAACACAATACAAGTGCTGGATACACTGACAGCAGACAACACGGTAAAGTAACACATTAACAAGTAACTCAAGGCAAGTTCTAAACAGACTGACAGAACTGGATACACCAATCAAGACAGATACCTGGACTCATTTCTGACCAGCTGCTGCTTGAGATGATCAAGATTTCTCTCAACTTTTTTCATCTCCTCTGCTGTTTTGAAGATCTGATAGTTTGCACCAAAACAAAAAGTGCAAGATACAAAAGGGTTAGAAGACATGCAATCAACACATATACAAATGTACCATTTTTAGTATGCTGTAAATTAGATTGCTTTAAACTGTTTCATCTATTTAGTCCAGCAAATCCAAGGCAGACAGGACATTGCTGCTAAGACTGTCACTCTTAATCTTATATTGTCCTCAACCTTTAGTTTGTCACACTTAACTGCCAAGTTATGTGCTAAACAAAAACCAGGTTTGGACCAGATGTGGTACACAAAGGAACAAGTATTATAATGTACATTTCCATTCACTGAGCACTGAAATTGGAGAAGATTGGAAAGAGACCGAGCCATATAGGATAAAACCTGGGTCAATGAAGTCTTTCTGGTGACTGCCATTTCCATCAACGATGAACTGTATTTTTCATGGAGGACTTTTGTGTTGGCATTCTGGCGGCGGCATTATGCACAGTGTACCTGTGCGGGCTGTTGGCTTGCCGATACTCCTGTCTGTTCTATTGTTCACTTTTGGCAGTGAGGAGCATTTTGTGTGATATTCACTGGCACAGGAACGAAGCAATATGGGGACAACCCGTTGCCGTGAAGTTGGAACCACGACTAACTAACTAACTAACAAAACAAAAAAACATGATGACCTTAGTACGGCGATATATCATCCTTCAGCTCAATAACGGGTTCACATCTGACAATATATTTTCCGTTGGCACTGAATCACTTAATCTTTGAATTCTTCTCAGTTTTAGTCGTTCATCATTAATCTATGATTGTCTTCAGCCTGTTGTCTACCATTCTTAGTCTTCTGTTGCCACTGGCCTATAGTTTGTCATATTTAATCTTTGATAATCTTCAGACTATAATCTGTGATCTTCAATCTGTGGGTGTCCTCTGCCACCTTTAACGAGCAAGTTGTGATTTCCTTGATATCAACAACAATGATGATGCCAGAAAGTATATCAGACATGCTCAATAATAGTTTACGACTATATTAATAACATCCTGTACAGGATATGCAACTAACTTAACTATATTAATACAGCATTAACTTAACTAGGGGAGCTGTGGCAGTGCAGTGGCTAGCATGCTTGCCTACTGTCCTGGAGGTCATGTGTTCAAATTCCCCCTCAAGGGATATTTTATGAACTGACCTGGGTTCTTTGGTTGACCCAGCCAAAGATGGGTATCAGGAAATATTTCATATTTCTATTATGGCATGGAAATTTGTAGTTTACTGACATATGGCTAATATCATTTGCTCTCACAAACTGACTGTAGGGTGCTCAATCAGCCCCATTTAATAAATCACTAAATCATTCATTCCAACTAACGTTCTCTCTCTCTCTCTCTCTCTCTCTCTCTCTCTCTCTCTCTCTCTCTCTCTCTCTCTCTCTCTAACTCTCTCAATCTTTCTCTCAGGTACACCATTTCTGATTGTCCTCTTTCTTTTCCACCCTATGGACACCAAGAAACACTCACCTGTTCATTAACTTCTTTATAAGATCTCTGTTTGAGGTCTCCCCCCCCCCATCTCTGTGTGAGGTCTCTCTCTCTCTCTCTCTCTCTCTCTCTCTCTCTCTCTCTCTCTCTCTCTCTCTCTCTCTCTCTCTCTCTCTCCATCAATCTTTCTCTCAGGTACACCATTTATGACTGCCCTTTCTTTTCCACCCTATGGACACCAAGAAACACTCACCTGTTCATTAACTTCTTTATCAGATCTCTGTGTGAGGTCTCCCCCCCCCCCCATCTCTGTGTGAGGCCTCTCTCTCTCTCTCTCTCTCTCTCTCTCTCTCTCTCTCTCTACCCCTGTCAATCTTTCTCTCAGGTACACCATTTATGACTGTCCTCATTCTTTTATTCTTTTCCAGTCTAAGGGCACCAAGACACACTCACCTGCACATTAACTTCTTTATCAGATCTCTGTGTAAGGTCTCTCTTCCCTCTCTCTCTCTCTCTCTTTCTAACCCTCTAAATTTTTCTCTCAGGTACACCATTTTTGACTCTTCTCAATGAGGTCTTTCTGGTGACTGCCAAGTCCATCAACGATGAACTGTGGTTTTCGTGGATGAATTTTACGTTGGCATTCTGGCGGCGGCTTTATGCACAGTGTACCTGTGCGGGCTGTTAGATTGCCGAGACTCCTGTCTATTCCACTTTTCACATTGGACAGTGGGGAGCATTTTTCGTGATGTTCACTGGCACAGGAACGGAGCATAATGGGGACGACCAGTTGCCGTAAAGTTGGAACCTCGACTGACTGACTAACTGACTGACTCTTCTCTTTATTTTCCACTATAAGGACATGAAGAAACACTCATCTGTACATTAACTTCTTTATCAGATCTCTGTGAGGTGCTGCTTTTCTCTCTCTCTCTCTCTCTCTCTCTCTCTCTCTCTCTCTCTCTCTCTATATATATATATATATATATATATATATATATATATATATATATATATATATCTCTTTCTTTCTAAGTCTTTCCCTCAGGTACACCATTTCTGACTCTTCTCTTTCTTTTCCTCTCTGAGGACACCAAGAAACACTCACCTGCACATTAACTTCTTTATCAGATCTCTGAGTAAGGTCCCTCTCCGAGGCATGCAACACCTTACTGACATCTTTCCCGGACGTCAGATGCTTTCCAGCGTGCTGTCCAGCATGTTCTGTGAACAGTGTACATAATGTGTACAATGAGGAGGACCTCACATATACTAGGTTACATCATGATGAGGTGAAGTCAGCCTGGGCCACTCACATACAGTCATCAGTTGTAAAAAATGATGAAGACTTTAGATTACAACCGGCTCTGTGGTGAAGGGGTTATGAATGCAATTAGTAGGAATCACAAACAGCCAAAGAATGCTAAAGTTGACTGCAACATTCTGTAAAAGATATGCAACTAACATATACCAGTTTACATTATTATGAGGTGAAGTGGGCAAATGAGTTCTATAAGGTTATATCAGGTTCAATAGTATCAAAGAACTTGCGGTACATCTTTGTGGTTCGGTCTATTCACATTCACTTGTGAGGCAGACTAGGGCCCTGATCAGGTGGCCGGCCCATGGGAAGACAAAAAGAGGGGTCTTGGGCAGTATGAAGACCCCTATCCTAGCACATTAACAACTCTGTGTCCCTTCCGCCAGATAAATGAAGCTCTTCGACTAGAACAAAACAGCCATAGTTGTGCACAGATGTCAATATATTACATCTGGATCAAGAATATGAGACCAGATGTCACAAGATCAATTATAATACCAACAACAATGAAGACGCAGCAAGTACACAAGGACTGCCCATCAGGGCTACATGGAAGAGTGATTAATCACCATTGTTGTCTGCATGTTTGACTTTCTTCTTGTCCTCTCATATCAACAAACCTACTCAGGACCCCTTTTCCATTCCATCCATTCCATGCCACGTGTCTGCTTAAATGCCTGCTTGTCTGCATGTACACGTGTATGTTTGTTTGTCTGTCTATCTCTATCGTTCATGTCTTACATCCAGTTTGTCTATCTGGCAAATGTCTGTTAGCCTATAAACAAGGGTGTCTGTTTTGATTTATGGGACTTGATTACGACGGCAGTGGTAGTGTAAACAATGATCACAGTGATTCCGGTGGTGATGATGTTGATGATAAGACGGTGGAGATGATGATAGTAGAAGCGGTGGTGGTGCTAACGTGCCTGTTCGTCTCCTTCTAGTCTATCCCTCTTTCTGTCTCCCTCCCCCTTCTGGACTGTCTGTTGGGTTGTCTTTATGTCTGCCTGTCTGCTTAACCATGTTTTGTCTGTTTTTCTGCTTTCCTGTTTCCTTCTGGCCTGTTTCCTTTTCTCTGTCTGATTGTCTGTCTGATTCACAACGTGTCTTCCTCTCTGTCTTCTTAAGTGTCTGTCTGTATCTCTCTAATTGTCAGAAACGATTACAACGTCATATAATCCAAAATCCCACATCATCCTCTACTTATAGCCCAGCCGAGATAATGCATTTAAATTGAGTGAGTGGAACCTTGCAGTCTTGACAGACCACAGTATGTGGATTGGAATTTGGCCAAAATTCGCGAGGTATGGTGTCCGCCTCGAGTGCTGGAGGTTCCGGATTCAGGCCCCGGTGAGGACCGGGATTTATTTAAAAAATCCACCTGGACTTCCAGTATTAAAATTTCCCCTGGTCTCTGGGTAGTGAGATCGGACGCCCGTGTGTATTGTTGCGCACGTAAAAAATCCCTTGGCAGTTGGAAATCGAAAAAGAGTAGCCTAAAGGCGCTGCCCGGGCAAAATTTCGAGTTAAAAATCTACCCAAAGTATTTCAGGATCCTCGCCGATGCAACGGAGTTCATGCATTGAGCTGAGTTTCTCCGGACTCAGGTTTGAGTTAGGAGGAAAACGGAGCACTAATGGGTTAAACAGTGTGCTGTGATGTTGATCCAACGACTAAACGACTAAACGACCTGTCAATAGCAAGTGCCTGGACCTGTGTAAGCGCGTACTACCATCAGACTCCCCGCCTGACTCGTGCGGCTCCCGCAACCAACGAGAATAGGCCCGCCGGAGATATTGCTCGTCTGCTGCGACCAAATCTCCCTGCCTGCCACTGTGCGGATCTCGCGACCAGCGAGAATAGGCTCGCCGGAGATATTGCTCGTCTGTTGCGGACAAATCTCCACGACTGACTGAATAAGAAAAGAAACGATAAAAGTAGTGGTATTTCAATTGCGCTTGCGCTCCCACCTATGATACACCCTTCATGTGAGACCTTGTTGAGCATTTAAATTATACAGATGGAAAACACAATAGCTTTACAATTGCCAACATAACAGAGGACGCTGAGGCGACATACCTTCATCAGCAAACAACAACAAGACACAATACCCAACAATACAAAAACAAGGATGTAGACACAAAGACACATTAAGGCACATTGACATTATGAAGCCACATGAGATAAAAATAAGCAAGCAGAATGAAATATGTGATATTTAAAACAACTGCTTCAAATTTTCATATATATATATATATATATATATATATATATATATATATATATATATATATATATATATATATATATATATATATATATATATATATATCATCATCATCATCAAGTGCCGTGCCGGCTGGCGTAGGCGTTCATGGCTCTCCATAGATCTCGGTCTTTGGTTTTCTGGATCAACTCTGCTGCTGATATTCCTCCATGCCACCGTCTCAATCCATCCAGCATCACTTCTCTTGGTCTACCTCTGCCTCTCTTCCCCTCGATCTTTCCAGTTGTTACGATGTTCTCCAATGCCTCTCTTCTCATCACATGACCGAAGAAAGATGTTTGTCTCTGTCTTATTGTTGTATATAATGTTCTAGTTTCGTTAGCCTGTTTCAGGCAGTCGTCGTTAGTTACTCTGGCAGTCCAAGGAATTCGCAACATTCGTCTCAGGAACCACATCTCTGTTGCTTCTAATTTCTTCTTAATTTGTTCATTTACATTCCAAGATTCACTGCCATACAGCAAAACTGGTTCTACATAGCATTTCAGCACTCTCTTTCTTACATTCAGTGATAGTGACTTATTGCATAAGATACTCTTCATTTTCTGAAATGCGGCTTTTGCCTGCCCTATTCTGCTCCTAATCTCTGTTGTACATCTTCCATCTGATGTTATAAATGCCCCTAGGTATCTAAAATTATCAACTTGGTTAAGGATTTTCCCTTCTATTTCTATGTCACATTTTGGTGTCACCATTTTCTTTGATATTACCATTGTTACTGTTTTCTTGATATTCAAGGAGAGTCCTTTCCTTGCACTCTCTGTTACTACAACGTCTAATAATTGTTGTAGGTCTGTTGAATTATCCGCCACCAATACTGTGTCATCTGCATAGCGTATATTATTTATATTATAACCTCCAACTAGTATTCCTGGCATCTCTTTGATCTCTCTCATTATTACTTCGCTATACAGGGAGAAAAGATCTGGTGACAAGACACACCCTTGTCGTACTCCTAGCTTTATCTGTTCATAACTACCCTCTTTACTTCCCATTTTAATTGCTGCTACTTGGTTCCAGTAAATATTCTTTATTATTCTTAAATCTTTTCCATCAGTGTTGATATCTTCCAACATTTTAATCAGTTCACCATGTTTTACTTTATCAAATGCCTTAGTATAATCTATGAAGCACAAATATATGTCTCTCTGTTTCTCTATTGACCTTTCTATTAGTGTCCGTAATGTATAAATTGCATTGTTTGTGCCCTTTCCTTCCACAAATCCATACTGTTCTTCACTAATTTCCATTTTTATTTTATTTTTGGTTCTTCTCATTATGATTCTGAGTAGAAGCTTAGTGATATGGTTTATGAGGTTAATTGTACGAAAATCTTCACAATCAATTGCTCCCGGTCTTTTTGGTATAGCTATAAATACAGATTTCAGCATATCACTGGGTAAATATCCACTGCTGTAAATATCATTCAACATTTTGGTTAATATATCTACTCCAAATTCTCCCAATGCTTCTAATTCTTCTATTGTGATTTCATCTGGCCCAGCTGTTTTTCCTTTCTTCATACGTTTCATAGCGTCAGCGACTTCTTCTTTCAGAATAGGTGGACCTTCTAAGTTACTATCTTCTGTTAATTCTTCCCTTTCTCCTTCATATAATTCTCTTATATACTCATTCCACCTCTTCATTATAGCATCTTCCTCTAATATTATCTTTCCTGTTTTTGATTTCAAACACCCTGTATTTATTCTTATTTTTCTTCCTGTAAGCTCACTAATTTGTCTGTGCATATTTTTTGTATCTTTAATGGAATTTAATTCAATTTTTTTGCATTGCTCGTTTAACCAACTTTCTTTAGCCTTCCCACATTTATCTTTTATTTCTTTATTTATCTTAGCGTATTCTTGTTTGTCATTTTTACTCTGTTTTCTTTTGTCCATCAGTTTTAAGATATCTTCATTCATCCATTTTTTCTTAGCTATTTTGCCTCTCTCCGGTAATACTTCTTTGCTAGTTTGATGAATGGAGTCCCTTAACATTTCCCATTGTTCATCTATACTCTGTATTTTAGTTATTGCATTGTACCTATTTTTCACAGTCACTCTGTATTGTTCTTGCATTTCTTTATCTATTTTCAGAACCTCTTTATTAAGTCTCATGTTCTTAACCATTTTTTTCCCTCTCTTTAATCTTACTTTTATTTGTCCACATAGTGGTACATGATCACTATTACAGTCAGCACCAGGCATTGTCTTTACATTAATTAAAGCATTTCTAAATCTTTTATTAATTAGTACGTAGTCAATTTGGTTGCGTATTTTCTTATCAGGGCTTATCCATGTGTACAGTCGTCTTTTATGGTGTTTAAACCACGTGTTTCCAATTATCATATCATTGATATTTGCCCATTCTATTAGCTTTTCCCCTCTTTCATTTCTTGTACCTAAACCATAATTCCCCACTACATCCTCCATTTTTCCCTTTCCTACTTTTGCATTAAAATCACCAAGTATTATCTTTATTTCTTGTGATCCAATTTGAGCCATCGCCATTTCTATTTCGTCGTAAACGTGTTGTATTTCTTCATCACTACTGCTTGCTGTTGGTGCATATACTTGTATAATATTTATGTCTATTGGTTTGCCTTTGATTTTTACCATAATAACTCTATCTGAAATACACCAGTATCCATTAATTGACTTGGCTGTTTTTTCGTCTAATATTATTCCTACACCTTTTTCATGTGTATCCCCTCCAGAATAAATTATTGTGTGATTGTCAGATATAATTTTGCCAGATCCCTTCCATCTCATCTCACTAACGCCTAGTATATTCATTTTCATGCTATCCATCTCTCTTAGAACATTGGTCCACTTTCCTAGCTCATTTAATGTCCTAACATTCCATGTTCCTACTCTAAATTTATTTATTTTAGTTAAGATTTTGCCATCAGTAGCTGGATGACGGTCTGGTGTCACCTGTGGCTCATGACTGTCCCTACCGGACGAGGATGCCCTAAGGCAGCCATTAACGTCCTTCACTAACTTTGATTTATGTTTTGCCATGAAGTCTTGGGAAGATAATGTGGTGGTTTCCCCTTGCCTTCCACATTCACATGGTGGTCTTTTTACCTCTGCCTTTGACAGCCATTTCCGACTGTCAGGACAAGTGAGTGCCCTGCTCTGCTCAGCTGCAGAGTTGTCCACTTATTCCGGTGAATACTCGGTCCTCAGAGCTGTGTTAGCCACACCGTAGTGTGTTTCCATCCTCTACCGCGGGGAGGTGCAGTTGGGATTTTCTCTTCATAAAGTTATGGTCTCTGACCAAAACTCTCCAGTACTTTTAGAGGATATATATATATATATATATATATATATATATATATATATATATATATATATATATATATATATATATATATATATATATATATATGCATGTTATGGATAGAAACCAACTTGACAACATAATCACATCTAGCAAATCTGATGAAAAAAGAGCTATGGAAATGTACCAGGAAGGCTTGGCTTGGCATGGCCACATGGCATACATAGGGATAAAAACACAAACCTTATTCAAAACTATGTTGATTGTGTGAGATACGAACCATGGCCACCCATACTTATCAACGCGGCACATACCAATGATGACATTAAGATATAATGATGTGTGTCCTTGCCTATATAGTAGTCTAGGTTCAATTCCCAGCAATGGCAACAGTCTTTTCTTACCAATCAAGTGAGGCTGGCGCAGTAAGGGTCGGCCGAGCTTCATAAAATGGATACCGTATAATCTTTAAAATTTCTGGACATGATCTGGGACGTGATGTTGTCTGCGTGGAGGGTTAAGTCTTCACAGCCCTAAGGCAATATCTGTCATGGGACTGCTTATACCACTGACTGATGTGATCACGAGGTCTGATCAGACAGGCACTCTATGTTCCATATCATGTTCCAGTTCAAGTTTCATTACCAATGTCATCATAATCCTCAGCATGTGCCATGCCAGTACACATTGATGATTAAAGGCATGAGGAGCGGCTGGCTGAGTGACTAGAATGCTGCGTTCTCCCTTCGTGAGACCCGGGTTCGAATCCTGGGTAAGGTGTGGATTTTTTTGTTTTTGTCCGGGGCAAAAAGAAAGCCCTAACCTGCACTAGCTAGGCGGCCTTAATTCCTCAGGCTCAAGATCCCCCTGTCCTACACACACCCTGTTCTACATCGCAAGGTACAATAGGTAGTAGAAAGAAGAGAGAGAGAGAGAGAGAGAGAGAGAGAGAGAGAGAGAGAGAGAGAGAGAGAGAGAGAGAGAGAGAGAGAGAGAGAGAGAGAGAGAGATTAAGTGCACGGGGTTGGCCATCTTACACGATCCCCGGTGCAGATTAGGACTCTATTATTCTATTTATTCTCTGCCATCTAATCACAAGCCATCTAAATACATATATGTTTAGACATGATTACAGTCGAACGTGGTTATACTATGTCCCTTTGTCTTTATTTGTATTTGTTGATGAAGGCTTGGTAACCGCAACACCCACTCAATTTATTAATGGTGCTCCTATAAAGCTGACCTTTCCCACTACGTTTCCTTTTTATTCACTGAATTCTCACACTCTACAGTTAATCCTCACTTCATTTGCGCATAAACTCTACAGCCCTGTTGGCAACCGACGGCAATACGTAATATACATGTCGCTCTCAGGTTTCATTCACACAAACAGAGATGTCAGGATACAGAACAAAAGTGCCAGCGGTACGACATCGGTGGAAAAATAGATATACACCTAGACTGAAAGACAATCGATATCTTCCGGATGTGATCAATCAACAAAAGAACTAACCTCGGGGTGACAGACATCCCAAGGTAACAGAAGCCGTTAAAAGATTTGTTTACAATCCTCAGCTTTGGTACCGGCAGAAAGATCTAGTACATATTCGCATTTCCTCCCATGACGCAGACCAGCAATCGTGATTTCACCTCATCCCTGCCACATTCTACGTTCATCCTCTCACATAAACCAGTGTCTCTTGGTTTGCCTTATTGCATCTATTTTCGAACTCGTTTTCTGATTTGCCATTTGATGATATTATACTTTCTAGGTACTTGCAGCTCTTTACTTGTTGCCATTTGATGATATTATACTTCCTAGGTACTTGAAGCCCTTTACTTGTTGCCATTTGATTATATTATACTTCCTAGGTACTTGCAGCTCTTTACTTGTTGCCAGTTGATGATATTATACTTCCTAGGTACTTGAAGCTCTTTACTTGCTTCAGGGTTGTTCTTTAGATGAATCTTTGTTGTTGTTTTCTTCTCTGGTTATAGTCATTATCTCTGTTTTACTAATGCTAATTTTTATGTTATACTCCTTAGATAATTCGTTTAGACTAGTTATATGGACTTGTAATTCTGCTTCTGATGTTGCTATTAGTGCTTGGTCGTCGGAAAATAAGAATTCTTTAATGGTGTATGTCACGGAAAAAACTGCAGTTTAGTGATTCCTTGATAACTTACATATTAAAATACAAGGAAGGAGGAGGGTTAACCATTGTGTACGTCATTCTGAGAGGAGGAATAAAATTGCTTGACGATATGACCGGACACGGGAAACGGTACGATCGCGCTGGGGGAAACTTCGACACCGGACAAACACAGCGGGAGACGGTGATCAGAGAATAGAGTTCTTTGAAGTGCGAACAGCGATGAACGGAGGAACAGCGTAACCACGGAGAGAAACGAACAACTAACCACTACGTGATTTCCCCGCTGTTTGATGGGCAGGATACGGCAAATTTGATTGTAGATCAAACAATCAACGGAGGATTGGACACTTGTTATAAATAGTAGCAACTGGGGTTGCTAGTGAGTGTGTGTTCCAAACTGGGCTGAATGAGATATGCTCCTGAGTGGGGAAAGAAATACACGTCCCTAATGGTTTAAAGAAGAGGGGATATTAGTGTGTTATTCGCTAGTGTATTTCGATTCCAGGAGGATAAGTGCATATATAAGGTATTAATATCTTAGTGTAATAGTAGCATAGGGATATAGGTGTTTGTTCTTAACGTGTGAAATTGCATTCGTTTATCTAGTCGTGTAAACTTTAGTGCACTCAGAAATCGTATGTCCGTATGTTTTTCGGAGGCTTTTTAGTATGGCTAGAGAAGGACTCTCACATAAGAAAATTATATGAAGCAGACTCATATCACCAGATTACCTATCTTCTCCACAGGTTCAAATCCCCCTATTGAAATCAGAGAAGAGATGAAGGTTACTGCACTTGAGCAAATAAAGTACCTACTTAGAACCAACAAGAACATAGACATGTTTTAATATGAAGAAGTGATAACTTAACGTCAAATACAGAACACTGTATGCTCAAACGAATATACAACTAAAACCCTTAAAAGGAAAAGACGTTAACCTGTGGCAAGCAGGGATACTTAAAACTGCATGCAATTGCACTATGCCGAAACATTAAACTTTATTAAAAATAGACATGGTGTAGAACATTCATAGTAACTCTAGACAATGTTGGATAGTGGCGGTGTGTATTCAGAGGTGGATTATAATACCTTCCAAAACGGGAAATATATGAACTTCAGTGACTTACCAAATCGGATTATTTTCTGGTGATAAGACATTGAACAGTTGTTTTCTTCAAGAATTGGATTAAGTCCAGACTCAAGCAGGAGGAGATCATTCAGGGTGAGATCACTCCATTTCTGTGTGTGCTGTCCTGCGTTTTGGCCGACAGAAAAGGCGAGAAGAACTACCGCACATACGAAGTCTACCGTCCTATCTTGCATTCACACTAGCAGACAATACCAACTACATATACACAGTCCATACATACACCAGACATAGTTTTTTTTATTAATAAATCTTTTATTTATCGTTGAAATGAACTGTTGTCGGGGTATGTGTTGAGGGAATAACCGAGAGAGTGAAAGAAATAGATATATGGAAGGGAAGACAGAAGGGAGGAGTGTAGACAGAAGTCAGTCAATAATCCCAACAGATAATAAGTTTGAAGATGTGCTTGTTGATTCCACATTCCTCCCGGGAAAACAAGTGACATAATTGGTGGAGCAGCGGAGTAGAACATAATACCCATATGAACTGGAGGCATAACAGGGCATATGCATAGAGGGGTACCTGCATATTGGCACAGGCATAGCAGAGTACCTGCATGTTGGGACATACTGATTGGAATAAATATAAGTATACATTGATGACTTTTAATGGAAGGACGTCCATTGGATATATGGTGCCATTACATTTATGGTAGAAACATTTCATTAATGCTGGTGACTTTACAGTGAGAAAGTTCCAGACAGGGTGAATGTGGATAGGTGGTAAGACACATTACATACCTAGTCACACGGTCACACGTCTACATAAGTCTTTATCCTATATCTCCTCTTGTGGATGAGAGAGTGGTTGTGATGTACTGTGTGGTGTTGTAGACATTATAATATTAGATATACATAGGGGAAAATGATATAGGTTCTAGGTAGATTATCTGTTTATAGGAAGGACTTCTTTATTGCTTGGAGGTGTCTGTACTCAACTTGCTGACTTACCTTCTTTAACTATGGCAACTCCTAAAGTAACTACAGCCGAACTGAGGGCCAACGGGGAGGCAATTGGTTTAGCTGGTTCGGAACTAACTGATTACATACAGGAACGAGAGAAGGAAATTCGTCAAGCGGAAAGAGAAGATCGGAAGGCCGAGTTGGAATTGAGAAGAATGGAACAGGAGACCAAGCGACTGGAAATGGAACAGGAGGCCAAGCGAATGGACAGGGACCAGGAGACCAAGAAACTGGAAATGGAACAGACTGCCAGGAGACAAGAAATGGAACATGAATACCGCTTGAAAGAGTTAGAACTCAAGACACAAACTAAGGGTGAAATAGATGCAGCAGAAGGAAGTTCATCTTCACCTGGGGCAACCCACATGATTGGACAGGGTTATCATGCCATGAAGTTTCCCTTGGCGGTCTTTGATGAAAGTAAAGAGAAGATATACCAGTTTTTGGATTGGTTCGAGGCCATGGCAGTCACTATGGGACTGGATAGAACCCGATGGGCTCTTAAATTATCCCAGGCTTTACGTGGTTCAGGGTACGAGGTCTACACACGCCTACCACCAGGACATGAAAATCAGTATGAGGAATTAAAAGCCGCTTTGATTAAACATTATGAAGTCACAGCACAAACGTATCGGAAGAAGTTTAGATCGTCTAGACGAGAGCCGGGAGAACTATTCGCCGCCTACAGTCTGAGGTTGAAATCCTATCTCCAGAAATGAATGGACTTGGCAGAATTCAAGAGGGATCATGGGAGTCTCGAAGAGATGATGGTGGTCGACCAGATGCGAAAGCAAATGTCGAAACCTCTCAGAACCTTCTTGGGAGAACAAGGGGCGGAACGGATTGATGTTGTGAATAAGCTGGCGGAACGATTCGTAGAGGTACATGGGGAGGCTGCGGAACTCAGTATTCAAACCAAAGGTCAGGAGAAACAAGAGAAAAAGAAACCTAAGAACTGGGAAGGAGAAAAAGTGGAACCTTATATAAAGCACACAGAGGAGAGTTCAGAGAAGGTGAAGGAAGGAAACCAGAACACCTCGAATTCTCCAGCGAAACGACAGTGGTCCGAGAAGTGGTGTTCATTTTGCAAGGTGCCATCTCATAACACGAAGGACTGCAGATCGAAACCTAAAAGTTCTTACTTCGCAGCATGCAAAGTGATTCCTACGGCGGTGATCACAGACCAGGCTGAGGTCGGCGAAGGAGATAGGAACAAAAAGGACACACGGAAACCTAGGAAGGGAACATGGTGCACACACTGCAGGTCGAAAACACATAATACTGTGGACTGCAGATGCAAGGCAGAAGACGCCAAATGCATAACCAACCTCGAGGAATCAAAAGAGGAAGGCAAGGAAACGGTCAAGGAGATGGAAGACACTCAGGACCAAGAGAGACCACCTGTGGTTGAACTGATTGAAGTAAATGGCCAACAGGTTGCTTGTCTCTACGATACCGGTTTGGATGGGGAAGCTGTGATAGACGCCAGCTTGGTACGCCCAGACCAACTTACAGGGGAGACCATAGAAATACAGCCGGCAATGAGGAGTGCTGTTACCATGACGCTGCCAATCGCCAAGGTGGAGATTAAATCCAGGTACGTCACGGGCATTATTCCAGCTGCTGTATTATCTGACTCCTTATTTCCCATGATCATTGGCACGAAATATGTCTTTTTGGGGATGCCCAAACAGCCAGCCCACAAGGGAACAGTAGTCAGTGGATCTCAAGGGAAGGAAAAAGCGACAGAGACACTATGCGACAACTCAGGGATAGGAGAATTGCATACTGCCCAGAGGAAGGATACTACGTTGCGTCCTTGCTACAGGAAGCTGCAAAGAAGTGCTGAGCCACCAGAACGGGGACAGTACTTTCTGAAGAATCGACTACTCTATCGGAGAGCTGGGAGGGGAGATAACCTGCACGAGCAGTGGGTGGTTCCAGAGACCCACCGTCCTCACATTCTTCAGAGTGGACACATCATAGGCGAGAATCGACATATGGGTGTCCGAGAGACCTTGCAGCAAATTTCCGGCCATTATTGCTGGCCAGGAATGACCGGAGATGTACGCCGGTGGTTGAAGTCTTGTTCGGAGTGCCAGAAAGCACCACCCAACAAGCGGACTAAGAGTAAAATAGCTCTTAAAGTGGAAGACAAAGTGGAAGTGTGGAGTCCAGCAGAGACCAATATACTCCAAGTAGGATGGAAAGGACCTTATCCTGTGGAAAAGGTGGTGTCCAAGAACATCTACAAAATCCGGATCGGGGAAGAGCAGAAAAATCTCCCTAGACATCTCATTAGGAAATATGAGGACAGATCCGGGAGCAAAGCTTCACACTTTATGGTGATGGCAGCCATTGGGATAAAAGTTACCAGTCCAGACGAAGACCACAGATCGCAAGTACAACATAGGAGAGCCTATGGGACAGTACGTGATAGGTCAGATTTACCCAACGGAGGGAGGAGGGAAATCACACGTCAGGGTAAGGACAAGAGGGAAACTTTCCCCAGTAACCAAGTTCAAAAGGGGTGGGTAACGTCGGAAAAGACGCGGAATACCCAGGACTCCAACCGAAGATTGGCTGACCAGATACAATATCGCCCAAGATGGTCCTGGAAGCAAAAGTCCAGGAGATTTGGGAAAGACGACTCGGTCCAACGAGGACGAGGGGGAACATCCCCAGAGGCAAAGCCGGGGGAAACCAAGAGGACATGGAAGCAGTGTTACAATCAGGATGGGACGATCCGTCTGTATTGTGACCCATCGCTTACGACAGTGGAAAGGAGGTCGACTGAACGTACAGGGGCGATGAGCCAACACTAGTTTCAGTAATGAGTAGTATGGTAGGGTGCATATGAGGTCGCCTACTGGATGAGGTGTTGATTCATGTGAGGATCCAATCATATCATCAACACGTGATGTTAATAGCTACTTCGCAGAAGTTCAACGCACGGTGTATGTGATGGTCGTTGTTGATGCAACAGGACAAATTCACAGTGGAAGATCCATGGTAAGGAGAATGTAGGAGCGGATTTCTTATCTAGACATCCAACTCCAGAGGAAGAGGAATAAGTTGGATGATCATAGGAATCAAAACTACAGGGATGAAGAGTCGACGCGGTCAACTCTCTTAAGAGGGGGCCTATGTCACGGAAAAAACTGCAGTTTAGTGATTCCTTGATAACTTACATATTAAAATACAAGGAAGGAGGAGGGTTAAGCATTGTGTACGTCATTCTGAGAGGAGGAATAAAATTAACGATCACTGACCTACGAATATAAAAATAGGATCCAGGTGTTCGCCGAGTTCATTGCTTGACGATATGACCGGACACGGGAAACGGTACGATCGCGCTGGGGGAAACTTCGACACCGGACAAACACAGCGGGAGACGGTGATCAGAGAATAGAGTTCTTTGAAGTGCGAACAGCGATGAACGGAGGAACAGCGTAACCACGGAGAGAAACGAACAACTAACCACTACGTGATTTCCCCGCTGTTTGATGGGCAGGATACGGCAAATTTGATTGTAGATCAAACAATCAACGGAGGATTGGACACTTGTTATAAATAGTAGCAACTGGGGTTGCTAGTGAGTGTGTGTTCCAAACTGGGCTGAATGAGATATGCTCCTGAGTGGGGAAAGAAATACACGTCCCTAATGGTTTAAAGAAGAGGGGATATTAGTGTGTTATTCGCTAGTGTATTTCGATTCCAGGAGGATAAGTGCATATATAAGGTATTAATATCTTAGTGTAATAGTAGCATAGGGATATAGGTGTTTGTTCTTAACGTGTGAAATTGCATTCGTTTATCTAGTCGTGTAAACTTTAGTGCACTCAGAAATCGTATGTCCGTATGTTTTTCGGAGGCTTTTTAGTATGGCTAGAGAAGGACTCTCACATAAGAAAATTATATGAAGCAGACTCATATCACCAGATTACCTATCTTCTCCACGGGTTCAAATCCCCCTATTGAAATCAGAGAAGAGATGAAGGTTACTGCACTTGAGCAAATAAAGTACCTACTTAGAACCAACAAGAACATAGACATGTTTTAATATGAAGAAGTGATAACTTAACGTCAAATACAGAACACTGTATGCTCAAACGAATATACAACTAAAACCCTTAAAAGGAAAAGACGTTAACCTGTGGCAAGCAGGGATACTTAAAACTGCATGCAATTGCACTATGCCGAAACATTAAACTTTATTAACAATAGACATAGTGTAGAACATTCATAGTAACTCTAGACAATGTTGGATAGTGGCGGTGTGTATTCAGAGGTGGATTATAATACCTTCCAAAACGGGAAATATATGAACTTCAGTGACTTACCAAATCGGATTATTTTCTGGTGATAAGACATTGAACAGTTGTTTTCTTCAAGAATTGGATTAAGTCCAGACTCAAGCAGGAGGAGATCATTCAGGGTGAGATCACTCCATTTCTGTGTGTGCTGTCCTGTGTTTTGGTCGACAGAAAAGGCGAGAAGAACTACCGCACATACGAAGTCTACCGTCCTATCTTGCATTCACACTAGCAGACAATACCAACTACATATACACA
The DNA here is from genome assembly GCA_963921405.1 of Cepaea hortensis. NCBI lineage: Eukaryota > Metazoa > Mollusca > Gastropoda > Stylommatophora > Helicidae > Cepaea > Cepaea hortensis. Next base: position 68,569,593 of record OY992884.1, read on the forward strand.
GTCCATACATACACCAGACATAGTTTTTTTTATTAATAAATCTTTTATTTATCGTTGAAAGGAACTGTTGTCAGAGTATGTGTTGAGGGAATAACCGAGAGAGTGAAAGAAATAGATATATGGAAGGGAAGACAGAAGGGAGGAGTGTAGACAGAAGTCAGTCAATAATCCCAACAGATAATAAGTTTGAAGATGTGCTTGTTGATTCCACATTCCTCCCGGGAAAACAAGTGACAGTGTAATGTGCCATCGGTTCTGTGTTCTGTTCATCATGTGCTGTTATTACGGTTTGTAATAGTTAATATGAGAACTGAGTGAGGAAAAATTGGTTGAGACAAGTGCGTCTTGTATGGAGAAATCGCCGACGTAACGTGAGCTACTTGAGACAGAAAGAATTCAGAACAAACATATTTTTTTTTCTTGTTTCGTTCGCTCGAGTTGAACTTAAGCATAGTTCATACTTCTTCTAGTGTACTGACCTGATTTTTTTTTTGCATGTGAATTAGCTTTCCCTATGGGAGACTTTATTCCCAAACGGGGCCCTGGAACATGTTTTACTAACATGTAGGCCTATTCCCTAACCCTAACCCCATCCCTAACTCTAATCATACACAATAAGCAAAGCTTTTCTTTATCGTCTATTATATGTGTGTATATATACTTAATACATTATACTGTCCCCCAACGATATGCCAGTTTGTACTGCTCTATAATATAGAAGATATAGACGTTTTGTGACCAGAACCGTTTGGGAATAAACACTTCGTTCCCTATTATCAATGTCCTCAAATCCACTCCGACTTCAGAGGTACTTGTAATTTTCTTTACGCCGACGTAATGTGAGCTACTTGAGACAGAAAGAATTCAGAACAACCATATTTTTGTTTCTTGTTTTGTTCGCTCGAGTTGAACTTAAGCGTAGTCCATACTTCTTCTAGTGCACTGAACTGATATTTTTGCATGTAAATTAGCTTTCTCTATTATCAGTGTCCTTCGCCATTAGGCAAACCCACTACGACTTCAGAGGTACTTGTAATTTACGTCCCAAAGTCAAGGGCTAGAAGTGAACATTTTATTCCACCTGACCGGTGTAGAGGTTAAACCCACTATCTCAGCATTATAACACCGGATGTTGCAGAAGGAAGGCTCTTATCCATTCGGCCATGCTGATCTATAATGACCATTTTATGGTAAACATCTTGAACAACGTCAATCCTGGTAGTGCTGTAAGCATTAGTTAACCCATCTACTGTGTAATATAGTTTGTTAAAATCGGCAGCCGCGGGACGGGGTTTACAATTCCAACAACAAACAAACTCATTTCTGGTATAGTGCTGTAAGCATACAAATAACATATCTGATGTGTAATATGGTTCGTTAAAATCGGCAACCACGGGACGGGGTTTTCAATGCTAACAACAAACAACCTATTCCTGGTAGTGCTGTAAGCTTTCAATAACTCATCTGCTGTGAAATATGGTTCGTTACATGCTGTGAAATCTGGTTCGTTACATGCTGTGAAATATGGTTCGTTACATGCTGTGAAATATGGTTCGTTACATGCTGTGAAATATGGTTCGTTACATGCTGTGAAATATGGTTCGTTACATGCTGTGAAATATGGTTCGTTGCATGCTGTGAAATATGGTTCGTTGCATGCTGTGAAATATGGTTCGTTACATGCTGTGAAATATGGTTCGTTACATGCTGTGAAATATGGTTCGTTACATGTTGTGAAATATGGTTCGTTACATGCTGTGAAATATGGTTCGTTACATGCTGTGAAATATGGTTCGTTACATGTTGTGAAATATGGTTCGTTACAATCGACAGCCGCGGCAGGAGGTTTCCAATGCCGACAACAAACAACTTCGGGTTCTTTATTTGTACAAATATCATACAGCTAGGTTCAAACCCGGTCCTTTTCCAAGAAGATACAGATGCCATACCTCTAGGCCATTGCGACATAAATTTCTACTCGTGATCTACATGTTACATGACATATTTCTGTTACTGTTGTTACATGACATATTGATGTTACTGTTGTTACATGACATATTTATGTTACTGTTGTTACATGACATATTTCTGTTACTGTTGTTACATGACATATTTATGTTACTGTTGTTACTTGACATATTTCTGTTACTGTTGTTACATGACATATTTCTGTTGCTGTTGTTACTTGACATATTTCTGTTACTGTTGTTACTTGTCATATCTATGTGACTGTTGTTAGTTAGTTAGTTAGTTAGTCTTTCCTCTTGAGCCCAAGGCGGCGCATAGGGCAGAAGTCATGGCTCTTCATGCCTGGCGGTTCGCTGCTACCTGTTGTAGATCCTGGATTGGCCGTTGAATGAGCCTTCTCTGATGATGGTTCTACGCTGGGTCTCTCTTGGTCTTCCTCATTTTCTTTTCCCTACTGGTGACCATATGAGGGCTTGGTAGGGAAGTCTTGTCTTGTCCATTCTGAGAACATGGCCGATGTAGTTCCAACGGCGTTTTCTTATAAAATTTAATACAGTATCTTGCTTAGTCACTTGTCTTATTTGCGTATTGGTTCTGAAGTCTGTCCAGTGAATGTTTAGAAATCTTCTAAGACATTTGTTCTCAAAATTATCTAATTGTTTATCTAAAGCTACCGTTGATTTCCAACTCTAACATCCATACGTTAACACTGGAATCACACAAGAGTTAAAGATTTTAAGTTTCGTGTGTTTGCTGAGTGTCTTTGACTTCCAGATGTTTAATAGTTTATTGAAGGCACCAGATGCCAGTGCGAATCTAGATGATATTTCTGGTGTTGAGTCCCCTGTAGATGTCATTCTGCTTCCTAGGTATGTGAAGCTGTTGACTTTTTCAAGAACATGGTTGTTTAATTTGATGTCGTCTGGACTGTTGGTAAGATCGATAGTTGTTGTTTTTGCGGTGTTAATTTGGAGACCAATTTGTCCTGAAACATTTTGGAGATGGTTTATTTTCTCTTGGGCATCTGGGTGTGTTGAACTTAAAAGCACTATGTCGTCGGCAAAGTCTAGGTCTTCTAGACTGTTGTTACTTGACATATTTCTGTTACTGTTGTTACTTGACATATTTATGTGGCTGTTGTTACTTGACATATTTCTGTTACTGTTGTTACTTGACATATTTCTGTGACTGTTGTTACTTGACATATTTCTGTGACTGTTGTTACTTGACATATTTATGTGACTGTTGTTATTTGACATATTTATGTGACTGTTGATACGTGACATATTTCTGTGACTGTTGTTACTTGACATATTTCTGTGACTGTTGTTACTTGACATATTTCTGTGACTGTTGTTACTTGACATATTTCTGTGACTGTTGTTACTTGACATGTTTATATGACTGTTGTTACTTGACATATTTCTATGACTGTTGTTACTTGACATATTTATGTGACTGTTGTTACTTGACATATTTCTGTGACTGTTGTTACTTGACATATTTATGTGACTGTTGTTACTTGACATATGTATTTGAATGTTGTTACTTGACATATTTATGTTTCTGTTTTTACTTGACATATTTCTGTGACTGTTGTTACTTGACATATTTATGTGACTGTTGTTACTTGACATATTTATGTGACTGTTGTTACTTGACATATTTATGTGACTGTTGTTACTTGACATATTTATGTGACTGTTGTTACTTGACATATTTATGTGACTGTTGTTACTTGACATATTTATGTGACTGTTGTTACTTGACATATTTATGTGACTGTTGTTACTTGACATATTTCTGTTACTGTTGTTACTTGACATATTTATGTGACTGTTGTTACTTGACATATTTCTGTTACTTGACATATTTATGTGACTGTTGTTACTTGACATATTTCTGTGACTGTTGTTACTTGACATATTTATGTGACTGTTGTTACTTGACATATTTATGTGACTGTTGTTACTTGACATATTTCTATGACTGTTGTTACTTGACATATTTATGTGACTGTTGTTACTTGACATATTTCTGTGACTGTTGTTACTTGACATATTTATGTGACTGTTGTTACTTGACATATGTATTTGAATGTTGTTACTTGACATATTTATGTTTCTGTTTTTACTTGACATATTTCTGTGACTGTTGTTACTTGACATATTTATGTGACTGTTGTTACTTGACATATTTATGTGACTGTTGTTACTTGACATATTTATGTGACTGTTGTTACTTGACATATTTATGTGACTGTTGTTACTTGACATATTTATGTGACTGTTGTTACTTGACATATTTATGTGACTGTTGTTACTTGACATATTTATGTGACTGTTGTTACTTGACATATTTCTGTTACTGTTGTTACTTGACATATTTATGTGACTGTTGTTACTTGACATATTTCTGTTACTTGACATATTTATGTGACTGTTGTTACTTGACATATTTCTGTGACTGTTGTTACTTGACATATTTATGTGACTGTTGTTACTTGACATATTTATGTGACTGTTGTTACTTGACATATTTCTGTTACTGTTGTTACTTGACATATTTATGTGACTGTTGTTACTTGACATATTTCTGTTACTGTTGTTACTTGACATATTTCTGTTACTGTTGTTACTTGACATATTTATGTGACTGTTGTTACTTGACATATTTCTGTTACTGTTGTTACTTGACATATTTATGTGACTGTTGTTACTTGACATATTTCTGTTACTGTTGTTACTTGACATATTTCTGTTACTGTTGTTACTTGACATATTTATGTGACTGTTGTTACTTGACATATTTATGTCCTTGCTACTTTCAATGTTTCTGTCCTTGCTACTTTCAAAGTTTCTGTCCTTGCTACTTTCAAAGATTCTGTCCTTGTTACTTTCAAAGATTCTGTCCCAGTTGCTTTCAATGCTTCTGTCCTTGCTGTTACTTTCAAAGTTTCTGTCCTTGCTGTTACTTTCAAAGTTTCTGTTCTTGTTACTTTCAAAGATTCTGTCCCAGTTGCTTTCAATGCTTCTATCCTTGCTGTTACTTTCAAAGTTTCTGTTCTTGTTGCTACTTTAAATGCTTCTGTCCTTGTGTCATGATATAGCTGGCAGGCTACGATCCCGATGGAGAAAATGACAGAAGCAGTCAAGTGACGGTCCTGAAATCTTAAACCAGAGGGCGATCGTGACTTCAAACACTGGCCGTACGTCGGGGACACGGAAGCGAAGCCAACGGACAGGTTGTCTACCGGGAAGGATCAAAGAAGAGTCCGTATAGGATTTTACGGAGAATCACCGGGGATCGTTTATTGTCGAGAAGTTCGGAACGATCAAACAGTGTATATCTTTGAAATACTAAAAACCAAATCCTTTGGGCAACCGAAAAACAACGATAACGGGAGATCGTCTTTATCAAAGACTATTGTTAGCATGTTGATGTAGAAGGATCAAAGGACGGAAGAGGAGCAGGGATGATTGAGGGGGACGGAAAAACCCAGTGAAATAGGACAGGAAACTTATATGTGAACAGAGAAAGTTAAACTCAGTGGAGAGTTGGACTTAACATCGGTTGGAGTGAAATGTGTTTCAGTGCTGTATAGAATAAGGATATCACAGCGTTTAGGTTGTGTAAAAATAAATAACCCTGTCCCTTCATGGGAATTAAAATGATATCAGTCTAGGCAGGAAATATAATTCAATAAGGTGATTATTAAGAGTTAGCTTAGAAATCTAACATAGTATACTTTTGTGGGTAAACTTAGTATAGAGAGCCGACACCATTCGGCTGAAGAGTGATTTTAGTTGTGTAGAGTAAGGTGTCTGTACAGTCAGAAGGATAAGTCTGTACTAGGATTTATGTGCTTTGCTTTAGCGTGATTTTCTTTCATCTTGTATAGGGTAAAGTACGGACTATTCTGTCTTATAGAAGAATATAGTTCTAGTAGGATCACTAGAGGTTATTTTCTGAATACAGCTAAAGTACCTACATTCACATATCATAGGTCGGAGTTGCGTTGCTTTCACAAGCTGTTGTTTTACTCAACAGGTACCCTGAACTTGACCTGGAAAGTGGTTACCAATCTGAACAGAAGTAATTGGTCAGAATATGATGAAGTAATCAATTATATGAATCGATGAACCACGTTCAACACGAATGTCAGTTTATTGGGAATAAAAATGAACAACGAAACAAACTGCATCATTCTAAGTGAGATGCTCAATGAAGTGATAAACTGCAGTGGAAAGACTATATATGCTAAAACCGGTGTTTATCTTCTTTAATACCTGGAATATATTACTGAACGTTATATCGGGTGTGAAGAACTAAATGACTCTAAGTAAGTGAAGAAAACCTTGATGATTGGATATTCAGTGAACGATAATACTTTTCCATTGAACGGATTTACACCTGTGAAGTGACTGAATAAAAACTTACAAACGTAATCCGTGGATACTATATTATTTACGAGTTTCCAGAACAGAGTGGGAAGAAAAATCATCAGCAGTCAGAGAAAGACGCAGCCTTGGTGAGATATTTCCTGTTATGTGAATGGTTACGTTGAACGGCTGTATGGTGATGCCAAACTCTGATGCTGATCCGATACTAGATTATGACACCCATTTAAGATAGATCACATCACACCTATTCACACACCTACATGGCACACTCAACTGACACTTTTCTGCAATAAATGTTTTATCATTTTGTTCGAAACATGTGTTAGTGGCGGTATGTGCTGAAGGAACGTGAAAGGGGGTAGTGTCTGTTAGATAGAGAGAGAGAGTGAGAGAGAGAGAGAGAGAGAGAGAGAGAGAGAGAGAGAGAGAGAGAGAGAGAGAGGATTAGTGATTGACAGACTTTAAAAATAAAAGGGGGGTATGTAGACAAAGGTCCACCAGCAGAAGAAAACCTAGACAAGAATAATTAAGAGGTGTGCTTGTTGGTTCCACTTCCCCCCCAGGGACAACTAGCGACATTAATGGGGGCACGACTGCGGGATATATATTAGGGACATTAATGGGGACATGTCTGCGAGATATATATAGTGACTAAATGGGAGCAGGTCCAGGGGATATATAGTGATATTGCATTATATATTTGGGCTACATTACATTGCTGTTGGGGACATTATTGTAGGGAAAATAAAGATCCAGACAGGGTGAATGTGGATAGATGTTCAGACACAGTACATACCTGTTCACACTTTACACGTCTACATAAGTCTTTATCCTAATCTCCTCTTGTGGTTGAGAGATTGTTTGTGGTGTACTGTGTGGTGTCATAGTTATATATAGACCTTGATATATATAATAAATAAAATATATAGATAGATATTTATTTTAGATATTGAGTACGTACTTACTGCCTTAGGGTCTGTTTACACAACCTGCTGATTTACCTTCTTTAACTATGACCACTCATAAACTAGAGATGGAAGAATTGAGGGAAAGGGGTGAAGCGATGGGGTTGTCTGGACAAGCCCTATCAGAGTATATACAGGTGGTAGAAAGAGAGCGTCGTCAAGCAGAAAGAGAAGATCGAAAGGCAGAGCTAGAGCTCAGAAAGATGGAACAGGAGGCCAAGAGACTGGAAATGGAACAGGAGGCCAAGAGACTGGGAATGGAACAGGACAACAAGAGGTTGCAAGCTGAAGAGGCCAACAAGATAAGAGAACATGAATACCGCATGCGAGAACTGGAGCTCAAGAAACAAACTAAGGGAGAAACTGACGGGGCAGAAGGAGGATCCTTTTCCCATGGTTCACCCAACATAAGTGGACATGGTTACCATGCCATGAAGTTTCCCTTGGCTGTCTTTGATGAAAGTAAAGAGAAGATATACCAGTTTTTGGATCGGTTCGAGGCCATTTCAGTCGCTATGGGGCTGGATAGAAGCAGATGGAATCTTAAATTATCCCAGGCATTACGAGGTTCCGGTTACGAGGTTTATTCACGCCTACCACCAGGACACGAAAATAGCTACGAGGAATTGAAAGCTGCCTTGCTGAAACACTATGAAATCACCTCACAGACATATCGAAAGAAGTTTCGATCAGCAAAACGAGAGTCGGGAGAACTATTCGCTGCCTACAGTCTGCGCCTAAAATCATATCTCCAGAAATGGATAGATTTGGCAGAGTTCAAGAGGGACTATGAGAGTCTGGAAGAGCTGATGGTAGTAGACCAGATGCGCCAGCAAATGTCAGAACCACTGAAGACATTTTTAGGAGAACAAGGGGCGGACGGCTTGGTGTTGTGAATAAGTTGGCGGAGAGATTCGTGGAGGTACATGGGGAGGCTGCGGAACCAAGTACACAAACCACCAAAGGTCAGAAGAAACACGACCGAAAGAAATACAAGAACGGGGAATACAAGAAGGGGGAACCTTATGTGAAGACTTCAACGGAGAGTCCAGAGAAGAAAAAGGATGGAAGACAGAGCCCACTTAACTCTCAGCCGACACGACAGTGGTCTGAGAAGTGGTGTTCGATCTGCAAGTCGCCCTCGCACAACACGAAAGACTGCAAATCGAAAATGAAAAGCTCTCACTTCGCGGCCTGCCGCGTGACTCCCAGGGGAGTAGCCACCAAAAAGGTTGAGGTCGTTGAAGGAACTCTGGACCAAGAGAGGCCACCGGTGGTCGAGTTGATTGAGGTGAATGGCCACCAAGTCAACTGTTTATATGATACGGGTTTGGACGGGGAAGCTGTGATTGATGCCAGCCTGGTACGCCCAGACCAACTTACAGGGGAGACCATTGAGATACAGCCTGCAATGAGGAGTGCTGTTACCATGACGCTGCCAATCGCCAAGGTGGAGATTAAGTCCAGGTACGTCACGGGCATTATTCCTGCAGCTGTATTAGCTGACTCCCTATTTCCAGTGATCATTGGGACGAAATACGTGTTCTTGGGGTTGCCCAAACAGCCAGCCCACAGGGGAGCATTAGCCAGTGGATCACAAGGGAAGAAAGAAGAGGCAGAGACACTATGCGACAACTTAGGGACATGGGAATTGCATACTGCCCAGAGGAAGGACACTACGTTGCAACCTTGCTACAGGAAGCTGCAAAGAAGTGCTGACTCACCAGAACGGGGACAGTACTTTCTGAGGAATCGGCTGCTTTACAGGAGAGCCGGAAGAGGAGACAACCTGCACGAGCAGTGGGTGGTTCCAGAGACCCACCGTCCTCACATTCTTCAGAGTGGACACATCATAGCCGAGAATCGACATATGGGTGTCAGAGAGACGTTGCAGCAAATTTCTGGCCATTATTGCTGGCCAGGAATGACCGGTGATGTACGCCGGTGGGTTAAGTCTTGTTCAGAGTGCCAGAAAGCACTACCCAACAATCGGACTAAGAGTAAAATAGCTCTTAAGGTGGAAGATCAAATGGGAGTATGGAGTCCAGAAGAGACTAATATACTCCAAGTAGGATGGAAAGGACCTTATCATGTGGAAAAGGTTGTGTCCAAGAATACCTACGAAATCAGGATCAGGGGAGAACTGAAAAATCTCCCTAGGCATCTCCTTCGGAAATATGAGAAGAGACCAGAGAGCAAATCTTCGCACCTTATGGTGATGGCAGCCATTAAGAAAAAGGTTACAGGTCCAGACGAAGACCAGAGATCCCAAGTACTACATAGGAGGGCATATGGGAAAGTACGAGATAGGTCAGATTTTTCAACCAAAGAGAGGAGGGAAATCACAAGTCAGGGAAAGGACAATAGTGACACATTCGCTAGTAACCCAGTTCAGAAGGGGTGGGTAACGTCGGGAAAGACGAGAGATACCCAGGACTCCAACGGAAGATTTGCTGACCAGATCCAATATCGCCCGAGATGGTCCTGGAAGCAAACGTCCAGGAGAGTTGGGGAACACGATTCTGTCCAACGAGGACGATGTGGAAAATCCCCAGATGCAAAGCCTGGGGAAACCAAGAGGACATGGAAACAGTGTTACAGTCAGGATGGGACGATCCGTCTGTATTGTGAGCCGTCGCTTACGCCAGTCGAAAGGAGGTCGACCTAACGTACAGGGGCGATGTGCCAACACTAGTGTCTGTCATGAGGAGGATATAGGCTGTCAGTGAGATCGCCTAATGGATGGAGAGGTGAGCAATGTGAGGGTACCTGGAGACCATCAACATTAGGTGGGCAGAGACATCTCAAGAAAACCTTGGAAAAGGGATTCCCAGATACAATCGTATGGATGCCAGAATCCAGACAATTAAAGGAGGCGTGGGTGAATAAACTAGTTCTACAATTTCCAGACCTTTCAAAACCATCTGTGCTAAGAACAGATGCGAGTGGGATTGGAATTGGAGCAGCCTTGGTACAGGAAGGGAGAGAGAATGCTTATCACTCGTATGGGCTGTGGAAAATTTTCGTAGAGTATATTCCGGGGAAGGAGAATGTAGGAGCGGTTTTCCTATCTAGACATCCAACTCCTGAGGAAGAAGAGTATGTTGAGGAAGACCACCAGGATCGAACCTCCAGGGAGTGAGAGTCGACGCGGTCAACTCTCTTAAGAGGGGACCTATGTCATGATATAGCTGGCAGGCTACGGTCCCAATGGAGAAAATGACAGAAGCAGTCAAGTGACGGTCCTGAAATCTTAAACCAGAGGGCGATCGTGACTTCAAACACTGGCCGTATGTCGGGGACACGGAAGCGAAGCCAACGGACAGGTTGTCTACCGGGAAGGATCAAAGAAGAGTCCGTATAGGATTTTACGGAGAATCACCGGGGATCGTTTATTGTCGAGAAGTTCGGAACGATCAAACAGTGTATATCTTTGAAATACTAAAAACCAAATCCTTTGGGCAACCGAAAAACAACGATAACGGGAGATCGTCTTTATCAAAGACTATTGTTAGCATGTTGATGTAGAAGGATCAAAGGACGGAAGAGGAGCAGGGATGATTGAGGGGGACGGAAAAACCCAGTGAAATAGGACAGGAAATTTATATGTGAACAGAGAAAGTTAAACTCAGTGGAGAGTTGGACTTAACATCGGTTGGAGTGAAATGTGTTTCAGTGCTGTATAGAATAAGGATATCACAGCGTTTAGGTTGTGTAAAAATAACCAACCCTGTCCCTTCATGGGAATTAAAATGAAATCAGTCTAGGCAGGAAATATAATTCAATAAGGTGATTATTAAGAGTTAGCTTAGAAATCTAACATAGTATACTTTTGTGGGTAAACTTAGTATAGAGAGCCGACACCATTCGGCTGAAGAGTGATTTTAGTTGTGTAGAGTAAGGTGTCTGTACAGTCAGAAGGATAAGTCTATACTAGGATTTATGTGCTTTGCTTTAGCGAGATTTTCTTTCATCTTGTATAGGGTAAAGTACGGACTATTCTGTCTTATAGAAGAATATAGTTCTAGTAGGATCACTAGAGGTTATTTTCTGAATACAGCTAAAGTACCTACATTCACATATCATAGGTCGGAGTTGCGTTGCTTTCACAAGCTGTTGTTTTACTCAACAGGTTCCCTGAACTTGACCTGGAAAGTGGTTACCAATCTGAACAGAAATAATTGGTCAGAATATGATGAAGTAATCAATTATATGAATCGATGAACCACGTTCAACACGAATGTCAGTTTATTGGGAATAAAAATGAACAACGAAACAAACTGCATCATTCTAAGTGAGATGCTCAATGAAGTGATAAACTGCAGTGGAAAGACTATATATGCTAAAACCAGTGTTTATCTTCTATAATACCTGGAATATATTACTGAACGTTATATCGGGTGTGAAGAACTAAATGACTCTAATTAAGTGAAGAAAACCTTGATGATTGGATATTCAGTGAACGATAATACTTTTCCATTGAACGGATTTACACCTGTGAAGTGACTGAATAAAAACTTACAAACATAATCCGTGGATACTATATTATTTACGAGTTTCCAGAACAGAGTGGGAAGAAAAATCATCAGCAGTCAGAGAAAGACGCAGCCTTGGTGAGATATTTCCTGTTATGTGAATGGTTACTTTGAACGACTGTATGGTGATGCCAAACTCTGATGCTGATCCGATACTAGATTATGACACCCATTTAAGATAGATCACATCACACCTATTCACACACCTACATGGCACACTCAACTGACACTTTTCTGCAATAAATGTTTTATCATTTTGTTCGAAACATGTGTTAGTGGCGGTATGTGCTGAAGGTACGTGAAAGGGGGTAGTGTCTGTTAGATAGAGAGAGAGAGAGTGAAAGAGAGAGAGAGAGAGAGAGAGAGAGAGAGAGAGAGAGAGAGAGAGAGAGAGAGGATTAGTGATTGACAGACTTTAAAAATAAAAGCGGGGTATGTAGACAAAGGTCCACCAGCAGAAGAAAACCTAGACAAGAATAATGAAGAGGTGTGCTTGTTGGTTCCACTTTCCCCCCAGGGCCAACTAGCGACACCTTGCTACTTTCAATGTTATTGTCCTGGTTACTTTCAATATTTCTGTGTCTGTTGTTACTGTTAAAGTTTCTGTCCCTGCTACTTTCAATGTTTTTGTCCTTGTTACTTTTAATGTTTTTGCCTCTCCTGCTGATTAAACTCCAGAGCCAACTGGTTATTACTTTATCGCATAGTCACCAAGAGTATTATTATTATCTAAAAATACTTAAATGACGTCAAGAAGACGGTGGAGAGATAATATACATACAGACCTACAAGCACTTGGAATCAACGACTGGCAAGAGAGGGTCAACCAGAGAGATGAATGTATCTGCAGCAAAGAACCTCAATGGCTCGGAACGCTGAAGAAGAAGAGGAAAACTACTTGTCTGTGACGGAAAGAAGACAATGTGGTAACTAAAACTACTTGCCTGAGACGGAAGGAAGACAATGTGGTAACTAAAACTACTTGCCTGAGACGGAAGGAAGACAATGTGGTAACTAAAACTACTTGCCTGAGACGGAAGGAAGACAATGTGGTAACTAAAACTACTTGCCAGAGACGGAAGGAAGACAATGTGGTAACTAAAACTACTTGCCTAAGACGGAAGGAAGACAATGTGGTAACTAAAACTACTTGCCTGAGACGGAAGGAAGACAATGTGGTAACTAAAACTACTTGCCTGAGACGGAAGGAAGACAATGTGATAACTAAAACTACTTGCCTGAGACGGAAGGAAGACAATGTGGTAACTAAAACTACTTGCCTGAGACGGAAGAAAGACAATGTGGTAACTCGGATGAACAGTTGTAGAAGACACGGTCTCAACGTGCAGCACATAGATGTACTTCCAAATGAGATGAGTCCTATTACCATGGGTAAGTCGAGCAGGGTGGGTGCGTACTCTCACCAGAGCTGAAGTCTCCGCTCTTCCTTGGATTATGTGTTGCTACCTAGTGCTAGCCGGCTTTGTGGCAAAAGAGTTAAGACTGCAATTTGTAATCCCGCATACCGCGTTCGAAACACAGCTGCGGGCGATTTGGAAGCAGACAGCCTTGCTTTGGTTTCCAGACAATGGTATGAGTGCTGGTCGTTCAGAAAGCAATGCCAAACTCCTGAACGCAAACTTACCCAGGAATCACAAACATCAAAAAGTTATAACTAACCTATGGGTAATTTCCATGTAAACCGCAGATCCCCCACACGTCCCGTCCAGATGGACAAAATAAAGTGGTTCAAACATCGACGGTAAGTGCAAAAATTGATCTGTAACAGGACAGGCAATTAACCTTCCAGGGCTACCTCGTACTAGCTGGTGTGTGCTGGAACCGACTCCCTCACGTGCCATGGCGAAACCGGTTCCCGTGTGACCGCGGATGAGCTGTAAAATCGATGACCGGCGATGCCAGTGAGTGAACATACATGCTCCAGTTACTTACGCGCAGCATGGCTGAGGATGTGGTTTTCTTCTACGGTATACCCAAGCAGAAATTAATTCATAACAATGTGGAATAATCAGAATTATGGAAACCCGTGGCCGCGGAATTCTTATACATACAATAGTTGTAAGTACTGTATGAATTATGATTCACTGTCTATCCGAGAATGTTATAGTTCTGCGAATGTAAATGACCATACGTAGGTACTTATTACGGCGTTGCTGTCTGACTTTTCCTTTCTACAGCTCTCATGAGCATGTCTAATTATTAACACTGGGGTTCTCATTTTTTTTTTTGGGGGGGGGGAGGGGGGGGGGGGCTTCTTCTATGTAGCTGTATTAGACTTTATTCGCTGTTTGACACAGCCATGTTTATGTCGCCGTCGTACTCGAAGGTAGGGCAAGGGGTCGTCTGGTTACCTGTCCCACAACAAGAACAGGTACATACCCGCCATAGCAGATACCGATGTAGATGTGAGATACATGTTATCACAAACACAAAGTCAATTAATGTAGCTGAGGTAATAAGCTCCCTTCCTCGTCGTATATTCCCTTGTTCAAAGCCTTGTCGATACTAGAAAGGATATCTCTAGGACTAGACATTGTCACCGGATCAATGTGCCGACAAAAACAATTTCAGCTCACATCTCAGTAACCAAGTTCTCCGCAGTAATATGTGGTCTCACATCATGGCTTGCTTATCCCTGCTGGTTGCGTGTATGGTCACCGTGCCATCTCATATATTAGGATTTAATTCGTAATGATGATAAGACGACGATGATTGAAACTAGTAATAATGATAGAGTGGTAGTAATGATGATGAGACGATAATGATGGCGGCGGTTGTGATAAAGATGATTTAGGCGATGATGGTGATTATAAAGGGGGGAAATAATTATGGTTACAATATTTATAAATTAATAGTGCAGAACGTAACGCCGGCCAACAAAAAAAAAAAAAAAATGCTGGTGATAATGAAACAACAATTTACAAAATTATGAAGTTGGTGGCGATTCAGGAGAGTCAACTGAAAAATGAGACAATCACGGTGATCATAGGAGAAAACATGCAGGAGATGTCAATACATGCGATCATAGAATTGTGTTACTGCACATCATTATCAATCTCACTCGTGCGCAATACAGTATGTAGTTTTCTTATGCTTATTCTTCTTATTCGTCGTCGTCATGTCGTTGTCGTCTTCTTATTATTCGTCGTCGTCGTCTTCTCCTCCTTCGTCATCGTCGTCGTCTTCTTCTTGTTTTGCATTTAAGACTCAAAATGCTGGGGTTGTCTGCGACGTCCTGTAAAGGATATTCAACTAACTTTATAGAGGAATAAAGGCCCACAACCGTACATATCTAGCTTTTAACATGCCATTAGATGATTGCTGGATGTTGGTGGCTACTTTTTCTACGGTGTGAGGCAGTCATCTCAGATCAACCCTTTTCAGATAAGGGGGAAACTGTCAGAGAGAATTAGGAGTGCAGAAATTAGAAGAAGGTTAGGTCTAAAACCATTAAAGAACAACAAATATAATGATTTGGCCACCTCACCAGCATCTCTGGCACCATCTACCACAAAGTTAGTTGCATATCCTTTACAGGACGTTGTAGTCTACAACAGTACTTTTTTTTCCTGCTGTGATGATCTCTTGCCAAGAGTTCTACTGCGTTCAAGTAGTTTGCCATTGCTTTCTGAACGACCGGCACCCATACCACTTCGTAGAACCACATAAAAGACAAATACAGGATTCAGATCAAGAGGAAGACCATTAAAAGATGAAGTGATGGTAGTAAAAACGACCTTAGAGAAACAAATACTAACCTACAAAGCACACTGGAAAGAGTGCACAATGGAACCTTACATCTCTCACAAACACTTCAATGAGGTAACTGGAGGAAGGGAGAGGGGGAGGAGCAGGAGGAGTAGGAGCAGGAGGAGCAGGAGGAGGAGGAGGAGGACGAAGAAGAAGAAGAAGAAGAAGAAGAAGAAGAAGAAGAAGAAGAAGAAGAAGAAGAAGAAGAAGAAGAAGAAGAAGAAGAAGAAGAAGAAGAAGAAGAAGAAGTAGAAGAAGAAGAAGAAGAAGAAGAAGGTGTGTGTTATTCCCATGCAGTGTTTTAAGGGTCGTTGACGTCATCACCAATATCATCAACATCATCATCATGTCAGTCTTTCCTAAGCGTAGAAGTTGTCTGCTGCCGCCCCACTTCACCATGTTCCCTGCAGCTGACTTCAGCTTTGCTTGCTGAACACCTGAACCTCAATGCTGCAACTGTTATTAACTGTATTACGTGTTGATGTTTTCCTTTGTACCGACTGTGTGAACTCATGCTTGGGGGAGATAGGTAAACAGAGAGGAGATGAGAGAATCCTGCAACAACCGCACACCGATGCCGGACAAGATCAATACAAACACAAGTTGTTTCGATCTATGGCGATGTCGTGTCGTTAACACACTATACGTGACTCGGCGGAATACAGCAACGTTGGTAAAACAGACACTCAGGATGAAATACTGGCAGGCAGAGAGAGACACATATACAGGCAGGAATATAGAGATGGACAGGCTGACAGACTGGCCGACGGAGAGAGAGAGAGAGAGAGAGAGAGAGAGAGAGAGAGTGAGAGGGGGGGGGGCAGACTAACGGGCTAAGTTAGATGGAAAGAGAATTGTAAGTAAAGACAGAGAGAGAGAGAGAGAGAGAGAGAGAGAGAGAGAGAGAGAGAGGAGAGAGAGAACGAACGAACGAACAAACTTTATTTTGAGAGAGAGAGAGAGAAAGAGAGAGAGTGAGAGAGAGAGGAGACGGATGGTAAGACAGCAGACAGACGGACGGACGGGCGGACGGAAGGAGGAGGGAAGAAGGGACGGACGGACGGACGGACGGACAGACAGACAGACAGACAGACAGACAGACAGACAGACAGACAGACAGACAGACAGACAGACAGACAGACAGACAGACAGACAGATAGATAGATAGATAGATAGATAGATAGATAGATAGATAGATAGATAGATAGATAGATAGATAGATAGATAGATAGATAGACAAAGTTAGAAGAATGCAGGAGACAGGACGTCACTTTGTTACACACTCCAATATATTCTAGGATACGTCTAAAAATGGAAGAGGTACGAAGGCAAATCTCATCCTGGTTATGAACTCTGACCTTTTCGTGTTTTACATAATGCCTTAACAATTCTATTATCCCACAATTGACCTGTTTGTGTGCGTGCGCCTAATGTTAGTCCCGCAGCCAGTGATTTAGTTAGATACGCCCCTGGGGCATGTCCGCTTCTGTTCCCTCCCCGCCCGTCTTCTTTAAAACGTCTACAAAATAAAACAAAGCTTTTTTAGTTGCTTGTAAGCTGTTGTTCTTGATGTAACAGTCTACGTGTGTGAATGTGCTGTGTGGGCGTATGTGTGAATGTGTGTCTGTGCATAAGCGTATTAGTGAGAGTGGAGAAGCAGGGGCGGGTGAGGGGAGAGGCAGGTAAGGGGGGAGGGGTGGCTAGGGAAAAGAGGGCGGGTGGCTGGTTTATGCTTAAGTGACATCTCTTATCTTGGTCGCATTCGAATTCTACACACAAAATGTATCTTCAAAATAGGCTCCATTGTGAAGACAGTCTTAAGGAGCTTCCTAACACTGCTACACTGCTATTCTTCTTTTACGTATTATTCCTCCTACTTCTACTTCTTCTTCCTCCCCCACCCCTGTCATCTCTCTCTCTCTCTCTCTCTCTCTCTCTCTCCTTCTTCCTCTTTTCCTTCTTCTTCTTCTTATTATGATTCCCCCATGCCCCTTCTCTTCTTAGTTTTCTTCTTCCTCCTCTTTTTCTTCTCTTTATTATTTTTACTATTATTACCTCATGCTCTTCCTATTTCTTCTCCTTCCCCGCAGCTAACGCCAAACGCCCCTATCAACCGCTATATTTTGTAACTCCCTCCGAGCATTTCCCATTCTATCAATGTTCTCCTATGCTAGTTGCTGGCCGGTAAATTAGACTACTACAACTTGTCCCCTCTGAAGACCGAGGTCTTGTGCTTGTACGTCTGCTACTAGCCTCACGCCCGCTCCATAACCGCATTGTGCAACACGTACGGCAGGTTTCGATGTTACAATTCCCTGGCCCAGAACACCGTCATCAGTTCATCAGGCGCCGTGCTGTTAGCGTGTTCATATAGCCATCTCACTTGATCTTCAGAGTGTCGGATCAGGTCTGTGTTCTTCTTCTTCTTCTTCTTCTTCTTCTTCTTCTTCTTCTTCTTCTTCTTCTTCTTCTTCTTCTTCTTCTTCTTCTTCTTCTTCTTCTGCGTTCATCCGGAGTGTTTTCCCCCCAGATGTAATTGCGATGAACTTGTTTATTTGCGCCTTTAGGCCGACACATCCGACTTCTGTGGGTATTTGTTGACCGGGTTAACTTTCCTGGGTAGGTCTGTGTTCTTGTCTCGATGATGCCATTTTGTCAAACCATCCAAGTATGCATCTTTTTCTACCGCCTTTCTATTGCTCTTTCCTCATTAGGTTTGCAAATATCACAACGTTATTTAGATTCTTCCTCCCCATAACATGCCCAAAAAATCTCGACAGTTTACATCTAGTTTCCCTACTCAATTCCGAGTTCCTATCTGCATCTTGAAGGATGGTCTCATTTCCCCTGTTGGCCCATGGTATTCTTTTGCATTTCCTCGTAATCCACACCGCTGTTGCCATCAGACGTTTCTCGGCTTCTAAGCTTATTGTGGAGACCTCGCGTGCATATTCCCCACACTCATTTGTCTCTAATGCTCTTCTCCTGTATTTGCAGGGTTCCCTCTATTTCTTTTGCCACGTGGGCTCCAGCGGTCGGACGTTCTGGTTCTATTATTAACAGGTGTGTCCTATCCAGCGCCAGTTTATAGAGTCTATATAAGAATGCATGGCACATGATGATGATGATGATGATGATGATGATGATGATGATGATGATAACAGTAAAACATTACTTTTATTACTGCAACTTATTCATTCATTCAGTAGCATGTCCTTTGCAGAACCTCCCTCCCATAACGACCTTCCGGAAAACCTCTTGATCACAAGCAAGATGTCCCGCGTCCGATACACCCATCTGGACATCATCCGCCACATTCTGCACCCATCTTCTCTTTGGCCTTCCTCGTCCTCTCTTACCAGGCATATCATCATCATCAAGTGCCATGTCGACTGGCGTAGGCGTTTCATGACTCTACACAGATCTCGGTCTTTGGTTTTCTGGATCAAGTATGCTGTTGATATTCCTCCATGCCACCGTCTCAATCCGTCCAGCATCATTTCTCGTGGTCTGCCTCTGCCTTTCTTCCCCTCGATCTTTCCAGTTGTCACGATGTTCTCCAACGCCTCTCTTCTCATCACATAACCAAAAAAAAGCTGTCTGTCTCTGTCTTATTGTTGTATATAATGTTCTAGTTTCATTAGCCTCTTTCAGGCATTCATTTTTATTTACTTTGGCAGTCCAAGGAATTCGCAACATTCGTTTAAGGAACCACATCTCTGCTGCTTCCAATCTCTTCCTAATTTGTTCATTTAAATTCCAAGAGTCACAGCCATACAGCAAAACAGGTTCTATACAGCACTTGAGCACTTTCTTTCATTTTCTGAAATGCAGCCTTTGCTTGCCCTATTCTGCTCTTAATCTCTGTTGTGCATCATTATTGTTCTCTCCAAACTTTTGTGACGTTTCAAGTGACCAAAATATTTCTATTTTCTTTGTTTTATCGTCTTTAATTGCCAACCTTCTTCAATATTCAGCTCTTGAAGTATGGATTGCTTGATACTATAGGCAGTACATGGCAGTTTTTATGACAGTATTAAATGTGATGGAAAGCCCATATTCCTCATGATTTCCCAAAGTTTCTGATGTTGTACACAGTCAAATGAATAATCCACATAGCATGAGAATATGTTTACATTAAATTCTCTGCATTTCTCTATTATTAGACGCATTTTGAGTATGTGATCTCTTGTTCCTCTTCCTTATCTAAATCCAGCTTGAACTACGTTACTTTCATCTTCCATTTTCTTACGCAGTCTTCCCATTATGATTTTTAGTAGAACTTGCATGACTTATCAGGGCAACAGTTCTATAGTTGGTGCATAATTTCCGGTTACCCTTTTTCTTTTTTCTTTTTTGTTTTTTTTGTTTTTTGTATTGGAATGAAGATAGCTCTCTTCCAATCTTTTGGCCATATACTATATTTCCATATCTTTTACATAAAGCGTGATATATTTGTATGCTTTCCCTCCTCCCGCTTTAAATAGTTCAGCTGGTATCTCATCACATCCAGGTGATTTACCATTCTTAAGGTTCTTTATTGCCCATGCAATTTCATCTAATGAGGGTTCAGGTTCTGTCTCTGCTGTCATTGGTTCATGTATCTCATTCATATCCTCACTGCCATTCATATCATACATTCCACTGTAGTATTTTGCCATCTTTCTAGAATTTGTTTAGATTCTGTCCCAACTTGTCACTGATAACATTGAGGTTGAACTGCAACTGACAGCTTGTGTTATTGATGAGTAAGTGTTCCATCAGGAGAAAGGTTACTTTTTCCTTGCGATTCTTGTTCGAATCTCTACAAGGCATCTCCCATCCGATGTTTTGGCAGTTTTATGACAGCTAAACTGTTCAACTGTTTAAGATGTTCCCAATTACTTGGACGTTGCATCTGGTTATTTCTTTCCTCTTGCGGATGGCCACCATTTCAGTTGCCTTGCAATTTAAATTTAAACCTAATTACTATTTATATACACTAATCGCATTCACTTATTATTAAAGTTTATGTCCCGCTGCTGCTGCTACAACTACTGTTGCTACTATTACTGCGGCTGCTACTTCTACTACGGCTACTAGTGCTGCTACTACTGCTGCCGTTACTACTAATGATGCTGCTACTACTGCTACTACTACTACTACTACTGCTGCTATTGCTATTATTACTGCTGCTACAACTGCTGATGCTACTACTACTGCAGCTACTATTACTGCTGCTATTACTACCTACTGCTGCTACTGCGGCTGCTACTACTCATACTGCTACTACTACTGAAGCGGCTACTGCTACTTTTTTCTTCTGACTTTCACCTCCGACTGGAACATAACCCCTCAACCAACCTACCCCAAGCCCTCCTTTATTTTACTGTCTCCTGCAGCTTTGTCCATGTCCTCACCATATCAGTCTTCTGTCTCTATTTCTCTTCTCCCGTGTTTGTATGGCTCCCTCTGTTTATTTTGACACGTGTGCTCCAGAGGACGGACTTCAAGTTATATTATTAACAGCTTTTTTTTTTTTTAAATGCACCAGTATTTTTTTTTCCATCTCTTCTTTGACTGAAATGTGTCTAGTTCTCTCCATGAGCTCCATATTGGTGATTCTGTCAAACCATTGTATTCTCTCTATTCTATGAATGCAATAATTAATTAAGGTTTTTAGTTTTTAGCAAGTGCTTTAGTCGCTCTGCATATTTCTAATCCATATAGCAATGTTGATATGACGTTAGAGATAAATATACGAGGTTTGATACAACGAGGGCGCTTCAAATGATAACCATAAAAGTGTGATAGAAATTACAATGACCATGCCATTGTCTTGTAACCTGTCTTAATTGTTGTTAAGGGTGGAAACAGGTTATAAGACGAACACGGTGACGTCATAAGGACAGTTTAAAGATGGCAGCCCCACTTTTGACATGCACCTAAGAGGAGCAGCGTTCTGTTATACGGTTGTTGTTGTTTTTTTTGTTTTTTTTATCAGTGACCACTTTCAGTGTATACCACATCCCCCGTACTCGCCTAACCTAGACCCACGTGATTTCCACTTGATTGGACAACTCAAAGAATCACTGGGAGGAGAGACTTGTTTGGGTCTGATGAAGAGGTACAGCCTGGTTACACACGCCACCAAGAGAATTATTTTATACAAAAATACAAGCACGTTATCGGCGCTGGAGGACTTGCATTGAACGCAGTGGTGACTACACCGAGAAATGATACATTTGTTCTTTACTTTTTCAGAATAAATTCTCTCTCTCTCTCTCTCTCTCTCTCTCTCTCTCTCTCTCTCTCTCTCTCTCTCTCTCACACACACACACACACACACACACACACACACACACACACACACACAACATTTAATGTTTTCATTTGAAGCCCCCTCGTATATAAACATTTATTTTCGTTTGAATTCTACAAATTCCTTAGGACTATAAAAACTCCTGCTTTTTTTTTTTATATTTTATTATTTTACAAAACTACAAATCTAAAAAACATAATGGCAAAATCAGCACACACACACCAAAAAAAAAAACTCTTCTATCTAAAAAAAAAAAACTGCCTTGGCGGGGCCAAACCAGACTCCTCATCTACCCATGTGATTAGCATCTGACGTGGTATGTTTCTGCTTCCAATTTGGGAAAGTGGTCTGTTTATACTTAGCGTCGACGAAATTACTTCCCCTGTCGTCACTGTGAATTAGATTTTGTTATCTGTTGGCCAAACTACGTCATTGCCCTCCGGAACTGGCTATGTGTGGGTCAGTTTCTCTCTGGGAATATCACAGCGTTAATGGGTTTTCATAACGTGCCGTTTATATACATAATGTCTATATTTTTTAGTGCTGTGACCACACAGAATAATTTGTGATTTTAACTCCGCGTGGCTTAATTCTTGTGTAGAATGTTGTCCCTTAGCAGACATCACAGTTGGGATGTGAAGTGTTGGGACTTCATCTATTCTAGGCCACGACATATACCAAGGCTGGTGGCTAGTTGCCTAGCTCGTGCCTTCCCAGAAAGTTCACAGAAAACTCCACCACTTGTCTGGCACCCGTGCTGACCAGGCTGGGTTGACTACAGAGTGGTGTTTGCCGGAAACAAAAAACATAATCCTGCCCATGGAGCCCGGACTACTCTCTTTGCAAGCAAATTCACTAACCGCAATGCCATCACATCTCCAATGTCTCACAAATATATTGTCACGTTGAGTTGAGTTGAGTCAAGAACCGACATCACTTCGCTCATGACATTCCCATACGTGCTCCGTCCCCTCGTTCAACAGCCAGCGAAGAGACATACTACTAATCGTTCCCACCGCTATCTGATTAAAAGTTCTTCTGGTCTTCCCTGCCACGTTATAATTATGGGATAGTTATAATCGTCGTGACGAATGCTGCTGCTCCTGCTCTTGCCTCTAGTCCTGCTGCTGCTGCCTCTCCTCCTCCTCCTCCTGCTCTTGCCTCTCCTCCTGCCTTTCCTCGTGCTGTCTCTCCTCTTGCTACTGCTGCCTTTCCGCTTGCTGCAGTCTCTAATTCTGCTCTGCTGCCTCTCCCTCTGCTGTCTCCTCTCCCTCTCCTGCCTCTCCTCCTGCTGCCTCTCCCCCTGCTGCCTCTCCCCCTGCTGCCTCTCCCCCTGCTGTATCTCCCCCTGCTGTCTCTCCCCCTGCTGTCTCTCCTACTGTTGTCTTTCCTCCTGCTGCTGCATATGAAGTGAATGTAACAGTATGTGTAGTTTGGGTTATAATTAGGATCTAGTGGGGAATTAGAGATACAGCACGATTGAGCATTAGGAGTGAAAGCGGAGAGAGATGCTCAATCGTGACGTATTGTTGTTGTGAAGATGAGTCAACATCCGATATTCCAGCAAGGCAGACACGGCTTGTCATCTTACGCAAATAAACAAACTTTTATTCAACCTTCGACTTTATTACTTCTTTCTACACTATGACAGAAGTAAATATGGAGCCGTATGTCCAGGATTCTGAATTGAGCCGTCCGGCTACCACGCGAAGTACTATATAACTCAGAAGATAAAAGTATCAAGAGGCTTTTCTAGAGCCGTGGCTGAATTGTAATGTCATCAGGGAACTGGTAATGGCCGTTAACTGAATCTCAGCCTTCAACGCTTTCCAGGGCCGCGATCTGAACTCTGGAGTTTCAAAAGAAAAGGCTTACTATTTCCAAGCGCCAGCCAATGAACGTTATCAAATTCAAGGGGCCTCCCATGGCCGTTGCATGAATCCTATCGTTTTTCAAGAAGAGCCATCCTGTCCTGGGACCTTGAGAAAATCAGAAATTCAAGTTGAACATTTGTCGGGCTCAACTAATCATGGAAAAAGCCTCGTAAATTCGTGATCGGGCTTCTTGAAACTAATTGTCATTGGGCTCCGGTTGACCTTGACAATTTTTTGGGCCTTGTCAATCCTACGACCCAAACACACCTGATCCATTTTTGGGCCTTGTCAATCCTACGACCCAAACACACCTGATCCATTTTTGGGCCTTGTCAATCCTACGACCCAAACACACCTGATCCATTTTTGGGCCTTGTCAATCCTACGACCCAAATGTATGACCCATCCCAAATGACGATGAAATACCCACTCGAGAATCAAGGAAGGGACCCAACCAGGGGTCGAAAATAATCCAGGCATCCCATGAGACGGGACCCAAGCAGGAAGAGTGTCCAGCAGCCCACGAGAAGGACGAAATTATCTGAGGACGAGAGGGGATATCTGAACTCCGCCACCGGAACTCTGGAACTAATTGTCAGTTGATGCGGGCTCGTGTAAGTGAACTGGATCCGTCAGCGAGCAAAAGAAGGTAACTGTTTAATTAAGGAGACAATTTGTATTTCCTGGATCTCCGGTGATGTGCCGTAATTTCTTAGTTAGAGCAGAGTCTAAAACATTATTGTACTCTAAGAAACAGGTACGAGGATTTATAGTGAACTTTTTGGTTTCAATATGAGTTATTGAAGACAGGGTTCTTCCTTCCTCTACGCTGACAGGATATTGATGGTGATTCGTGTAATTAATATTACAACTGGTGCTCTTTAGGGATTAACAAAGTGAAATTTTTGCGATTCTGGAACTAAATAACTAATTGAACTGTTTTATGGACTGTGGGAATTGTGTGTTGTAAATTAGTAAATTTATGTGATTCATAAATAGGGTAATTAATTAACCAGTTTTTAGAAACAAATAATTTGAAATTGTGTGCTTCTTGGTTCTTTGCTTGCTTTCTTTCAGTATTTTCAGCATGGCGGAACAGGACACCCTAGCGCATCCTCCTTAAATTTAGAGCTTGAAATTGTGTGTTTCTTTGCTTGCCTTGTTTCAGTATTATTTCAGCATGGCGGAACAGGACACCTTAGCACAAGTCTAGCTCTGTTTAGGAATATTTTAGCAGAGCAGATTCATCACGACACAAGTGAGAATTATTTCGGCTGAGATAGCATAAAGAGTAAAAATGTACTTGAACAGAGACTTAGGACACGTGACTGCATGGTTAGGAGAATTAAAGGTGGCAGTCAGCGAGGTAGAATGTTTTGTACACTGGTTACAGAGCAATGTAAGAGGTAATGAGATAAAAGGGAACAACAGAGTAGGAGGGAATAACAAGAGACAGCCAGTGCTTAATGAAGACAGAAGACGATATGGGTCTATGTGTGCGGCTGGTTATGACGAACCAAGTCCAAATGCTTATAGGGTAAGAGACAGTAAGAAGAACAGACATAATAGTGAAAGGTCAAACTGGTATAGTAGTGGGCGTGACAGAAATCTTGCAAAGAAATCGTGGGACTGGCCCTCTCATAGTGAAACCGCCAGAAAAAGACGTAACGACTGGTTTGAAAAGAGACAGAGACAGTGTTTGAAGTCAGGGTCAAAGAACAAAGTAGAAAACGTAAGTGAAAATTCAACTATTCCCAAGGTGATTGCAAATATGACTGTTAAACAGGAAAAGAAGACGACGGTGTTAGTAAGGAAAATAAACCGAGAGACACAGACGCAGACAAATAATACAGTAGAAAGTAGTACGCAGACTCAGGTACAACCAGTCAGCAAGATAACAAAGGGAACTCAAACTGACTTCATAGAGAATCAGTCAAAACCAACTCAATTGACTAAGAGAGACAAGGTTGAAGTTAGGAAAGATAGACAGACGAGGACCAAGAACGACAGAAAGATAAAGAGGAGAAGTATTGAAGAAAGAAATAGTATGGTTGTAAATAGAGGTAGTGCCATGTCAAGTTCCTCAGCTGTAGACAGGAAACTAATTCCCAAATGGTGTAGGAATATTAGCTGCCAGAGTGCAGGTTACAGAGAAGATATTCCTACAGCCGAATATTATAGTGATGCTGAAACGGATATTATTACTGAGGATTCGGAGAATGAGAGTGCTGCACTACGAGCAGATCCTGAATCGAGGCGTGATGTTCCCTCATACGGAGTAGTTGCTGGTGGACAGACGG
Organism: Cepaea hortensis; assembly: GCA_963921405.1. Lineage (NCBI taxonomy): Eukaryota > Metazoa > Mollusca > Gastropoda > Stylommatophora > Helicidae > Cepaea > Cepaea hortensis. The sequence goes on from OY992884.1 coordinate 68,595,710, forward strand.
ACAGAGTTGTAGTTAGTGACTATATTGGGAAGGCTAAGGGACGAAGACCGAGAAAGAGAAAGAAAGCCAGACGTTTTAAAGATGACTATGGAAATAGGGCCGACGTGTTTGCAGTAAACTATAATGAGTCTGATGAAGGAACTATTATTAGTGTGTCATCTGAGGACGAGATGGGGAAGTGTAAACGTTACGTAAGGTTGACAGGAAACAGTGAGCAGACCGACGACAGAAATAAAGGAAGGAACTCATTTAAGAAAAAGAATAGTGGTAGACAGTTAGCGGGAATTTATTCAACGACAGAAAGTGACTTAAGGAAAATAGAAGACCTTATGACCTTAAGACCTGAATACTTTAACAGGTTGACAACAGATAGTGATGAAGACATAATAAGCGAAAGACGGGTGAATGTATTGAAAGACAGTGAAGTGTTTAATTTGGACACACTATATAACGCTTAAAATTCCTTGGGTGAAGAAGGAAAATGAAATAGTTTTGGCTTAGGAGAAGAACTCTAAAATAGACAGATGAAATTTTTGGGGTAGAATGGTACAGGGTAGGTGATAGTGGTGTTGAGGATAAGGAAGTACGGCAAATGATATTCCACGTGGATTACGTAATACAGGATATCTACTATTTGGTCACGATGTAGAGAGAGTATATTAAATAAAATAGGGTGGATTCAGCACTTAGTAGAGAGAATTAGTAGAGGGTGAGAGATAGTTTTGCTTGTTGGTTGGAGAAGAAAGAATAGTATTGTTGACAGGTGAACCAAGACTGACAGGTGAGGTGGTATAGATTGAGGAGGCACTGAGTATCCTGTGTGTGTAAAAGTGGATGCTTGAAAAATACGAGTTACGTAGTGCTTGTAGAGAAAGAAAAAAGTTGTTGTGTCTGGAGAAGTATAGAATAATAGTTACGAGATTTGTGACATGTTGGAATGAAGTTTGTTTTGAAGAGATAGTAGATAGTGCTGTGAAAGCAATATAAGTTGCGAGATGTCATGTATAGGGTCTGACCTTCGTATAGGAGTAGAGATATAAGAAAACAGTGAATTGAGAAAGTCCTCTGGTTATGCGTTGTTCATACGTGAATATAACTGTAGTCAGACAGGTGTTCGGCGTGATGAAGGAAGTAGGAGAGAGGTGTGATGAAGTCGCCTAAGTGAAATACGTAGATAGAATGTAAGAGTGGCATTAATATGTCTTGTGTCAATGTGTGTAGAGGAGATTAATACGTGTAGATATGTGGTGAATGATTGCTGGAATGTGGAGGTGGCGTCTAAAGTATTTTGTTGTAGTAATAGTATGGAGACGTTAGGTTGTCGCGATGCGAGAGTAGGCGTGAGATGAGAGCGAGGTTGTGTGTCATTGTCCGTGTGAATATGAGAAGAGCGGTTGATAAGTGACGTTGATAAATCGAGGTGGAACATAGAGCATGCGAAAATCGAGAGATAGAAATAGAAAGAAAGTTGTAATGTCTTTTCGTAGAATATCTGAACTTGGAAGGAAATTATGGAAGTTGTATGCTGAATTAACATTATGAATGTTTAGTATTCTTGACAGGAAAATGGCGAAGCAAGAGTGCATAAGACTGAGAAACGAGGAAAGAGAGGTCTGCTGTTGGTTATAAGTGGCGTAGGTTGCAGTTCTGAAAGAGTTCCGAGAAGTAACAAGAAGAATGAAAGATGCGGAGGTAAACATGGTTAGTTAAATGAGTGTTGGAGAACGTGTTCCGAGGAAGGTGACCGGTTTGATTGTCGTCACGATGTAAGAGTGCTAGGAGAGACCTGAGGATAGTTATAGTAGTGCTAGTGAGACGTTGAAAGTATTGAAGCAGGAAGAGGAAATGTTAATTGCGTCAGGTAGACGAGAAAGTGGAAGTGGAATTGGTGGTTTTGGTGAGAGGTCTATAATAAATAGACAAGTTCTTTTGATGGGAGTAGCATGGTGAAGATACTGTAGTTTACAGTGATTGAATTCCAAATAATTCAAGTGTAAGGAGTTAGTTTTGTAAAATATTGTGAGGGGAGATAATTAATGGTTGACTTCCAGAAAATGGAACGGTCAGTTGTGGAGTGGTGATTGTGGTTGAGGAGAACAAATATTGTTCTAAATTAAAGAAGTTAGTCTGTGGTTAACAGATATACATACGTAGCAGTGAGGTGTTTAGTTTTCTCGGTTATGGGAGGCCAAGGTTGATGGGCCACTATAAGTAGTAATTTGAAGGGAGTTGTATTTTTGTGAAAACCTTCTCTGTAGAGAGAAGACAATTGTTTTATCTTGTTTTATGGTGAGTTTTAATGCCTCATATATAATATGTTTTTTTTTGTTGCTTGATTTGGTCCTGTAAAATGATTATTATTTTAGAATAGGATTATTGTGTTTGTAGACTTTTGTGTGTAAACTACTGGTCCGTAAAAGAGACCAGTAGTAGTAGGAAAAAATAGAATAGGATGTATGTTGTATCACCATCATCATCACCATCATCATCATACCTTTAGTTGAGTTGCGGGGAAACATAAATGATTGTTACAAAAATTTGGGGGGGTATGATGTTCTGTTGTGGTTTTATTTCGCTGTTTTGTATGTTAAATAGTAGTTAGTTAAGTTATGTTTAATTTACAGGGTTTTTGTCTAGAATAAAGACAATACATGGGTTTTATTTTAGTCCTTCGTTCAGAAAATAGTAATAAACTACTGGGGACTAGAAGAGAGACATTTATTTGGGATCCTTCGTTTAGAAAATAGTAATAAACTACTGGGGACTAGAAGAGAGACATTTATTTGGGATCCTTCGTTCAGAAAAGAGTTAATAAAACTACTGAGAGCTAATAAAGAGACACATTCTCTTTGTGAAGAGTAAGTTCATGGGTATTTTGTTGCTGTGATAATCAGCATAGTTGAGATGGTTATGAAGTAGTGGAAATATATGGATGGTTATAGGGAAGTTTAGAGTTACACTAAAGTCAGTATTAATTGGAAATATAGGGATTAGAAACCATATGAGAGAAGAAAAGATTAATATAGCAGTGGGGTAAATGAGGAGAAAGTTTTAAACATGGTTTACATGGGGTCAGAAGAACCATGATGTACACAGGATTGCGGGGTTATAGAAAAAGAAGAGGGCAACGGGTTACCCCAGACAAAAACATGAATTGGATCCATGTTTAATTAGACACTGTGGATAACAGTACAAGAATAAAGGGGTGTAAGTGTGTAGTCGAGACATAGTAACTTGGGGTGTTTGTAGGTCCGTAAGAGAGGGACTAAGATAAAGTTGATTGCAAGCAGTCACAGATATGAGTGGTTATTTTTGCTGCTGTGGGTTACGGCACGAATTATGAATTGAGAGGTAGAAGATGATAGAGAGGCATTAGCTTACATGGCCTGGGCAGGATGTAAATGTTTATCCCTTTGGGTGTATGAAGCTTCAGAGATAGAATAATAAGTGGGTTGCTGGAGTAGGGTATATAATGGTCAGATTTCGATGTTGTGGTTAACATTCCGAAGTTACTGGTGTTTATAGACATTTAAGGGGAGATTTCGAAGTACTAAGTTGCTGTAGATAACGGTATGAAGAGAGATTTGAGTAGTTGTGCCCATAATAAATGGACAGTAAGGGGGCAAGAGAGGTATATTATGTGAAGTGATCTGTATTTTTAATTGTGTCCTCGGGACGTGTTTTGTGGTTGACATTACAATGAGAGGTTGAAGTAAGGTTCAGAGACATAAAAGTAGTAGTGTCTGTAATATATATTGGATGTGAATAATGTTTTTGATGCTGTAGATAGCAGCGTAAACGTTTACCATAATGAGTGGTAAAGGGGGTGTGTGATTTAGGTGAGTGTGGTTTTAGACTTTATTACATAAAGTCTCAAATGACATAGGAGGGTAAAGGAGTATGGTTTGGTAAAGGGGGTGTGTGATTTTTAGCTGAGTGTGGTCTTTGTGTGGAAGAGTTCTACTGCTTCTTTTAAATACCGGTGGCCACCGATTCTTTGTCTTCCTATCGTGTGAAAGTAATTTCAGGTTAGTTGAAAGTGGGGGATTAGTAGCGTTGGTGATAAAAATAAGGAGTTGGTGTTAGAGTTTGAAATTTACTTATGAAGAGGAGTATTTAAGAAGACGTGTTATGATGTTATGATGTATTGTATATAGTTGAATTTGAAATGTTATTAAAGATATGTAAATATGTTACGTTTGGTTAAAGGACCAAGAACGAAGAAGAAGTGAGTTGACTGTATAGCTGGGGAAAGAGTTAAAGAAATAGAATGTTTAATTAAATTGGAGTTGGTTTGGGGAGGATTAGAACTATGGAAGATTAGAGGAAAAAGAGGGAATAGAGTAAGGGGATTAGGAGTAAAGATTTTTCCTTTATAAGGAAAATTCTTTAATAAACATGGGGAGGTGTAACAGTATGTGTAGTTTGGGTTATAATTAGGATCTAGTGGGGAATTAGAGATACAGCACGATTGAGCATTAGGAGTGAAAGCGGAGAGAGATGCTCAATCGTGACGTATTGTTGTTGTGAAGATGAGTCAACATCCGATATTCCAGCAAGGCAGACACGGCTTGTCATCTTACGCAAATAAACAAACTTTTATTCAACCTTCGACTTTATTACTTCTTTCTACACTATGACATGAATTCTGGACAAAGGATTCATATGTTCACTTCAAGTGATATCTAACTCTGTAGTATGCACCAGACAAGACATTATGCAACTTACGGTTTAATGCTTCTTTATTTGCATAATGTTATTGTGAGTTCCTGGGAACACGTTAAGTAGAATATATTATAATATGTTGGAGACATTAACAGAAGCCACGGACAAACAACTAAGTTGAGGACAGGAGCCTCCGACCCAGCAGATGCGGAATTGACTAGCTACACACCTTACGCATAATAATAGAGCAAAGCAACGAGATGAATTTCCGACTGTATGCTGGATTTGTTGAATATGAAACGTCCTTTGATGGCATTGATAGGGACTCCCTTTGGAAATTGATGCGGCACGATTGGATCCCATAGAACATCGTTAACTTAATCAGGGCAACAAGTGAAGACATGGCATGCAGCGTTCTTCGTGAGCGGAAACTAACAGATACGTGTGAATTAAACACATCAGTGCAACAGGAACAGGCAAACCTTTTGTTAGTATTATACGTGTTGAATATAAACTGGTTTATGAAGACAATAATAATTATCTACAGATTTAATGGACTCTGACAAAACAGTTTGATTATCTGGAATTCGCCTACGAAATGGCACCCTTGTCGCACACAGGAAATCAGATACAAGATAAAATAAACAGGATTGAGGGTAAAGGTTACAACAATTAGGTCTAAAAATTCAAAGCTGAACGAAAATGATTGTGAGATTAAATCAAGATATAACATCTCGATCTAATTTGGTAAAACCCCACTTCAAGAGATGAAATAATAAACCCATGTAGGTAGAAATGTAGACAAAGGAGGAGGAATAAAAGGATCCCCGCAACCTGAATGCCAATTTATCAGACTTAAAAGAGTTAAAATCCCGGTCTGAGAGGTCAGCATGGCTGAATGGATAAAAAGGTTCGTTCTTTAAAAAAAACGAAAACATCCGGTGTGCTGGTGCTGATGCTGATGTAAGGGGTTCAACTCCTATGGAAATAGGGAAAGCTAATCCATAAGCAAAATTCAGCCCAGTGCTACTGGAAGCAGTGTGTGTTTACTACGCTTGAGTTTAAAGCGAGGGAGACCAAAAACAAAAACAAAACCAAAATTCCTGTCTACCAGAGGATTTAAGGACAACAACAATAACACTAAATATATGCATCATATGGTTGTGATGGTCATAGGCTATACCCCCAAAGGTTGCTACACTTCCTACAAACCGAGTCACACTCTTCAGGCCTGGTACTGACTCGCCCGTGTCTGTATTTGAACAGTTCAGGTGACAAGTCGGAATGTAAATTGACCTTAACGAATGCTGGCGGGGAAATGACACACTCTGTGTGTTTATAACACGTTACTTCGGGGTGAAAGTGGACTGCGATGCTCCACTCAAATGTACGTCTACTTTAAGTTCGCGACGAACTGTAGAAGTAAAGTGGGTATCAACGCCAAGTACAGTCGTATTTATCTTTCAACTGCCGCTAATTTGTCTGTCCGTCTTACACTACAGTTCATTACACTAGTCTATTTATGTCCATTTCCATTTATCTGTCTCGTTTTATACCTTATGTCATTCGGTTAGTTTGTGGTTAATATGCATGCATCGCTCTCGCATTATACACCATTCTAAGCTAGGTATGCTAATATTAATTTAATTGTCTGTCCATCGTTCTGTGAGTCCTTTTGTGATTATACCTGTCCTTCTCATACCACGACTCATTCTGTTGCCGCCGATTACCCTCATTGTAAAAACTCTCCATCATTCTGTTAATATCTAGGCTGAATAATTTATGACCAATCAATTCTTCTTCTTCTGCTGCTGCTGACTTTGGCTCCACGTGAAACCTGAGCCTCGGTCATTTAACGCCAAGCCACACTCTAATGCTGTTTCTGGTAGCTCCTCCCGTGGCCCTCTCGTAGTAATCACCCCTGTCTCCAATGAGCATATCCATATCGGGAATTCAACATGGCCGAATGGATAAGAGCACTCGTTCTTCAGCATCCTCTGTGCTGATGCCGAGGTAGCCGTTCAACCCCTACACCGGACAGTTTGTCTGACATGTTTCTTCTCGTCCTTGACTTGGGGACGTACATTACAAGTACCTCTGAAATCGGATTGGTTCGCCTGATGGCGAGGGACACTGGTAATAGGGAAAGCTAATCCACACGCAAAAACACCAGCCCCGTGTACCAGAAGTAGTAGCACGTATGGACTACACTTGAGTTCACAGCGAGTGAACTCAACAACAACAATAACAAAATATCCATATATATCCACTGTTATAATTCGCTCCGCAAATGACTCGTCTCCTTCTGGTAACCAATATATTCCTGTTAATGCACTTATCATTAGCGACATCATTAGCGTTATCCTCGTGTTCTTGTTCAATTGCACGTAAGGGTGATTAGAATCCAGCTCAATTTAATTAGAGAAGTTAATTGAATGTCCTGTGCAAGAAGAATCCAGCTTTATTTATAGAAGTTAATTGAATGTCCATTGCAAGAAGAATCCAATTCAATTTAAATAAGTTAATTGAAAGTCCTTTTTCAGGACATCGCAATCAACCTCTGCGTTATTTGACTTTGTGATTTGCTATGCAATTAAGCGTTCATTAATTTGCCATTGCCTTCAGAACGACCGACGCTCATACAATTGTTAAATATATCAACGCAAGGCGGACTGCATCACAATCGCCGGCAGATGATTTCGAACTCGGTATGTGGGATTGTGAAACGTGTTCGCTACCACTTAATCACAGACGCCGGGAGCTCAATTACATTACACTGAAAATATTATATTATTTGCTGGTAACGGATCTCTTCATTCCACAAGAAGATACCCATAAATTCCTATCAGAAACAAATAAAAACCGTGAATTGATTAGATAAATTAGACGTAGACAGTCAACATTTTTTGGACATGTCATGAGAAGAAAAAACTAGGAGAACTTGGTGAAAACTGGTAAGATTGAGGGGAAAAGAACCAGGGGAAGGCAAAGTAGTAAATATCTGGAAAGCTTGGCCACGCGGCATGGTGGTGACAAGAACACGGAGCTGATCCACGACTCTGGTGATCGTGTGAGATGGCGAAACATGGGCGCCCACGCTTATTGGCATGGTACATGATGATGATGATGATGATGATGATGATGATGATGATGATGATGATGATGATGATGATGATGATGATACCCACAAGTGTCCCAGTCCCCTTCTACTGATCCTACATACAGAATCTCATCACGGCGCACGACCTCCGTATCTTTAGTGAGGGTTTCAACGTGTGTGTGTCAAAATCACAAATGCTGCAAATGTATTTTTGTGAGAGTTGTTTTCTCATTTGGACACGTCGTCTGCGTAGTTGCTATTTGACCTAATCTTCTCACGTTCTCACTGCTGATTGTGCATAGTGTAGCCATACTATAGTTTTCAATGTTTATATTGTCTAGTGCAGTGGTTCTCAACCGGTGGGGAATCCCCCCCCCCCAGGGGGGAATTTTAGGGTTTCCAGGGGGGGGGGGGGATGAAGACCATTTCAAGATCGCGTTAATACAAGAACCGATTACTTGATATTGTTTTTCCCTTCATACTTTACAGTTAAGTACGTCTTATCCTTCAAAAATTCATTTTATAAAGTAAGTAGACCAACAAATCATGTTTTATGTGGATGTCTAGGCTTGTTTTAGTATATGCTATTAAATTTACCTTCCATTTTTACGTATACTGTGTAGGGGTGGGGGGATTTTTAGATAGGAAATATGAAAGGGGGGGGGGGGGATGACGTTCTGAAAATACGGTGAAGGGGGACACGGGCCAAAAAAGGTTGAGAACCACTGGTCTAGTGCGTCCTCTGATCTCTAATTCTTTAGTCTACTTATATGATGACCAGTCAATACTTGTGAATCTATTTCCAGTGCTAATTCAATGGCATCAGGCATTCCCATGCAATTGATATGTCTTCTGCAACGTACACTTAGGTATTTTTATTTTTCCGCCCTTATCTTAGGCGTCCAACACAAATCGAAATCTTCCTAGCGGTGATTCGCACGTGGTCTACTTGTCGGAGACGGACGTCGCAACCCTAAGCCATCCCGCCCCAAAAACTGACAATAAAGACAAGATAACGAAGCAATGGAACAATGGTACTTCTATGTCACAACATTATATTCCAGAATGGTACTTCTATGTCACAACACTATATTCCAGATTTATTGCATTAACGCGAACTGGAGACATAAGCCAGTAATCTCCACCACCCGCAGATGAGCACGTGACTAGTATGACGTCAGAAACCTTGACGTCTCCAGAAAGCTTATGCCAATTTCGGGTAATGGGTTGGTGTCCATTGACAAACGGAATACCTAAAACATGTGGGAAAATATTGCCAACCGAAGCCTAATCCTCTATCGAAGCCCCGTAACTGGAATGAGTACTTTTCGATCAGTCCTGTCTGGCGAGGCTTGAAGCTCGTTGGTGGCATCCAGTGGTCGGTGTGACATTGTGGTAGTAGCAAATATAAAAGGCTTAAGTAAGTAAGAAACCTACGACTGATCTAGCCAACCGGTGGGGAATTTACTTGATCCTAGAAAAAGTACTGCTCAAGATTCATGGAGGAAATTGGAGGAAAGGTGCTAGTCACAGGCGCTGGAACTTCAATAACTCCTCCACATGATGCCTAACGACATAAGTGGAAGACAAGAAGAAGAAGAAGAAGAAGAAGAAGAAGAAGAAGAAGAAGAAGAAGAAGAAGAAGAAGAAGAAGAAGAAGAAGAAGAAGAAGAAGAAGAAGAAGAAGAAGAAGAAGAAGAAGAAGAACAACAACAACAACAACAACAACAACAACAACAACAACAACAACAACAACACTCTACTTCTATGAGTGCCAATTAATACTCGTGAATGTGATTATAAGCTGTGTTAGTGGCATCACAGGGTTGCCTAATTGACATGTCTAATCCCAGCCTGCCCGTTTGATCCTGAAACGGTTACAATCTAGCTATCAACAGATGTACAATTCTAGTTCCGGTCCTGCGCGGCCCGTTGGCTCGCGAACTTGAACATGGGAAGGTGACCTCTGCGATACAGTTCCTGTGAAGATGGCGCTTCGGTACTCAGTGCGCTGATTTGTGGATCTGAGCGCCAGTGCACAGGACTGAAGAGCTAAATCTCAGTTTTCGCGACAAATCACAATCAACCAACCAACCAACCAACCAACCATGTGGCTGGATCAATGGCGGAGCTGTACTTCTGCTGTCCTTTTCTTCTTTTACACTATATCCCCCATTGGGATATATGCCCTCAACCAACTCACTGCATTGTAACCTACCAAGCAGGCTGTGAGAGGCGACTAAGGAGAGTTCAGCCCGTGTGTTACTGGGACCTTTAGGACAAGCAGAGAATGATATCACAATGTAAACTACCGTGTAAGTCGTCAGAGGTAACGAAGGACGGTTAGTCAGAGGCTGGCTTTCCCATTCCGTAGAAAAAACGTTACATGCAAAATCGAATCCATCACGAACAAGTCTAAAGATAAAGAAAGATGAGCCGTACTTGACCGGGCAAAACAAAACAGTCAACCTTATGCAGAACGGAACCCAGGACATCAGTGTTGACAGATAAGTGTTCAACCCACTATATCACCAAGATACTTGAAAGTGTGTAAATTATAATACTCACTTACTGATACGTTATTTCAAACATCAGTCCACGGGCTATGATCAGAGCAACCAGTCACGAGAACACTCACCCTTTTCCATTTCTTGTTTTAACCAATCAATAGTTGCCACATTTAACGATTTTTAGCGGCCAGACACTTCCAGGCGCCACATTCAGAGCAACGGATGTCCGACCCAGTCGCTTGTTTCAGCCGGTAGGTATTTTTATGAAATATTTACCGATTTTCCGTGGTTGTAGACATCCACAGGCTTAACTGCCAACAGGGGAGAGAGATGTGGACACAAAAACCGTTCCCCTGAGCTCACTACGAACGCGATCGATTACAATCATCTGCAACGCGAAATGAACTGAACTTTATCGTACCGGAAGGTGGTCTGGTTAAGATAATCGGTCAGTTTGACCGAATGGATCAGAGCTCTTGCTCTTAAACTTCCTGTGTGCTGATGCCGAGGTAGCGGGTTCAACCCCTACACCGGTCAGTTGGACTAAAATTTTGACTTCTCCTCCTTAACTTGGGGGACGTAAATTACAAGTGCTTCATAAGTCGTAAGGGGTTCGCCTGAAGGTAAGAGACATTGGTAATATGGAAAGCTAACCCGCACACAAATAGCAGTCCAATGCACAAGTAGTAGCACCTGTATTGACTACGCTTGAGTTCAAAGCGAGCGATCGAAAAAAAAAAGAAAGAAAAGATGATAAAGCTGATTCTTACAAACGGCAGTCAGTGTCTCTGGTGCTAATACTGGACATGTCAACAGTTGTTAGCCTTTCAATGGCTACTTTTAATATGAGCTTTAAAGGCGCCTGTTAATCAACAGGACGGGGAACGGGTGTTCTGTTAGACCAGTGGTTCTCAACCTTGTTTGGCCCGTGCACCCCCCCCCCTTTCACCATATTTTCAGAACGTCATTTCCCCCCTTTCGTATTCCCTACCTAAAAATCCCGCCCCGCCCCTACATAGTATACGTAATAATGGAAGCTAAATTTAATAGCACATACTAAAACAAGTCTAGACATCCACATAAAACATGATTTGTGGGTCTACTTACTTTATAAATTGAATTTTAGAAGGGTGAGACGTACAGAACCGTACAGTATGAAGGGAAAAACAATATCAAGTAATCGGTTCTTGTATTAACGCGATCTTGAAATAATCTTAATTCCCCTCCCCCCCCCCCCCCCTGGAAACCCTAAAATTCCCCCCGGGGGGGGGGGGGAATTCCCCACTGGTTGAGAACCACTGTGTTAGACAGTAGACATAAAACGTAACCTTTAAGAGGTATTATAACTTCCTACGGATTTGAAGTATGTATGTGGTATTGTGAATGTCGGCGCTAGAAGCAGACTGCCTTGCGTTGGTTTCAAACAATGGTATGAGTGCCGGTCGTTCAGAAGGCAATGGCAAACTACTAAAAGTAAACTTGCACAGAAATCACAAACAGCCAAAAAATGCTGGGACTGACTGCGGCTTCCTGTAAAGATTATGCAACTAACTGTGGTATTGTACAGACGAGAAGATATCCAGGATACGTTTCCTCCCGTTCCTTGTTCCTTAATCCAACTCACAAACGATGTGCCTATATAACATATATGTGTACTCAAGAGAGAAAACCGTTCAAAGCTTTGCATAATAAAAGGAAACACCGTTGACGGCAAACAGTGAATTGCATCCTGAATTCTAATAGCGATTAACTTCGCGCAACACTACCGTGTGTACAGAGAAGTTGAAACTAGAGCAGGCCATACAGCATTAGCCTGCATATAAACGAACCTCAGTTAAAGATCCGATTCGCAACACAGAGATCACTAAAACCGAAGAGAATATTATTTACCATAAGCTCAGTCCACGCACCAATCTTCAAAATACGAAGAGTTTTTCGTCAACGAATTTCCCAGGATGGATCCAACTTTACAACATTTACTATCATTATGTGCCATGCCAGTGTCACGGCCATATTACGGAAGTCAGACACACAAGGACAACTTGATATCCGACACATGAAAAGTGTACGCTTGGAAGTGAAAACGGGATTCATGTATATCTAACTTGTCATCATGAAACCATCCAAACGGCGTGCATACTTGTATGTGAGGTGCATAGCCAGGTCTGACGCCAGTACCATATACGACACACACACACATACACACACACAAGCACGCTATATATATCAATCAATCAATCATGTGCCATGCCGGAAAGCGTGGGCGGTCATGATTCGCCATTTCACTCGATCACCAGAGTCGTGGATCAGCTCAGTGTTCCTGTCTCGTCCATGCCATGTGGCCAAGCCATCCAGGTATTTTCCTCTCGGTCTTCCTCTTGGTCTGTTCCCCTCGATCTTGCCAGCTGTCACCAAGTTCTCCAGTCCATTTCTTCTCATAACATGTCCAAAAAATTTTGACTGTCTACGTCTAATTTCTCTAATCAATCTACGATTTTCATTTGTCTCTTGTAGTACTTGGTCATTGGTTTTTCTATCTGTCCATGGTATTCTTTGCATTTTCCTCAGAAACCACATTTCTGCAGCCATCAGATGTTTTTCAGCTTGACTGCACATTGTCCAAGTTTCACATCCATACAAAAGAACAGGCTCTATGTATCCCCTCAACACTCTTTTTCTCGTTTCAATTGACATCAATTTATTGGTCAGAATGTTTTTCATCTTGCTAAAGGCTACTTTCGCAATGGCGATTCTTGTTCTAATCTCTTCAAGGCATCTGCCATCAGATGTTATGACTGTTCCGAGATAATTGAACCGATTCACTTGTTGAAGAATATTCCCATTTACTTGTATATTACATTGTGGTACTTCGTTCTTCCTAGTGACGACCATAACCTGTGTCTTCCTACAATTTAATTCCAACCCCAGCTGCTCACTGTGTACAACCACAGCGTCTACTAATTGTTGCAGATCCTGTGCATTGTCTGCAATCAATACTGTATCATCTGCATATCTAATGTTATTTATGTTTCGTCCTCCAATGCTGATTCCATTTAGGTCTTCTACATTTCTGAAAATATTTTCACTGTATAAGGAAAAAAGATCTGGAGACATTACACATCCCTGCCTAACACCTCTCTTAATAGGTTGGTATTGTCCTACTTCATTATCAATTCTTATGGCAGCTTGTTGTTTCCAATATATGTTTTTTATAAGTCTAATGTCTTTCCCATCAATTTGTAGATCTGCAAGCATATCCACAATGTTGACATGTCTTACTCTATCAAAAGCCTTTGTGTAGTCAATAAAGCAAAGATGTATATCCTTGTTTACTTCTAAAGCACGTTCAATAACTGTTCGCAGCATATACACAGCATTTACTGTACCCTTTCCTTCTACAAAACCACATTGTTCTTCCCCTATTTCAGGTTGTATTTTCTTCCTCACTCTTTGCATGATAATTCGTAACAAAATCTTTGTGATGTGACTCATTATACTAATTGTTCTATGTTGATCACATTCTAAGGTTCCTGATTTCTTTGGGATTGCAATAAATACAGAATTACATAATTCAGAAGGTATATCTCCAGTATCATATAATGTGTTCAGCAGTCTAGTGACTTGCTCTAGTCCAAATTCTTCTAAAGCTTTAATCATTTCTGTTGTGATGTTATCTGCACCGGGGGCCTTGCCAGCTTTCATATGCTTAAGAACATTTTGAACCTCCATCTTTAAAATTGCTGGTCCTTCATTATTAAATCTAATAGCATACTGTTCCTCTCTGTTATCATTATACAGGTCTTTCACATAATCTGTCCATACATGTAGAATCTGATCTTTTTCTATTATGATTTTGCCATCTTTAGTTCTTAGACAGCCTGTTGATGTACTTGTTCTTTTATTAGTAAGTTCCTGAATCCTTTTGTGCACTAATTTGGTATTTTGACTGTTGTGTTGTTTTTCAATTTCTAAGCACTTTTCCTCAAGCCATGATTCTTTTGCCTTCCTACATAATATTCTGACTTGTCTGTGAATTTCTTCATATTTGGCAGGATTATTTTTGTTGAGTCTTCTTGTTTCCATTAAGTGTAAAATTTCCTCAGTCATCCATTTCTTACGACCCACCTTCTTTAATTTTGGAATAGTTGTTTCTGCAGCCATATTGATTGAATTCTTTAACATTTCCCATTGATCATCCACATCCTGGAATAGGATCTCTAGATCAGACAATATTTCAAATCTGTTCTGTACTTCTATGTTGAATTTGTTTTGTATTTCCTTGTCATTACTCAATGTACACAAATCATATTTAGTGTTCCCTGTTGTATACTTGACTTTCTTCAACTTTATCCTCAATGTTCCTGTGAGTAATCTGTGGTCACTATAACAGTCAGCACTGGGAACTGTTTTTGCTACTGTTAGGGCGTTTCTAAATCTTCTGCTAATGAGAATGTAGTCAATCTGGTTTCTAATCCTGCTATCAGGACTCCTCCAGGTCCATAATCTTCTAGGGTGTTGCTTGAACCAGGTGTTTCCTACAATCATTTCCTGTTCTTTTGCCCACTCTACTAGTCTGTATCCTCTTTCATTTCTCTCTCCTAAACCATAGTTTCCTACTGTGTATCTATCCCCTTGATTTCCTACTTTTGCATTGAAGTCCCCTATTATAATGTTTATTTCTGAATTTTTACATTTCTTTAAGGCAGACTCTATGTCATTATAAAATTCCTCTACACTATCTTCACTGGACTCTCCTGTTGGGGCATATACTTGAATAATATTTATGTTAAAAGGTCTGCCACTCAATTTAACTAGTAGTACTCTGTCCGACACGGCCCAATATCCCTGAACAGACGTTGATGTTTTCCGGTCCAAAACTATTGCCACTCCCCCATGCCGATCCTCACCTCCAGAATAAATAATCTTAAAATCTTTATGTATCTTGATGCCTGCTCCTGTCCATCTCGTTTCGCACATACCTAATATATTAATTTTTTCTCTTTGAATTTCTTGTGTTATGTTCTCTAATTTTCCGTCGTTGTTTAGCGTCCTAACGTTCCATGTTCCTAATTTTAATGTCTCTGTCCTTGTCTTGCGATGATCAGTCTTTAAGCGAATCATAATAAACTAGGCAATTTCAAAGAGGTAGTTTGCCGTTGCTTTCCTCTATGGCAGTGACCATACTGGCCGGATGACCGCAATCAGTGTCTCTCGAAAGAGAGAAAGCTTGCCGTCGCGAAACTCGAGACCATAACCAACAAATATCTGTCGGCTGCCCTCATAATTTCATCCACCACCTGCCTTCCGTGGCTTCTTTTGAACACTTCCAATTAACGAACACGAAATAACATCACATAATCCAAAGGAAAAACACTATCCACACGAATTTCACGGGAATTTCCATAAGGAATCCACAGAAAAACACTGAACAGCTTCTCCCCCAAGACAGCGAGTCATCGCGTCTCCATTACACCGGAAGTACATATCTATATATCTATATATATATATATATATATATATATATATATATATCCGTAATCCCATGTATCCACGTACGACCACGCAGCTGTGCGATATTCGGTAGCGGATCGCGTTGCGTTGGTTACTTACGGGGGTATGTGAGCCGGTTGCTCAGAAAGCAATAGCAAACTACTGAGCGTAATCTTGCCAAGAAATCAAGAACAGCCGTAAAATGCTGGTGTTGACAGCGATGTCCTGTAAATAGGATATGCGAGAAAAAAATATGTCTCTCTCTCTCTCTCTCTCTCTCTCCCTCTCTCTCTCCCTCTCTCTCTCTCTCCCCCCTCTCTCTCTCTCTCTCTCTCTCTCTCTCTCTCTCTGTCAGTCAGCACGTTGTGTTTAATGACCTAGATATCGAACCAGTGGGCGATTTGGCAGCAGACCACCAAGCGTTGGTTTTCATAAAAATGGTATGAGTGCCGGTCGTTCAGAAAGTAATGGCAAGCTACTGACGTCAACTTGACAAAAAAATTACAAACAGCCGTAAAAATGCTATGGTTGACTGCGACGTCCTGTAAAGGATATGTAACTAAGTAACAGCTTGCATAATGGACCTCCTGTTTTTCGCCCTTATCAGAGAAGTATAGATATTAGATCTCCCTGCCAAAGAGACCATAGAGATGTGTTATATCATTATGTACCAGTGGTTCGTGACAAAAAGCCCAGCCCTGTGCTGGAATCTAATCTTGAGCCTTCTGAACCTGAGATGGACACCGTCACCTCTCAGCCACGCCCCTTTACCCCAAGTGAACAGACCGACAAACTGACAAACTGACTGAGTCGCTTTTGTTTTAATTGCAAACCTTCAAAGCAAGTTAACACCCTGATGAGACACGACAAGCGACAAATTCCTGCCTTCACACAAAGCCCTATTACTGAGACCAAGGAAATAGGATAATGCTCTGTAAACAATACAGAACGTTTGCGAAGCCTTCAACAAGGCAATCAAACCCAAAAGACCAGACGCTGAAGTTCAATTCACACACAAATTAACCGCTAGTGAACGGACGCACTGTCAAACACATCGCCGCTGTTAACGCTGGAACGTCGTGAGACAGGCTGTGAATGACCTATGGAAGAGTTTAGATATAGATTGGGCACGAAGAACGGGACCGTTTGTGAGTGATTATTTTTAAGCAATAAAGGTCGCGATTTGCTACAAAGCTGAGAGATCAAGATAGAGAGCCATAAATCACATCTTGACAGGCAAGTGGAGCGGAGGCAAAAAAGAGACAACATTAGCTTAGAAATTCTTTCTAAATAAAACATACCTGAAGTAATTGTATTCAGATGTCACCGTGTCTCTTGACGAAAGATGAGATGTATATTTGTTACCGCGGTTACAGTGCATTTGTTTTTTTTTAAATTTAATTCGCCCGTCTTTACCGACCTCAACGTTTTGCTCCGAATTAAAAGTTAACTGCATATCCTGTATACGGCGTCGCAGTCAACCTCTGCATTTTTTTGTTGTTTGGAGATTCTTGGCAAATTTACTTTCACTTGTTTGCCACTGCTTTCTGAACGACCAGCACTCACACCATTGTATGAAAACTAACGCATTTTAGACTGGGTCGACCTGGCAGCCAAGGTTTAACCCTACAGAGCAACTCTACGTGGAGACAATTGCGAGATATATTTGAGCCACTTTAAGCCACCCTGTTTCAATTAGAACTCAACCGACTGTCGCTTAGCTTAACCCGTCTGTTTGGACATGTATCGACAACCGATGGCTTGCTTCTTCTCTCAAACGACGCTACATTAATTCGCCCAGCCAGAAAATAGAAATTATCTGAGCTGCGTCTGTTATATCACAGTTCATTATTATGCCTCTGTGCGCATTCATGTGTGAAGAGATGGCGCTCTTTGTTTCGACGGAATTTACATTTGCCAGATAAATACAGATTATGCTTTGCTAATCAACAGTGTGACAGGCGCGCTAACGACGTTTTTAACGAGTTTAGTTTATTTAGTTTAGTCGACGGATCAACATCACAGCACATGGGTGCAACCCATAAGTGCTCCGTTCTACTCCTAACTCAAGTCTTGAGTCCGGAGAGTCTCAACTCAGTTCACGAACCCCGTAGCACCGGCTAGGATCCTGAAATACATTGGGTAGATTTTAAACTCAAAATTTTGCCCGGGCAGCGCCGTTAGGCTACTCTTTTTCGATGTCCAACTGTCAAGAAGTTTTTTTACATGCGCAACAATACACACGGGCGTCCGACCTCACTACCCAGAGACCAGGGGAAACTTTGTTACTAGAAGTCCACATGAAAAAATCCCGGCCCTCACCGGGGCTTGAACCAGTGGTGTCACTGGGGTTGGTGTCACCCAGTGCGGTAAACTCTTGGTGTCACCCCTCTAGACTTTCACCATGGTCTTCTTCCGAGTGTTCCTGTACCATATATAATCGCATATAGTAATGTTTGTAAAATAAGTCAAAAAGTTAATAAGGACATAAGAAAGAAAACAAATTGAACAATATAACTTCAATACTTCAGGTAAAACATAAATAAAGAACTTCGACAAACTCGGACAAAGTTAAATTTTTGTTATTTTGCTATGTCTGCTTTGTCAAATTTTTTTATTTTGGTGTCACCCCTTGATGGTGTCACCCGGTGCGGCCCGCACCCCCCCCCCCCCCCCTAGTGACGCCCCTGGCTTGAACCCGGGACCTCCAGCATTCCAGCCGGACACCATATCTCGAGACCACTCAGCCCCCCCCCCCCCCCCCCCCCTCCTAGTTTTTAACGAATTCTGCTGGAAATGCCATGAGCACAGTCGGACGCGGGTTCGGCGCCTGGGCTCGTCGCTGGCCACAGTGAAGGAAAGACTTCCCGCCCTTCCTCCTTGCTTTCGGGCCTACAAAATGTGATGATGCTGTCAAGTCACAGACCCATAACAGAAAACTACTACAGGGCAATTAACTAATTAACTGAATCGACGGTGTACCATTCTGTTTCTTGTCGGGTAAGCAGGAAATGCCTTTAAAAGTTAGTTTCATATCCTTCACATGTTAGCTCCAGCATTTATTAACAGTCTGTAATTTACTACCAAGGCCTAGAGGTTAGCGACTTTCTCCGTAATCCCGTATACTCTCGTGAGAAACGTGACGTGCGTGAGAATCGATGAGGTTCTTTCCTCGTCGGTAACTTAGGGGCATGTGAGACGGCCGCTCAGAAAGCAATGGCAAACTACTGAGCGTAATCTTGCCAAGAAATCAACAATCAGCTGAAAGATGATGTTCACAGCGATGTCCTATAAAGGATATGCGAACAAAAAAAAAGATTTACTAGGGCCGGTCTCCGTGGCAAAAAACCGCGTTTCGTAAGCCCGCTTACCCGCGTACGAAACACAGCGGCGACAGATTAGGCAGCAGACCGCGTTGTACTGGGGTGTAACGAGTTGGTATGGGAGCCGGGTGTTCAGGAAGCAATGGCAAACTAATGAACGTAAAGTTGCCAAGACATCAACAACATCAGTAAAATGCTGGTGTTGACAGCGATGTCCTGTAAAAAGGATATCATCATCATCCATCATCAAGTGCCCTGCCGGCTGGCGTAGGCGTTCATGGCTCTCACAGATCTCGGTCTTTGGTTTTCTGGATCAACTCTGCTGATGATATTCCTCCATGCCACCGTCTCAATCCATCCAGCATCATTTCTATTGGTCTGCCTCTGCCTCTCTTCCCTTCGATATTTCATTTAAAAAGGGTATGCAAAACAAAAAAAAATTTACTAAGCAATTTTAATACAGTTGTTTGCCATTGCATTCTGAACGACCGACGTCTCATATCATTGAAATCAACGCAAAGCGGTCTGCTTCCTAATCGCCCGCGACTGATTTTGAAACCTCGACTCGACTAGTCGGGGAATTATGAAACTGCGTTTCACTATTCCTAACTCGTAAACGCCCGGTGGTAAAATGCCTATGCCAGTTAAACTGATAGTTTTCCACTTCAAGGACCGGACTTAAATCCATGTTTAAATATTTTGATACCATCCCACATGCCTAATTCACAGCGTGGCAAGATGACCTAGTCTAGAAAATACCGACAGGTCGACATTTCATGCTTCCACAAACAATTACTGTCTGCGGGGCTACGATATGTAAGATGTCTTCTTGTCTGTCACCGTCGGGAAATGGCCAGGACTGGCAAATGATGTCGTTATGTCGTCAACGAGATTATTAACAATGGCTCGAACCTGGGGGGTTTTTACTTGTAGATCTGGCGAATGTAGAGAAGGGGATTCTAAGCCAGGCCATCGCTTAAGGTAACAACACACACAGGGGAAGCAGGGTTTCAACATGGATGGGAAGTAGTAGTAGTAGGCTTATTTCAGTCCTCAAGGACTTTACAGTTGTGCCGCTGGAGAGGTTGGCAGCACCGCTGGTGACTGTATAGCCCAATGCGAGAGTGGCAATCTATGTCACAGTTGCCGCATCTGTAAGACGAGGCAGGTCTCGCAGTAAGTGACTGCGTTTTATGACTGTGCCGCCTATCCTCTTGTGTGTGGTTTTTTTTTTTTTTTTGGGGGGGGGGGTTTAAAACAATCAAATTGCGCTCAAAGAGCACCAGTCCGTTTCGTACATCTCTTCTCCAGGAACATATGTCTGTAGCAACTCTTTCCCACGAGTCTGGATCTATGCCAGGGGTTTTCATATCTTGTTTACGCACATCCCTATATCGCATTTGGGATCTTCTGGTTGGCCTCTTCCCTGTGGCTAGTTCTCCATATAGGAGATATTTGAGAATACATTCATCCTCCATTCGAGATACATGGCCAAGCCTCCGGAGGCGTCTCTGCTTGAGGAAGCAGTGCACTGTGGTAATATCCGTTCTTTCAATCACGTGTTTGTTTGTTATGTGGTCTTTCCACGAATGCCCAGGATACGTCTCAAACATCTTATATGGAAGGAATTCAAGTGTCTTTCCTGTTGTGAGTACAAGGTCCAGGATTCAGACCCACAGAGTAGTGTGCTAACAACACACGCTTTATATACTTGAACTTTTGTACGCTCTGTTAGTCTAGTATTCTCTCAAACTCTTTTAGTTAGCCTCGAAAGTGTTGTGGCTGCCTTTCTAATGCGTCTTTCGGGTGGGAATCCCATTGGCATGAAATTATTTTTGGGTAATCAGTCTGGATATTCCTATGACATTTTTTAACATGCTGCTTTACAAATTAGGAAGACCTTAGAAGCAACAGAGATGTGTTGTGGTTTCTGAGACGATGTGAATTTCTTAGACTGCCAGAGTAACTAACAACGATTGCCCGAAAGAGGCTAATGAAACTAGAACATTATATACAAAACTAAGAAACAGACAGCTTTCTTTAGTCATGTGATGAGAAGAGAGACATTGGAGAACAGTGTGACAACCGGAAAGATCATTGGGGGGGGGGGGGGGGGAAGAGAGACAGACAGGCAAACCAAGAGAAATGATGCTGGATGGACTGAGACGGTGGCACGCAGGAATATCATCAGCAGAGTTGATCTAGAACACCAAAGACCTAGATCTGTGGAGAGACCAAAACGCCTATGCCAGCCGGGAAGGCACTTGATGATGATGATGATCTACTGTCAATTTAAACAAATTCATGTATTGATTAACGCTCATAGAAGTATAGAAGATCTATTGCCTGCGCGGTGTTCACACGGGACATCCTATTTTTCGCTCTTATCAGAGAAATCTAGGTATCCGACACATTACCCTGGAATCTGGGGAGGAGATGAAAAGGGGGGGGGGGGGGGAGATTAAAAAATCGGAGAGGGTGAAAAGGGTGGGAGATTAGCGTAACACTCCGTCTGATTTATTATTATTTATCACAGACATTGCTAAGTTAAAATTTGCATTTATTTTTCTTTTTAAAGGCAAGGTCCTGTGCAATAAAACTTGGTCATTGGCGGTTGGGGAAAAAAATGCGTTCATGTTACATGGAACCAGTCTCAGCATATGGCTGTGAAACTTGGACAATTTGTAAGCAAGCAACAACAAAATCCTTCGAGGCCTCAGAAATGTGATGATTCAGAAGAATGCAGGAAAATTCATTGTACAGCCAACATGGGTAGTCTAAATGTTGTGAAAGAGGCTACGTCACGAGGAAAACTTATTGCAAACAATAGAAAGAGGCTGTCGTCATTTCTTGGCCACATTATAAGAAGAGAAAAACTGGAACATGTTGTGACAGCTGAAGACGTGTGGAAAAAGAGATAGAGGAAAGAATATCTTTTGCCATGGCACCGAAAGGTGTCAGCACACGAAGTGAAACATGCTGTTAGAGATCCCAAGATGTGGAGACGTATGATAGCCCACGCCATTCGGCAAGGCATCGGATGATAGTTACGTTGATAAATTGAGCTATTACTGAACTTTGTATTCTTCTTCTTCTTCTTTTCGTTCATCCGGAGTGTTTTTTCAGATGTGATTGCGGTGTGTCTGTTATGCGCCCTTGGGCCGAAACCCGTAGGCCAACACATCGACTTCAGCGTGCATTTTTGACCAGGTAGCATTCCTGGGAGACTCTCACTTTTGTGGCGCCATCTGCAACCATGCTGGCCAAGGTGGAACGGTCGAAGACAACGGTCATCCCTCAAAGGAAGGCAGGGACAGTCCATAGCATTTTCCGCCATCCAAGGTTGCTTCCATAGTTGCAGGGCCGACACATAACGCCCTGGATCTGGGCTCACCGAGGGAGATCGTCACGTCCTGCTCATGGCTGCTTTAAATCCTCACTTCAATATATTGGTCATTTCGTTTCCCCGGGTCATTCCCGCACAAACCAGACAGGTTTGCAGACGGCATCCACTCAGCGAGTTTTCGGACATGTGCTTGTCGTTGCGCCCATCAGAGCTTTTCCAGGCTCAACAGACATTCGGAAAACTACCCAGTCAGAGCTGTTCCGAACAAGAGCGGCATTCGGAAACTAGGTAGTCAGAGCTGTTCCTAGCACGAGAGACATTCGGACGAGACATTTCACTCGGACGTAATTGCGTAGTGTCAATTTTTAGTTTGCCACCCGTAGGACGACACTTCCGACTTCCAGCGGGCATTTTTTAATGAGGTTAGCCATCCTCTGGTTTCGAGGCACGTTGTACTGTTGTGATGTCGCTAACATCTCAGCTGGTCAAGATAGAACGACTAACGACATCGTGGTCGGCCCTCAAGGGAAGGCAGGGGCAGACCATGAGCATTCCCTCGCTATCCAAGGAGGCTTCCATAATTGCAGAGCCGGCACATATTGCTCTGTGACTGGGCTCATCCGAGGAGTTGAATGGTGTTCTGAATCTGGATAAGGGTCGGTCTAAAAGCGAGGGTAATTTAGAACGTAATGATGAGTGAGTGTCCCATGTGGGGGAAATCTGCTGCATATAACAACCGTTTATCTAGCACAGTTAGCATACGCCACGTCAGACCGTCATATAAATCCCAGTCAGCTCACTACAAGGTTGGGTAGGGGTAACACAATGCCATCATCATCATCATTATCTGCCTTGCCAGCCGTGACTTCATACATATTTGTTTTTCTTCGCTCGCTTTGAACTCAAGCGTAGTCTAGTCTATACACGTGGTAGTATTTCTAGTGCCCTGGACTGATTTTTTGCGTGTGGATTAGCTTTCCCTATTCCAGTATCTGCGTGTGGATTAGCTTTCCCTTTTCCAGTATCCCTCGCCATCATGTGAACCCACTCCGTCTTCAGAGGCACTTGTAATTTACGCGCCCAAGTCAAATAAGAGAAGTCAAAATTTTAATACACCGGTTTAATCATCATCATCATGTGTCTTTTCACAGATCTCGGTCCTTGGTGCTCTGGATCAACTCTGCTGATGATATTCCTCCATGCCACCGCCTCAGTCCTTCCAGCATCATTTCTCTAAGTCTGTCTCTGCCTCTTTTCCCACTTATCTTGCCAGTGGTCACGATGTTCTCTAAAGCATCTTTTCTCACGACGCCATTCGAGAAACATGGCCGTTCGTGTAGACTGCAAGCAATACACATCTACAGAGTTGTCGTAATGAAGACTGCCCGCATGAAAACCTGCCTGGTTCCTGGTTTCTTTGTTTGCTGATCCTCGCCTTCACTTAACCCTGTGAGAGTCAGTGAGGCCGAATGGATAAGAACGCTCGCTCTTAAACTTCCAGTGCGCTGATGCCGAGGTAGCGGGTTCACCCCTACACCGGTCAGTTGGACTAAAATTTTGACTTCTCGTTCTGGACTTGGGGGCGTAAGTTACAAGTACCCTGGAAGTCGGAGTGGGTTCGCCTGATGGCGAGCGAAAATATAAGGAATGGGGTAATAGGGAATGCTAATCCACATGCAAAAATCAGTTCATTGCAATAAAAGTAGTAGTACGTGATGGACTATCCTAGAGTTCAAAATTATACCCTTTAGTTACTATGGGCCGGTCTCCCTGGGCTAAGGGTTAACGTCTTTCTCCTAATCCCGTATATTCTCGTGAGTAAGTAACCTGCGCGAGAATCGGTAGCGGTTCTCGCCGCGTTGGTAACTTAAGGGGTATGTGAGCCGGTCGCTCAGAAAGTAATGGCAAACTACTGAGCGTAATCTTGCCTAGTACATCAACAGCAGTTGAAAAGTGCTGGTGTTGACTGCAACGTCCTGTAAGGGATATGCAACATTTAAAAAAAAGTTAACATGGACAAAATAAAGCCGTGGGATGGTACATGTGCATGTGTGTGATCCCGGGAACCACAGTGGTCCAAAGGTTAAAAACCTCTTCCGTGTAAAGGCCCATATGCGCAGGTAGGTTTAGATAACAATGGATGATTCCCAGCAGGATGCACCCGCCAGAACAGTGCTAACTATAGCCAAACATGGTCGGGTCAAATAACTATTGCTTGTTGGAAGGGTGTTGGAGAGAGAGACGGAGAGAGAGAGAGAAAGAGTGGGAGAGAGAACAAGGGTGGGGGTGGGTTTGTTTTTTTATGATAAGACTTTCTAAATAATGAATAAACTGGGTTGCAACGTCAACTTTAACATGCTGCATACCATTCCTGCTGTCGAATCTCTCTCTCTCTCTCTCTCTCTCTCTCTCTCTCTCTCTCTCTCTCTCTCTCTTCTCTCTCTCTCCCTCTCTCTCCCTCTCTCCCTACCTCTCCCCCTCTCTCTCTCACTCCCTCCCTCTCTCTCCCCCTCCCTCCCTCCCTCTCCCTCTCTCTCTCCCCCCCCCTCTCTCTCTCCCTCCCTCTCTCTCCCTCTCTCTCTCCCTCTCTCTCCCTCCCTCTCTCCCTCCCTCTCTCTCTCCCTCTCTCTCTCCCTCTCTCTCTCTCTCTTTCCCCCCTCCCTCTCTCTCCCTCTCTCTCTCCCTACCTCTCTCTCTCCTTTTCTCTCTCTCCCTCCCTCTCCCTCTCTCTCTCCCCCTCTCCCCCTCTCTCTCTCTCCCTAACTCTCTCTCCTTCCCTCTCCCTCTCTCTTTCTCCCTCTCTCTCTCTCCCTCTCTCTCTCCCTCTCTCTCTCTCTCTCCCTACCTCTCTCCGCTGTCTATTTCACACCCTGCACCCACTCCTGAATCACTCACATTATTTCCGTTCGTTGAGCTTTCAAAGGAGACATATGTCAACAAACTAGAGGGAGTTAGTGAAACCCGAAACAAACATAATGTTGTCTTACACAGTGTGCGCAGTTAATCCTCAACGAGCTCCTCTGGGCACCGAGCTTGAGTCTGTTCACAATGAGATACTTACAACTCGTGGAGGAAACACAACCAACCACCCCAGTCAGCGTATGCGTTGTGATGAATCAAGACCTCGTTACATCTTAACTTACTCAGTGCCGAAGGATAATATAGCATCAAATATGACCTTCCGTTTGGACAGAAGGACGATATATCGTCCTACTAGGGTCGTCGCGTTATTTGTTTTGTTTTGCGGTATCCTCCGCAAATTCAATGCTCAGTGAACGGAAATTGTCGGTATATTTGTTCATTAAATTGTGTTCTGTGTTAGTTTATTACCAACAACATGTTGTTGGTTTATTATTCTTTGGCTTCCTGCGCAGTGTTCTTGTTTGGCCACACCTCTTTTAATTTGCTGTTCTCGCAGTCTGACCATGGTTGTAGATTCCCAGTCATCGCTTGGTTCTCGTAAACCAGTCTACTAGCCAACGAAATAACCAACCAAATAACCAACCAATCAACCAACCCGTCAATCAATCAACCCTGCAGTGTTTGGTTTGGTTTATAAAAGACCACTTGTCTTGAACACGATCACCCTCAATATATGCTCCAGTCTCAACCTATAGGGCACAAGGAAATTCTCGACACGACGCATGAGTTCCGCAACACCAGCGACGATCTAACCATATCAATACCAGAATTATAAATGGCCCGGGGAAAACGAAATGACCAATATATTGAAGTGAGGATTTAAAGCAGCCATGAGCAGGACGTGACGATTTCCCTCGGTGAGCCCAGATCCAGGGCGTTATGTGTCGGCCCTGCAACTATGGAAGCAACCTTGGATGGCGGAAAATGCTATGGACTGTCCCTGCCTTCCTTTGAGGGATGACCGTTGTCTTCGACCGTTCCACCTTGGCCAGCATGGTCGTAGATGGCACCACAAAAGTGAGAGTCTCCCAGGAATGCTACCTGGTCAAAAAAGCACGCTAAAGTCGATGTGTTGGCCTACGGGTTTCGGCCCAAGGGCGCATAACAGACACACCGCAATCACATCTGAAAAAAACACTCCGGATGAACGAAAAGAAGAGAAACACTTTGATTATTGCCTGTTGGGAATTTTCTCATTTGAAATGTTACCTGGGCAGCAACACCCTCGGTCTACTCTTGCCGATTCCCAGCTATCGAGAGATTTTTAACATTGGCAACGAGGACACTGGCATTTTTGGTTCTGATCTGGGAGTGCACGAAAACACAGAAGAACATATAGACGACTATCGTGGTCTAGAGCGAATGCGGCAGCAGGGGGTGGTCAGAGGATCTGGTAGACAGTCGTCTCTAAGAAGTAAAGCAAGTGGGGCAGAGGGTAGTCGGGGGATCTGTTATACAGTCGTCACTAAGAGGTAAAGCAAGTCGGACATATAATCAGATCATAACGGGCACCATTAGTATTGGTACTCTACGCTGACTGTTGAATATGATGACTGTGCTCTTGTGGGAATGCTCCGAGTGCAGTGATGTCGTTTCTTCACTCAACTCAACAACCAAAACAAATGTTGGGGCTGGCTGCGACGTCCTGCAAAGGACGTGCGGTTAGCTTAGTTTTAAAATAATTGTGCAACCAGAATCAGGCCACTGCACGTTCTTTCCAGTGGCCGAATTCCAATACCAGAAATGCCACAACAGAACAGTCTTCTTGTCCCCAACACAGCCGACAGGGTGTCATTAGTTTAGGCTAACCCGGGGACGCTGAACTTCGGTCTGGACAGGGGACTGCAGGTGTGAAAACCGTGTTTGCTCGGTCGCCGTGTGGCAACGCAGTGGCATGCCAGCATTTGGTTGCCGCGCTTCCCTACAAAAACCACTGTGGACGCTTCATTTTCAAACGCCTGATGCTGGGTATGGCAGTTGCGTTAACTGCTGGTGTGTGATTCGGTGTTACTTCCCAGTTTTCATTTATTCAGTAGGAGGGCTTCGCTGGATGTATTACTATGCTAGGCAAGTAGAAGAGTGAGTGTGCGTGCGTGTGTGTGTGTGTGTGTGTGTGTGTGTGCGTGCGAGAGAGAGAGAGAGAGAGAGAGAGAGAGAGAGAGAGAGAGAGAGAGAGAGCCAGTCGCATCTACATCATTACTGTTTAGTCATGCATACTTGTTGTTCGTTCACTCGTTTTGAACTCAAGCATAGTCTACCACACACATACTATTACTAGTAGTAGTTGCTACTATTGAGGAGTGCACTGACCTAATTTTTTGTCTGTGGATCAGCTTTCACTATTACCAGTGTCCCTCACTATACATTTCCGGGGGGGGGGGGGGGGGGGCTCTTTGGCGAGGGGGTTAAGCCGCGTGCCTCGAGCTCCGGGAGGTTTGGGTTTGTTTTGGGACTCCGTCACTGAATTCACGGGTACAGTTTTCCCGAAGACCCCTGAAATAGGTCGCTAGAGCTACGGAGTTCGTGTTCTGTGCGACGCTGTCGGGAAGACCGCTGTGTGGAAACAGAACGAGCCATATGGGATAACATCCGCGATCCTTCTACCTTTAAACCGCTTTAACGTTTATGAAATTAAAGCAAAGCATCCAACACCTCGTCTAGCAGGTTAGTTAGTTGAATATCCTTTATAGGACGTCGCAGTCAACCCCATCATTTTTTTGGCCGTTTGTGATTTCCTGGCAAGTTTACGTTCAGTAGTTTGCTATTGCTTTCTGAACAACCGGCACTCATACTATTTTATAACAACCTACGCAATTCGGTCTGCTGCCAAATCGCCCGAAGCTGTGTTTCGAACGCAGTAATTACGAACTGCGTCCGTTAACTCTTCGCCTCAGAGCCGATCATCTAGCAGGTAAGTGCGTAAAGTAGTAAAGGACCCATTTACACGCCTTAGACGCATCGTGTATATGGAGCTAGACCTCGACTGTATACACCAATCGGCAAAGGGCGGATTATGACGTCAGTATCACGCCGACCGACTTTACTTCCTAAGATATCCAGTAGGTTCTTTACAGAAGGTCGCTTGTATCATGGTCCTTGGGAAAGACTTGCTTTCCATCGTCCGCTAGTACTACCCGCCTCGCGAATGTTCATGACCAGGGAGAGTGACTGCAAAGTGCGTATCTGTGCGCTACCGCGTTTGGCATAAAACTGGTAAAACATGTCGCATGTTGATATTCTAGGCAATTTATCGTTCAGCAGTTTGCCTTTTTTTTTTTTTTTTTGCATATCCCTTACAGGACCTTGCATTCAACACCAGCATTTTTCAGCTCTTGTTGATGAACTAGGCACGATTACACTCAGTAGTTTGCCAGTGCTTTCTGTTTAAGTTGAACTGACCGTAGTGTGGGTCGAACCCACGGCCCCACCCTCAGCGAATCGGAGGTTCCAGGGCAATCAATCCCCGCACCCCCTCTGCTGTGTGTCCACCGTGACGAGGTAGAGGGGCTTGTGCGTCCCAATGACCCCAAGAGCTATGCCGACAGTAGCACAGCTACTGGTAGGGCCACCCATGTCGGACAGGTCAAGGGAGAGGGACCAGACGAAGAGACACACAAACCTGCTGCCTTGTAGGTAGACTGGGGACAGTCAAAGGCTAGGGAAAGCATCCCGAATAAATGCTTGTCGAAATCGGATGTACTGAGCCACAGGCTTGACAAAGCAGTGCAACGTAAAACCTGCTGCCTTGTAGGTAGACTGGGGACAGTCGAAGGCTAGGGAAAGCATCCCGAATAAATGCCTGTCGAAATCGGATGTACTGAGCCACAGGCTTGACAAAGCAGTGCAACGTAAAACCTGCTGCCTTGTAGGTAGACTGGGGACAGTCAAAGGCTAGGGAAAGCATCCCGAATAAATGCTTGTCGAAATCGGATGTACTGAGCCACAGGCTTGACAAAGCAGTGCAACGTAACTTAATTCATGATGTCACAAATCAAAATTAATCGTTATGGTGCTAATCCCGTGAAGTCCCATCAGGCGGCGATAGTGCTGGGCCCCCTGCCTCGAGGGGGTCCACCCATGACTACTGGTGGTCACCTTCCCCTGTGCTGTGGAGTCAAGGCACAGAGGAGTAGGTTAAGAGCTATTGACCAAATACCCCGGACACTCAACATACTACAGTGGAATGCCGAAGGAGTTTACAAGAAGAAAGACTCCCTAACACAGCGTCTTCATAAAGATAGAATAGATGTGGCATGCATTCAAGAGACACACCTCAACGCCAATCACAAATTCTCAGTCAGAGGATATCAGGCCACACGTTTCGACCGTGAAGGACACAAAGGAGGAGTTCTAATACTTACACGAAATACAATACCTTGCAGCGAAGTATCTGTGATCTCTGACAACCAAACGGAAATTATAGGTGTTAATATAATGATAAAGGACGTGAAAATAAGAATCTACAATCTGTATAGCCCAGCAGATAAGGACCTTACACTCTCAAACATGAAAATAACTGACACAAACTGCATTATTGTCGGAGACTTTAATAGCCATTCAGAAAGATGGGGATACCCAGATACTGACAAAAGAGGAGAAGAATTGGAGGACTGGGAAATAGACTCAAATCTCCATCTACTCAACAAAGCGGATGACACACCGAGCTTCTACTCCAGAAGATGGCTTACCACTTCTACTCCAGACTTAGCTTTCTGCACAGGAGACATCCTCCACAAAATTGATCGCCATGTGCTGGACCAATTAGCAGGTAGTGACCACAGACCAATCAAGCTTGTAATGAATATGGAGTATGTTCCACAGGAGCAAAAGCCCTTGCCCCGCTGGAATTACAAACGAGCAGATTGGGACAGATTTGCCATACTAACAGACAAATATTGTGAAAACATAAATACACGATATGGCAACATAAAGCAAATGGTGGAAAGTCTAAACAGAGCGATAATACAGGCAGCCACGGAGTCCATTCCAAGAGGAGCGAGGAAAAATTACAAACCATACTGGACTGAAGAACTACAAAGTTTGGAGGACAAAGTTGAAGATGCCAGGAAGACAGCAGAGAGAGAACAAACAATTGAAGCGAACATCTCTCTCAAAGCCATCTCAGCAAAATATAAAAGAACAGTAAATCAAACAACAAGAGATTGTTGGAGGGAAAAAACAGAAAACCTGAATTTTGACAGGGATGGAAACAAACTATGGAAACTAGTGAAAGCCATGAACAATGAAGGACCTAGCAACAAACAAATAACAATTAAACAAGGAAATGCCTTGCTTACAGGAAAAAAGGCTGCAAATGCACTAATGGAACACTATGCAAATGCAAACCACATTGATATTACAACCGAACAGAAGAAAGCAATCAAAGATAAACAGATACATCATACAAATACAGAGACAGCAGCAGAATATATGATGGCAAATCTAACAATGGAAGAAATGGAACAGGCAATGAATACCCTAAAAAAGAAGAAATCACCAGGAAAGGATGGAATCACAAATGAAATGCTAATAGGACTAGGCACTAAGGCAAAAAAGAAACTACTAGCAGTCCTAAATTACAGCTGGAAGAGGGGAATAGTCCCACAGGCATGGAAAGAAGCTATACTAATACCAATCCCAAAGAAAGGAAAAGACCTGGAAGAACCAAATGGCTATCGACCTATCAGTCTACTTAGCTGTGTAGGAAAATTAATGGAACGCATTATCAATGGCAGGCTAACATGGCATCTGGAAGAAAACAAACTCTTAACACCACACCAAGCAGGATTCAGAAAGTACAGATCCACTGAAGATCAAATAACCTATATAGCTCAGGAAATAGAGGATGCCTTCCAAGAGAAAAAGCACACACTAGCAGTCTGGATAGATTTAGAAAAATCATTTGATAAAGTATGGAAGGAAGGACTGAAAGTAAAACTGCAAAACATGCATGTTTGTGGAAAAATGTATAAATGGATCAGCCACTACCTTGAGAACAGAACTGCCAGGACAAAAGTACAAGGACAAACCAGCAAAATGATGCTGTTGGAGCAAGGTGTCCCCCAAGGAGGAGTTCTTTCACCAACATTATTCCTAGCATATATAAACGACATCACAGAAAATTTTCCAGCCAGAGTACACACATCATCCTTTGCAGATGACCTAGCCATATGGACATCTGAAGAATATATTAGTACAGCTAACAGCAGAATACAGCAAGCCTTATTAGCACTAGAGGACTGGTCAAAATCATGGCTAGTGAAGATAAGTGAGGAGAAAACAACATGCACAGTGTTCTCCCTCTCAACTAAAACTCAACAACCTAAGCTGGTATTGAATGGAAAAATATTGCGCCATGAAGAAAATCCAAACTATCTCGGAGTCACCTTTGATCGTCGCCTGACATGGAAAACACAGGTTGAGAAAAATCGAACAAGAGCAAGGCAAAGAATGGCAATCATGAAAAAGCTTGCTGGTACAACGTGGGGAGCAGATGAGAAAGTTCTCAAGAAGTTATATACTGCACGGGTGAGGCCAGTACTGGAATATGGCATTGCAGCTTGGGCAACAGCAGCTAAGTCAAACTTTAACAAAATAAGTAGAGTCCAAAATCAAGGAATGCGAATCATAACTGGAAGCCTGAAGACAACGCCTATTAATGAACTTGAAAAGATCACTTGTTTACAACCAATGCAGGATAGAAGAGATAGCAGAGCCCAGCAACAAGCAGAAAAATTTAGAAGATTGACAGACCACCCTATGTATAAAAGGTTTAGTGGTTTTGGAAAGGGACGACTGAAGCGTAGCAACTTTGTAGAAACTGCAAAACGAAAAATTAGGGCAGATCCCATACTTAACATATCAACAGTCAAACCTATTTACAATGCAGACAAGTTCCCAGCTTGGAGACAGCAGCAACTGCCTGAGATGATAGAAAACATTCCTGGTATTGAGAAAAAGAACACTCAGCATGAAACCGAAAGAAGAGAAATAACCCTAAACTACATAAAAGAACATTACCCAAGCAGCAATTGGACCCATGCATATACAGATGGATCAGCCAAAAATTCAATAGAGAATGGAGGAGGAGGAATTCTCCTAAATTTAAAAAATGGAGTGAAAAAAACACATTCAGTGGCAACTGGAAAGTTTTCAAGTAACTTCAAAGCGGAGGTAGAGGCTCTGAAAACTGCAGCAGAAATGCTCTTGATGGAGGAAAATAAAGAGAAGCAAATAGCTATCTTCACAGATGCAAAGTCAGCTGTCTCAATACTGAAGAGCAATAACAGCACAGAAATAGCTGACCTAAGAGCAGCACTCCATTGTCTACGCCAGAAATCCAAAAAAGTTGTAATACAGTGGATCCCATCACATTGCAGTATACCTGGAAATGAAGAGGCTGACAGACTGGCAAAAGAGGGCGGACGACTACCACAGCCTGACATAGACATAACCTATAACGAGGCAAAGAGGTTGATAAAAAGCACCTATAGAACCAAATGGGAATCAGAGCATCCAGGCCACCAGAAGGATGATGCATATTACAAACTCGACAGAAGAGAACAAGTAGCAATCTTCAGACTCCGCACAGGACATAACAGGCTGAAATACCACTTGTTCAATAAACTAAAGATAGGAGATACCGATGAATGTAATTGTCGAACTGGAAAAATGATAGCAAAACATTTGCTTCAGGATTGCCCAATATATGCAGAACAGAGAAAGATATTTTGGCCCACACCTGCTTCATTTGAGGACAAGCTCTATGGAGATATCAACAAGCTCAAGTTGACCGTAGCTTACTTTAACTACATACAGGTTGACATTTAAAGGTGTATGAAGAAGTATTCAGACTGCCACACTTCATACCACAGGTATGTCGGTTACAAAAGCCTCCCAGAGGCATGAAATGGAATATTGCTGGATAGGAGATCCATTACGTGGAAAGTCCGAACCAAAAGCTCACTGTGTGGGCTTTCAAAAAAGGTGGAAAAAGTGTCCTAGTGGCACGAAATGGAATATTGCTTGGATAGCAAATCCATTATGTGGAAAGTCCGAATCAAAAGCTCACTGTGTGGGCTTTCAAAAAAGGTGGAAAAGTGTCCTAGTGGCACGAAATGGAATATTGCTCGGATAGCAAATCCATTGTGCGGAAAGTCCGAATCGAAAGCTCACTGTGTGGATGTCATCTGCACACTGCATTCTTCTGGTTTCCGGTAGAACAGCCTATGGTGAACGGAAGGCCCAATATACGGAAGTGAGGCTAAGCAGCCATGTGCAGGACGTGACGATTCCTTGGGTGAGCCCAGTACCAGAGCGCTGTGTGTTGGCTCTGCAAGTATGGAAGCCTCCTTGGATGGCGGGGAATGCCCATGGTCTGCCCCTGCCTTCCCTTGAGGGCTGACCAGGATCTCTTAGGCTGTTCTATATGGGCTAGCTAGGATGGGGGATAACACCACAACAGTGAGAGTCAAACGTCCTAAGAAACCCCCGGGAAGGTTAACCCGGTCAACAAATGCCCGCAGAAGTCGGATGTGTCGGCCTAACGGCGCAAGAACGCAGATCTGCTGTAAACAGGCACAACGCAATCACATCCGAAAAAAAAAACTCCGGATGAACGAAGAAGAAGAAGAAGAATCCCCGCACAACGCTGACCTCCATAAAATAGTCCCGGATAATATTAATCATTCTGGGTTTTGTCTGGGGTGGGGTGGGGGTGGCGAGGGCGGGAACTTACCACCACGCCCCAATACCCCGTGGCGTAGCCTATGTGAATGCCTACCATTTCACACTCGAACAGCAGTATCTGGGTGACCTGTATTTTACAATCATCAACTGTGAAAATGCATCTAACATTATTTCAGCTTCCGCCTGGGTTGCCCAGCATCGCTATTTCCAATTCAGATTATTCAGATCATATCTATTTTTACCACACAAGATGTTGGAGCGGTTTCACAGTCTGATTCTCGAACCCCAACCATCCAAGTTATGCAGACACACTTTGCGGATTCGTATCAGCTGAGCTAATGGGTGCTCAAACATAAACCCAACTTGCCGCATCGCTCCTCTTCTATCAGGGGATATAGCAGCCATATGTATTTCTTCTCATCTGACTTTTCGTGGGGATCACGACCAATGTCCGCACCTTACACACACTTGTCAAAACTGACATATTGGCGACGCGATATATAATGAGGCGAGCAAATTTGTTACACTCAAATGGCTGCGTTTGTACATGAGCAACCTCTAAGGCCACACTCAAAAAGAGCTTAAGCATAAAATAACGAAACTATATAAACCCTAGTGGTCGGAATGACTTAGAGATAGAGCGACCGCCTCTTAACTCGAACTTCCCGTGTTCTATTTCAGTTAAACCCAATATTTTCATGACGATTTTTTTTTAAAGTGGAACTCGATATCATACTGACTTCTGATGGAGGACTGCGTGTTTATCCTATACGAAACACAGGAGTGGTGTTGCTTTAAACAGTGCAATCCCCCGGCTGTTGGGAATGGTAAAGAGTTGGCTTTACGACAGCAATCCTGGCAAAATGTTCAAAATACACAACTCACAAACGAATGTTAAAAGTGTGTGTGAAAGCTGGGATGTGCCCCCCCCCCCTCTCTCCACACACACAGAGAGAGAGAGAGAGAGAGAGAGAGAGAGAGAGAGAGAGAGAGAGAGAGAGAGAGAGAGAGAGAGAGAGATGATATCGATTTCGTGCACCACTGAAATTCTGTGACTGCGTTGTGAAGTTGTAGGAGCAGACTGTTTCACGGTGAAAATTAGATGGCTCTTGAACCACCCAATTAATTAAATACAATAATACTCAATACACTAAGGACCTCATGTTGTATCTCTTTGGAATAGAGAAATAGCTGGCACTCACGGAAGGGATAAGAGTTTGGTAAAAGTTGTATGCCTTTTGCGAGACGTTGCAATCACATGCAGCTCCTATTGACTGTCTGTGATTGACTAGGCAATTGTATATTCAGTAAAAGAAGGGGAAAGCTGGAATATGTCGTCACAATGGGAAAACTGGAGCGGAGGAAAGGCAGGGAGAGACCAAGAGAGAAGATAGTTGACAATTCGACATCATGGCATGGAGGAACATTGGTATCAGAACTGGCTGGAAGCATGTGAGACAGATGGCTGTGGAAAGACATGGTCACCAACATCACAAGGCATGTATTATAGAAAGAAGATCCCGGGAAGGTTAACCCGGTCAACAAATGCCCGCAGAAGTCGGATGTGTCGGCCTAACGGCGCAAGAACGCAGCTCTGCTGTAAACAGGCACAACGCAATCACATCCGAAAAAAAAAACTCCGGATGAACGAAGAAGAAGAAGAAGAAGAAAGAAGATCCAGATGGCTTTCTAACGGGAAGTCAGCACTTAAGTCCAGTTGACCGGCGTGTGGAATGATCCCATTTACGCGCCGTCAGAAGAGAAGATTTACGTCCTCTAGAACCACAAACAACGTATTTCTGTCAAATACAAGATTACAAGGGATTTTTCTGCATTGTTCTGGGCGCTCAGTGGGTACGAGTTAAGGCGGTCGACATGGTACTGACCACATCATCTGTCCAGTCCGTTTGGTTTTAACATGCAGGGCTAGTAAACTCTTCTGGCGTGAAAAGGATTCCCTTGTTTTACCTTTTACTTATTACTTACAAGATTACTGCTATGGTTCTGTCAGGTCAATCCATCCAGGTATTTACTTCTCTGCCTTCCTCTTGTTCTTTTCCCCTCGATCTTGTCAGTTGTCACCACATTCTCCAATTCATTTCTTCTCATAACGTGACCTAATAATGTTTGACTGTCAACGTCTAATTTCTCTAATCGGTTTACCGTTTTCATGTGTTTCTTGTAGGACTTTGTCATTGGTTTTTCTGTCTGTCCATGGTACTCTTTGCATTTTCCTCATAAACCACATTTCCACAGCCATCAGATGTTTTTCGGCATATTTGCTCATTGTCCACGCTTCACATCCATGTATAAGCACAGGTTCTATGTAGCACCTCAACACTCGTTTTCTCGTTGTAAATAGCATTTTTGTATTGGTCAGTATGTTTTAAATCTTGCAAAAGGATACATTCGCTTGGCGATTCTTGTTCAAATCTCTTCAAGGTATCTCCCATGAGATCGTAACTTTGTTTACGATATCTTCATTACATTGTCTAACTGTCCGTGTTGTTATCATTTCTCTATAAAACCACATCACTGCAAGTCCTATACAATTCGTTGCTTTTATATGAGAAATCACTTATAAGTATTGATTAGCACTCACATAAGTTATGGGAAGAAGTGGAAATCAGGAAACACACTATTCCAATCAGATGTCAATCTCTAATCTTCACATAACATCATCAGCTTGCTTTGATATTCTACCCAGGTAGCGCGATCAATAACACAACACTTGATTACAAGAACTTTCGGCCGCCCCTTTGTGAACGCATAGAGAAAACCCCGGCTCATTCAGTCATAATTACATAAACCGCATATGGAAATATGGCATATCTGGAACAAAACCTTCCTTGCCACATTTTAGCATGGAACCGCCAAACTTAAGGTCATGGGTCACCTAAAGTGTCAAAGTTGAGGCAAGCAATGCTGCCTTTAGCTGAATAAGTGTCAACAGTGATATCCGGTTTGCTGGTTTTTTTGTGCCTGGAGAAGAGGTTAATGTATTCCAAACAAAGCTAACAACCATTTCCACAGAACATAACCAAAGTGATTCCAAAGTGTAGTCAAAAAATACAAGTCACAGCTTACAGCACGTTACAACTAACAAGCGCGGCAATTGGGACCACTCTTCCCTGTCCTACAGCTGCACTAATGCCACAGCGTGGCAGGGTGGTCTATTATTTATGATCTCTGAAGTCCACTGTGACCTGCCCAGGCTTTCCACTCGATCAGACCGGATGAAAATGCTCGTCTGACAATACAAGTAGATCCGTTAACAATTTTTGTTGTTGAAACACATATCAATACTTTTGGGCTATATAAACTACCCGCTTAAGTGTCATTAAGAGATACTGGAGATTCTTCTTCTGCTTCCTCCACCACCACCACCACCAAAACCACCACCACCACCTCTACTACTACTACTACTACTACTACTACTACTACTACTTCTACTACTACTACTACTACTACTACTGCTGCTGCTGCTACAACTACTACCGTTGCTACTGTTACTACTACTACTACTACTACTACTACTACTACTACTACTACTACTACTACTACTACTACTACTACTACTACTAATGCCACCACTGCTACTATTACTACTACTACTTTTTCGTTTCCTTCTTCATCGATCCTCTTTCACAGGCAGGTATGCAGCTCATGAGTCAGTGTGTTCGACTTCAGCACACACTTTGGTCAGATGTACTTTCTCTAAACAAGTTCCTTCCAAGGCAACGGGCATCATCTACCCGTGGGTAGGTTTT
Source organism: Cepaea hortensis (assembly GCA_963921405.1). Taxonomy (NCBI): domain Eukaryota; kingdom Metazoa; phylum Mollusca; class Gastropoda; order Stylommatophora; family Helicidae; genus Cepaea; species Cepaea hortensis. The sequence continues at coordinate 68,633,524 of OY992884.1, forward strand.
CTTTCCTAGCAATTCTACGAGGGCAGCGGCCATTGCTAACTGCCGTGGAATTTTTTATCGTGCATATTTAGGACCTTATGTTTTTCGCCTTATCCGAGATGGCTAGGTATCTTTCTTTTGCGTTCGTCCAGAATGTTGTTTTGGGCGTAACTGAGTTGTGCCTATTTACAGCAGAGCTGCGATATTTGCACATTTCGGCCAACACATCCAACTTCGGCTAGGAATCCTATCTCATTACTAAAGAGATCGTGTGTGCGATATCAGACACCTACGGTTTTTGTACAAATGCCCAGTCTTTAGTGAGTCTTCGAATCCGGTAGTTTCTGAGCCTGAGCTGGACACAGTATCCTCTCAGGCGCACCTCTGACGATATTGGAGATAAGATGTGAGGGGATGTGTGTTAGGGAGTCTCCGTGGCGAAGTGGTCGAGCTGTCTGCCTCACGCTCCGAAGGTTGTGGGTTCGATTCCAGGCTACGTCTTTCGGTTCACGAGTGCATTTTTCTCGGAGATTCCTCGGGGTCGTCGCTGGAGCCACGCAGTTCGTGCTTTGTGCGACACTTTCGGCAGGCCGCCATACGGAAAGAGACCGGGCCATATGGGATAAACTCCGGTGCAATTAAGTCGATCCTCTCGACTTTTAACACTTTGTTTTTAAGATGTGAAGCTGGTATATTAAATGTCCAAACTGCACACGTGGGCTAATATGGCTAATATTACACCGTCGACCCTTACTTCTCCTTATTTCTGTTATCCGTTTTGTTTACATTTGATCGCCTTCAAAACCGTATTTGTCGTCATGTGCCCAGCCAGCTGGGGTAGGTGTCCATGCATCTCCACAGATCTAGGTACTTTGGTGTTCTGGATCAACTCAGCTGATGATACTCCCCCACGCCAATGTCTCAGTGCTTCCAGCCTCAGTCTCTTCTACCACTGATCTTTCCAGTTGTCCAGTGCCTTTCTTGTCTTTATATGACCAACGTAGGCTGCTTTCTCTTTCTTATATGTGTATATCATCTTCTTGTTGCAATAGCCTCTTGCAGGCAATCGTTGTTTGTTACTCTGGCAGTCCAAGGTTGTTGAAACATTCGTCTGAGGAACCACATCTCCGTTGCCTTTATACTCTTCCAAATGTGTTCGTTCACTGTCCATGATTGACTGCCATGCAGCAACAGAGGTTTTATATATTAGGAGTACTTCAGCACTCTCTTAAATTCAATGATAGTGTCTTAGTGCACAAGATAATTTTCATATACTGAAATGCAACTTTTGCTTGACCGATTCTGCTCTTAAAGCAATGGCAAACTACTCCACGTAAACTTGTCAAGAAATCATTAACAGTCAAAAAATTCCGAGGTTGACTGCGAAGTCCAGTAAAAGCTATGAAACTAGCTTCTATTCGGCTCTTAATCTCTGTCACGCATCTCCATCTGGTGTTATGATGACATCTAGATATTTAAATTTATAAGCTTGGTACTGACCGAGGATTTGTCCACTCCAGCATCTGGTTGGAATGGAAAACCCCACGCATTCAGTGCTGATAAGCGACTACTAGTTTTTCAACATCGTCACTCAGGTGCCGTCTCCACAGTGAAGGTTGGTTGGAATGGTTCTCCAACACTGTCTGTCTCTCCGCTTGACTGTACATTCTGTCAGATTTCTGTTCGTTCATCTCTTGATGATATTTTCCCACGTGTGTCGTTGTCTACCTCTTGCTGGCTTGCCTTACCCTTGCCCTCCAGTATGGTTTTTATAAGAGTGTTATATCTTTTAACGTATCCGAAATAATTCACTTGCCTCTTTTTTATTTCTTTCATCAACTCTCTTTTCATTCCCAGTTTCCTATAACCTCAATATGTGATTGTTTTTGTTTCCATGAAATACGGCAGATTCTTTTTTATTATATACCACATATTTTTTGCCAGACATTTATGTCTGTTTTACATGCCCAAGATAATTTTTTTATTTTTGTTGCGCTCGCTCGCTCGCTTTGAACTCAAGCGTAGTCCATGCACACTATTTATAGTAGTGATGGACTGAATTTTGCGTGTGGATTAGCTTTCCCTATTAACAGTGTCTCTCGCCATCGAGCTAACCTACTCCGACTTCAGAGGTACTTGTAATTTACGTTCCAAAGTCAAGGACGACAGGTCAACATTTTAGTCCAGCTGTCCGGTGTAGGGGTCGAACCGCTTACCTCGGCATCAGCACACCGGATGTTTAAGAAGACGCGTTCTTACCCATTCGGCCATGCTGACCTGCCCCAAGATATTTAATGTTCCTCAACTGTATTCATCTAAAAGACCAATCTTCTCCAATGCCGAAGTCTTAGAGGATAGATCTGGTTGTTCTCTTTTCCGTACAATGAATTTGTAATACTCTTCTGTAACACATTGACTATCCATCATTACTACATATACTACCTTGCGGTGTAGGACAGAGGGGTCTTGAGCCTGAGGAATTAAGGCCTCCTGGCTAGTGAAGTCGCCATGAACTGCGTAGGTTTGGGATTTCTGTTCCCCCCTCCCCCAACAGAAACAAATCCATCACTTTACCGAGGATTCGAACCCGGGCCTCTCGAATGGAAGCCCGAAGTTCTAAGCACCTGGCCCCGCGCTTATATTCAATGGCGGATATGTGCTATTCAGATGATGTGTTCAGTATTCAAGTTGCACACCCGTGTGCTGCCACAGGGCGTGTGCTGGCTCTCAGAACTCCCAGGCAACTGTGGCTAGATGCTCGCCTGCCGGACCGCGAGAGTCAAGACTTCAGTTTATGTATTTTCCCCCCATACATGTGTATGACATATTTGTTCTATTTTAAAGCAACAAATGTTTGGGTCAGACAGGATCCACCAAAGCACCGAACTGGAACTCTTAACGAGGGACCTCTCGTTTACTAAGCCATCGTTGTCACGGAGCTTCACGCGACACTGCGACTAGCAAATACCACACTTAAAGAAAGGAATTTCTTACTCAACAACGAAAGCAAACAACACAAAAAACACCGCATATTTTCATTGAGAACTCTTGTGCATATTGCGATCGATGCGACTCTTGAGCATAAGGAAGCGCTCTCGTTTTGTGTGTATCATCCTTCAACATGTCCCAAGTCTTATTCGTGTTTGATCAGTGCTGTGCTGTGCTGTGCTGTGGCTGATTCGGAGCAATCCGTCCAGTTTGTGCAACACTGGTCCTAGGGGGGACGAGTTAAAGTTGGTAGCATGTCCTTTACAGGCCGTCGCTTTCAGTCCCAGCATGTATTACCTGTTTGTGATTGTTTAGGCAATTTTTACGTTTGCTATTGCTTTCTGCGCAACCGACGCTCATATTATTGCGAAAATCAACGCAAAGTGATCTACTCCCAAATACACAACGCCCTGTGTTTTCCGATCAAAACATAGGTTTTTGTTGATCTTGATACTCTTGCTTGAGAATCGCTACCGACTTCACTTGAAGAAACGCAATTTGAAGATACGACATTAGAAATATCGCAGGCATCACCCGCTCTCTACACTGTATTTATAAAGACAGGAAATAAATAAGCTGGGGCACGTGTGAAAATGAAACCCGACAATCAAAGCAGTTCTGGCTATAGAGACGGAGGGAGACCAAGAATCATACAGATAGATTCTGTCAAAGGCATTATCTTTATATGTATATTTATAATAATACAGCCCTTGATACGAGTTGAGTTGAGTCTAGAACCCACATCTTAGCATTTTGGACATTCTCATACGCGCTCCGTTCTCATCTTCAACAACCAGTGAAGAGTGCCAACACTAATGATACCAGATGCAACCTGATTATATGTCTATCTGGCTTTTCCTCGGAAAACTGAGTGTGGGTCAGATCATCTGGTCACTCCCTGCTGCACCATTATATCAATGATGCTGTATCTATTTTTGTTTACACTATACACACGACAACAACACCTCCATTCCCCTCCCGGACTTCGGGCAGAGGAGAGCAATTGGAAGGGTACAAGAGGAAATGCAACCTAAAGATTAAACGTTATAGAAGGACAGACCAGGTCCTAAGCCTTGGTCGGCAACTGGTCTAGGATCGAGGCTCCGATCGGCGGACAATGTAGAGTTACTGCTTTGCTGTGCTGATCCGGCAGCTTCTGCAGCTTGCCATGTTCCAGATGTATTGGTGTTACCTTTCCTCTGGAGTAAACTAGGCCGGCCGAAAGAGGGATCATGCTGCACGGACAACACATGGTCTCTACAATTCAGCCCAGGCTTTGTGTTATGGAGAAGTTTAACAATCGATACTGCCATGGGTTGTAGTTATACCTTGTTAGAACCACAATGTAACAAACTATCATTTGTCAAGACGGTAAGGTGCTAGCGAGTGAGTGTCACGCGGCCCCCAAAGGGCCCGGACCACATCTGCCTTATCGTGCATCAATACCCCACTCAGCAGTGCAGATTCAGCCTATTTACCATCCCACTCAGCAGTGCAGATTCAGCCTATTTGCCATCCCACTGAGCAGTTCAAATTCAGCCAATCTGTCATCCCACTCAGCCGTGCAGATTCAGCCAATCTGCCATCCCACACAGCGGTGCAGATTTAGCCAATTTGTCATCCCACTCAACGGTGCAGATTCAGCTAATTTGTCATCCCACTCAGCGGTGTAGATTCAGCCAATTTGTCATCCAACTCAGCCGTGCAGATTCGACCAATTTGTCCGCCTGCACATTTCCCAACAAACAAGCACGTCCTGGGGTAAAATATCCAACGGATATCCCCTGTCTTTACGTGAACAAGTGAGCGCATTAGCTAGAAGGCTCGCATCATGGGAGCTCCCGATAGTGTAGCGGCTAGACGCTTGTCTGATGACCCGTTAGTCATGAGTTCGAATCCGCATCGAGGCAGAATTTTAAAAATTGACCTGGGATCCCAGGTCGATCTGGGTACCAGGAAATGTCTTGAGAATTAAAGACCGTCAGCACGACACTGACCGCATCATCTGCCAAGTGTCTAATGGTCTATAAACATGAAGTTCTACACCAGATGCTCAATGTCCAGAGACACTCCAGTAGTGTGTATGCGTTACATCCTTGGTCTGCCTACTGTTGCTGGTAGGCACAAGGTGATGCAAGCTAAGGCATACCTCAGAGTAGCTGCAGACACAGATCACCCGTTGCATGAGGCGCTGGACGTAGTTAAGGGTCAGAGACTGATAAGAGGGAAAAATCATGGATGGCTCAGGCGGAGGATACGATCAGACAGGTGTGCCCCTTGGAGAACATTAGGCGAGGAGAGGAGTGGGTCAGAGTGCCAGCCGTGCAGTCAGACTTGTGCAGAGTTATAATCACATTGAGCCGGGAGTGCAGGGAGTGGCCAGCAGGGGCCACGGAAGTGGAAATTCAGCAATTAATTCAGGAAAATTCTCGCCTGGGTGATGTGATTATCTACACGGATGGGTCGGTGTTGAGAGGTAGGAGAAGTGCTTGGGGGTTCTTGGCAAAAACTAATGGTCGGCGTTTGGTGCAGGAGAGCCTGGCGTATGATGACACTACATCTAGCATTAAGAATGGAGGTGGAGGTGGTCAGTGCAGCTTTCCGCTGGATAGAAAACACGATACATACACATATTGTGATTGTAACTGACTCAGAAAGCATGCTGAGAAGGGTGAGAACAGGCAAGCTTCGTGCAGAGTGGCTTGCTTCGCTTCGAAGGTCACGGGTAGCAAGCATCACCTGGATCTTTTCTCCTGGGCATGCCGGTGTGCTGGGGAATGAACAGGCGGACAGATTGGCTGGCTCGGCAGAACTTGGTGGAGTATTGATGCATGACAAGGCAGATGTGGTTGCGGCCTTGTGGGAGCACGTGTACACCTCGGAGGAGCAAATGGATCACCATAGTCTGGTTAGAATGAGGCAGCGAGGAGTGACGAGGGGATCTGGCCAACGCTCGATGCTCAGAGGAAAGGCGAGACGGACATATAATCAGATTGCTACTGGAACTATTAGTGTTGGAACTCTTCGCTGGTTGCTGAGGATGGGGACGGAGCGCTTATGGGAATGTCCCGAATGCTGTGATGTCGGTTCCTAGATCAATCAATCAATCAATCAATCAATCAATCAATCAATGCTCAATGGGTCTTACAGCGTGTAAAACGGTTACTTTACGTCCTCCTTTTTTTTTAAATGTGAATATGGTACATGATTTTGTCAGGACCCGAGTGGCTTAGATATTACATTACAATTTCCACGTCCAGCTCGGGCAGACCGGGTGAGATTGGGGTGAGCTGAGTCAAGAACAGGCATAAAAACACTCTGGGCATTCCCATACGTGGTCTGCAACAGCCAAGGAAGAGTCGCAATGTTAACGTAGTAGTTGCATTCTGATTAGGTGTCCGTCTGGCCTTTTCTCGGAGTAGTAAGTGTTGGCCAGATCCTCTGGTCACGATTCTCTCTAGGCCATGGTTCTTTCACACTATACACATCATCCAAAGGGCCCTTACTACGCCCACGTCCGCCTTATCGTGCACCAATACTCCACCCAACGGTGTACCCGTCCAGTCTGTCCGCCTGGTCGTTTCGGGTTAGATTCACTGTTCGGAATGTTTGCGCGTTTATACAATAAGAAAAGTATTGTATTCTGCCCCCTGTTCCAGGAGTGGTGTTTCGCACATCTAAATTTCTGAGACAAAGACAAAAAACAAGCTATCTGCACGTTAAAAATAATTCGGCAATTGCAAATCGAAAAGAGCAAGTCAAATAGACACCTTCCTAGAAAATGTTAACATTAACAACTATCCACACGTTAGAGTATTTAACCACCGTGTGATTCTGGTGTATACACACATGGGTCCTCGCCGGTGTTACAGAATTCGAGCACCGTGTTAAGATTCTCCTTGTGTGGTCTATAGGGGGAGACTGAAGCACTTATGCAGATATATGTGTGCAATGTAAGTGATCCTTTACCAAAAACAACACGTGACTGGCTTGCTATACCACATCCGTGAAATGGGGATTGCGGGTGGAGAGTGGGGAATTGATGATGATCATCATCAAGTGCCCTGCCAGCTGGCGTAGGCGTTCACGTCTCTCGACAGATTTCGGTCTTTGGTGTTCTGGATCAACTGTGTTGATGATATTCCTCCATGCCGCCGTCTCAATCCATCCATGCTCATTTCTCTTGGTCTGTTATGCCTCTCTTCCCCTTGATCTTTCCATTGTCGTGATGTTCTCCAATGTCTCTCTTCTCATCACATGACCAAAGAAAATCTGTCTGTCTTATTATTAGTGTTGAATATAATGATGGTGATGATTAATAGGAAGCAAGAGGCGGATAAGAGGGATGGTTTTTTCTAACAGAAGAGAGAGCTAAAGTGGGATTGGTGAGTAGGGAAACGATGATAACGATGATGATGATGATGATGATGATGATGATGATGATGAGATGATGATGATGATGATGATGATGATGATGATGATGATGATGATGATGATGATGCAGTTGATGATGACGCAGGGAAGGGTGGGAGATATAAGGATGACGACTATCACGATGACAGATGGAGTAAAAGGAACTATAATGGAAATTGAAGTTCAGAATGGGTGTTTCCAAAATGGAGGCGTGGGGGAGACGAAGGCTTGTACAAAGACATTACCAACAGGGGTGGAATCTGGACGCGAGAGCGTGTTAATGGACATGTAAGCAATTTTTTTAAAACGAGATGAATGTGGAATCGGATGATGTCAGCGTGGGCGACAATGATATAACATCCCCCCCCCCCTTGCCCTTGCTCTCCGCGACCCCTGGATTGTTTGTGGAGAAGCACAACAGTCTAACATGATAGATTGATGAGTGTGTGTGTGTTTAAAACGAGAAATGTCAACAACTCGGGCCAGGACCTGGCATAAATAAGAGGGGTTATCGCATTTCTAAAAGTAATATAACACGTTAAATGAAGGCCAGAAAAAAACGCACACAAGCGTGCAGAATAATGAACAATACAGCGTAACTGATACGCTGGAACTAAGGGTTTTCCTGGGTCACAATGAATATCCACCCACGCAGTGGCTTTAACGTGGCTTCTCAAACTTGTTTCTCTCGCGACTCATTTTGATGAGACAACATGTTGTGCGACTTCTTCACAGTTATCCCATGGACAACAACTCCTTTTAAATTAATTTCTGAAATGTGGCAGAGTCAGGATTATTAATCTGCGGCTGGGATGGGCCCTAATTATAACTTCTCTTCTGGGGTTGAACGGGGTAGAGGTAATGGAAAAATGACCATGACCGACTATGAACAATCATCATCGTTATATGATATGTCGAGCGGTGAAGGCGATCATGTTACTTCACAAATATATGAACTGGATAAGCTCAATTGCTGACTTGTCTTCTGCGCCACATTGCCAACCCACCCTGCATTACATGAGCATAGAACGCTTTCTGCCTCTTTCTTAAAGTTGCCTATAATGTTCTATCTTCGTTAGCCTCTTCCAGGCAATCACTAGTAGTTAGTCTGGCGGGCCAAGGTATTTGCAACATTGGTTTCAGAAACTATAACTTCGCTGCCCCGAAGCTCTTGCTAATGTGTTCAGCACATTTCACGATTCACTGCCATACAGCTGACCAGGTTCTATATAACATGTCAGCACTCCCTGTATGAAGTTGAACGACTTAGATTTACAATTAACAATCTGGATGGACTGGATATGGCGATGCACTTTAGAAACGAATTTATGTAAGGAGTAACCAATACACGTACATTTATGTTATGTTATGTTATGTTATGTTATTGATACGAGCCAAAATTTAGCTCATGTAACGTTTTAAGCTTGCAAAGTTCTTTAGGCTAATTGCACGCTTCGACTGAGGGGGGGGGGGAGGAGGAGGAGGGATAGGGGGGGGGGAGAGGAGAAAGGGCTCTTGAAATTGGGAGACTCGAGCTGAGATCGTCTTAGGATCAAAATCCGGGCTAGCCATGGCAAATCATAGATTTCCGCCATGTGACTATATTTTAGAATAGAATGTTTTAAAGTAGTCATTACCCTGGATGAGTGTGATGTGTATTTACTGAAAATATGATTATAAATTATGAGCAACGCTACTGTGTCCTATGAAGTATTTTAAGTGTGTTGTTCCTAGTTCTAAAATGGAGGGAAAAGTGAAAGTGCACACATGGCATTTGAATGGTGAATACAATGATACCTATAACCATAACAAGCATAGTAAGAATCCCTGGATAAAATGGTGGAGTTCGGTAACAGGTTGGAAGATTCGGATTCGCAGAGATTTAAAAAAAAAATCCTGGACAACGAACCGAAACCAGCCAGTAGCAGTCAAACGGATTCTAACCAGTAACACCTTGTCAACCGACCCCTGACAATTATGTTATGTTGGAAGAATCAATGTTGAAACGGAACACATTTGAAACAAGGCAATCCAGGTCACTGACCAGATATGATTAAAACTGTAGAATTAACATGTGTCAATGGATACAACATGACCACTATTTCACGCATTCGGCATGCCAACATTCTACTACCAGTGTCGGACCAGGCCAGCAAGGGATACAAGAAGAATTCTAACCACATCGATGACATGCCAGGGTATATTTACAAGTAGTGCAACAAGAAGAGATCCGATCGGAAGTAATTACACCTGGAAGTAATTTCAGCAACTGAGTTCATGGAAAGCAAAGTGTCTGTTGGTTCGGCCATGCTAGAAGAGGCGTGTTGGGTATACTGTGCTAGCCTTATACATTTACAGACATTTTACAGTCTAGTGAGTGATGTGGTCAATGGCACACTAGTTGCCTTTACTTCCCGGAACCGTTTCATGGTACCAATTTTAGCCTACGTAGACCTGTTGGTTCAGGTCAGTTTTTCTTTTTAATCTCTCGGGAATTTGAACGCATGACCCCGTGGTCGGCGTTGTAGCATGCTAGCCACTAAGCTACCGCGGCCCCAAATCTTGTTTGTAGCCCAAACAAAAATATTATCTATGGAGTTCTTCTTAACCCGACGATAAAGACATAACCGAGAAAGTAGAACACTCTGTGTGGTCGTGAAGAAGACTTTCAGTCTGGAATTTTGGCCTGGCGAGTATGGCAGTACTGGCTTGCTCAATACTACTAGTAGAGTGGGTATATCAACAAAACGAAAAGTGGAATTGGTCAGCCTCACAAGAACACAATAGCAAGTAAGAGAATGAACGTTGCGGCTAGAAAGGCTTCGTAGCAAACAAAAAGAAACTGGTGTTGGCTTCTTCTTCTTCTTCTTCTTCTTTTTTTGCTGGTGAAGGTTTTCTTGCCAGAACGTCCATTCTGTAAAACTTACCAATTCCACTTTCCGTTTATTGTAGATTTACTCATTGCATTCTTACAAATACTCATGGGCAATCACAACAACAGGCGGAAGGTGCGTTGCCGTGATTAAGAGCTGAATAGGCCAAGCAAACGTTTTATTTCAGAAATTGAAAAAGTATCTTATGCAATACTTCACTATCATTTGCTGTAAGAAAGAGAGTTTTGAAATGTTATATAGAACTGGTTTGTTGCATGGTAAATGTTATTGTTGTTTTTGTCTTCCACTTATGCGTGAGGCGTCATTGGGAGGGGTTATTTAAGTTCCAGCGCCTGTGACTAGCACCTTACCTCCTATTTCCTCCATGAATCATGAGCAGTATTTTTTGTCTAGGACCTTTGCTAGACCTGTCGTAGGTTCCTTACTTATGTCAGTTAATGGACAAATTAGGAAGAGCTTGGAAGTAGCGGAGTTGTGGTTCCAGGGGCGACTATCTTGGACTGCTAGAGTAACTAACAATGATTGCCTGGAAGAGACTAATGAAAGAAGATCATTATATGCAAGTATAAGACAGAGAAAGCAGCGTTCTGAGAGGCATTGGAGAAAACGGCGACGACTGGAAAGATCAGTGGGGGGAGAGGCGGAGGCAGACCGAGAGAAATTATGATGGGTGGACTGAGACGGTAGTCAGGAGGAATATCATCAGCAGGAGTTGATTCAAAACACCAATCTATGTACAGACACATGGACGTTAACGCCTGTTGGAATGGCATATAAGAATGATGATGATGATGGTTTTTATAGCGTTACTACAGTCCAACCCATTTCACTTCAAGTGGAAGAGCAGTGGAAGGAAAGAGGTTGTTGAGACAGGAACGCTGACGTCAGTCGGCAGGCCACTTGAATACAAGGGGAAAGAAAGGGCAATATATGGTAATTTGCTTAGAATGAGTGTATTTGTGTGGCGAAATTATAGCATCCGCTGGAGGGTCTGCCTATTGTGAAAACTGACCCGCTGGAATACAGACCGCGTCACTGCTTGAATAACAAAATGTAACCATTTGGGCCAGATGACATAATCTAGTCCTTGTTTCAGTTTACATAAATGTCGGGTTGGTTCGAGGCTATAGTTGAACGAAGGAGGGGTGGAACTTCCCACCGTTTCTGGGGACTGAGTCTAGACCACTGCTGATTGTCCGGCACACAAACCATGAGCTTCCCATGTATTATCTCACTTGAACTTTAAAGAGTTATGCACATATAGACTTTAAATGATGTTATGCATACACACTTTAAATTATGTTACGCACATACAGCCTTTAAATTACGTTATGTACACACATACTTTAAATTACGTTATGCATATACAGAAGATGCACCAATTAAAATATGTTAGTGGTGATCTAAATCCATCACAAAATCATAGTTAATAATAATATTTCAACCTTTTTGTTTTCCAGTCTCGTATCACATTACAGTCTAATGTTTTCTTTGCAGGAACGCCAGAAATTCTCGAGGCCTGAAGTCACGCAATTTAATCGATAAACTCGATCAAACAACGGAGAACCTACCAGTCAGACGAAACCGTATTGGGAATGACTGCTTTGTGACTCACTTCCCCCCCTACGTTGTTAAATAACTCGGTCTATACAAAGTACTCGTAAAAGGAAAAGAAACACGACTATGGAGAAAAAAAAAGCTTGTAAGTGTCCACGGACATTTTGAGTCAATATACACCACTATTACTGAAATATTCAACACACGGATTCAAGGTGCTCAAAGCAGGGCTTCAAATGGCTGGAAACATGGCTTCGGGGATACATCTGGTGTTATGAATGCTACCAGCTAACGTCTCATGGCGCTAATTATTGTCTCAGTCAAAATAATACTGTATTTAAGAATCGACATGACGCAACTCGGGTCTTTCCCACACATGCTCCGTCACCCCTCTTCAAAAGCCAAGGAAGCGTTTCCATGCTGATTATTCCCGAAGAAATTTGATTAAAAGTCCACTTGGCTATTCCCAAAAACTCTGAGTACCGTCTAGACTCTCCACTTACTCATCTACTTACTCAACCAGAATTTTAAAAAAGATACCTTCTGTTACTGCAAAAGGAATGGTGATGGCCAAGAAGAGAAAAATAACATATACAGAGTTGTTATTTGTTATTAGCAGGTTCATCACAAACATCTTGAATCGATAACATTCAATCTGGACTTCCCGGGAGTATTTCAACGTGTACGTCGTGGGTGTATGTGGTGGTAGCTAGAGGAATACTATCAAAGGTATTGATCGGTACACATAGAATACCAGGGGCGATATGTAGATATCGAATAATACAATATGTAGCAGCACTGCATTCGACCTTGTCGCCTCAAAATAACACGGTATGTGCGGTATTGGAATTCAGACAGCTAGAGGAATTCTTGGTCCACAGAAGTTATCCATCGAGACGAACTCTGGAGGACTGGTGAAGACCTCACGCGAACCGTACAGTTTGTTGCCTACGAGGGAATAAACGCGTAGCAAACGTTGATCGCTGAAGAAACGTGAGGAGAAATTGAGATTTCTAGAATGAACGCATAGGATTATCAGATTTACCGAGGTACACGGCTCAAAGTATGGAGAGTGCCACGTCTGCAGCCAAGCCTGTGAGGTCGGCCTCCACGCTACTGTTCTGCCGCCTGTGTCAGTCTGTGTACAGGCAGCCCAAACTCCTACCATGCCTGCACAGCTTCTGCAAGCCCTGCCTGGTGGACGTCGTGACGCAGGGAGAAGACGGTCCCGCCATCGTTTGTCCTCTGTGTTCCCACAAGACTAAACTATCCTTAACAGATGGCATCGAGGAGCTGCCGGACAACTGCTTCTTCAGCAGGCTGTGTCAGGTATGGAACCTTCTTATTTTAACTCTTAAGGCCCAGAGAAGTGTTTAAGGCCGGTGTTTTCAAACAATTATGACAGGATCGCTTCAAATGAATTAATTTTTTGTTTCGCTGTACCCTGGTCATGGCTTTTAATTACCCCTTTTATTACTACTTACAACATCGAAAAGTCCTTTGCAGAAGTTGGCCCTCATCTCTTGCCCTTCTCCTACCTCATGTACCCTCAGCCCCAAGGTATCTGAAATATCCCGTGTCCATCTCCGTGCCAGTCAACCTCTACCTTCTCTTCTTCCAAGAGCCACGCCTATCATCACTTTCCTTTGCAATCCACTGTGACGCTTAACAGATTCAGTGCCAAACAAAATAGTCGGTTTGAACCCAACAACAATGGACGGCAGAAAATAGGAAACATGGGTGTGTCACAGGTATGACTTAAACACTTGTTAATATGGTAGCAGCGATTGGACGAAACAGACACCTCTCACTCACTCACTCACACACACACACAGAGAGAGAGAGAGAGAGAGAGAGAGAGAGAGAGAGAGAGAGAGAGAGAGAGAGCTGTTATGTACCTAATGTGTTAATTCCCTCGCAGATATTCTTTCGTAATATGACCAGACTTGCATCTTTTCTGTGTCTCTTGTCTCAATTTCAATATCTATGATAATATCAGTGTGTACAAAGATGTGGCCACAGATGTGACTTTAACCATCTGTGAAGTATGCAAACTGAGCAGTATACATACAAACACACATACACGCACGCCCACGCATACACGTCTGCATACTCGTACACACGTCTGCAAACACACATACAACAAACAAAATGTACAGTTGTATGGATTTTGTGTGTGCCTTTTCTCACTTTGAACTCAAGCGTAGTCAATATATTGTGGTACTAATTCTAGTGCACTGGAATGATTTTTTTGCGTGTGGGTTAGCTTTCTCTATTACCAATGTCCCCGGCCATCAGGCGGACTTCAGAGGTACTTGTAATTTACGTTCCAAAGTCAAGGACGAGAAGTCAACATTTCAGTCCAACTGACCGGTGTAGGGGTTGAGCCCGCAACCTCGGCATCAGCTTCCCGGGATGTTTAAGAACGAAAGCTGTTATCCATTCAGCCATGCTGACCTACAGTTGTAAGGAGGTAAATCAGCACCTCCTTTTACTGCCATTATCAGGGGCAATGCGTGAGAGACTCATATGTAGAAGTGTAATGGGGAAACAATATTAATCCGGCTCACTATGATCACAACGGGTAAAGGTAGTCCCATAGTAACCACTGCTGCTGTGTTGTGAGATGTTAGGCCTTCACATATTCTAGGTTATTGACTTAATAGATAAGAGTGCTCGTTCTTAAAACATGTGTGGGTGATCATCCTTTTCTTCAAAACATGGATCAATTCATGTGTTGACTCCCTTCGGATCCATGACACAAGCCTGTAAAGGATTTTCTCACGCTGTCTTCCTTCTGTCTCTCTTTTCATAAGTGTTCCGGTTGTCCATATTCCAGTTTTTGTCATTTCACAATGTGGCCAAGAAATTATGACTGCCTCTTTCTAATGTTTGAGATAAGTTTCCTTTGCGACATAGCCTAACTCAAAATGTCCAGATTACTCATTTTGATTTTCCAATGCAGCTTCAGCATTTTTCTATAAAACCACAAGAATACTTATAAAGGCATATAAATATCAGAGTGGCATATAAGTGTAGGAATACCATGACAGTCCACACATAAATAAGAAAACAATTCATGAAACTAAACCACTGTATCAGTAAGCCAATCCAATAACCACATGTTCTACCATGATTGTTCTCATCAATAGCTATATACCATGTTTTCCCAAAAATAAGACCTACCCCTATAATAAGCCCTAGCATGATTTTTCAGGATACTTTTAATATAAGACCTACCCCTATAATAAACCCTAGCATGATTTTTCAGGATACTTTTAATATACGACCTACCCCTATAATAAGCCCTAGCATGATTTTTCAGGATACTTTTAATATAAGACCTACCCCTATAATAAGCCCTAGCATGATTTTTCAGGATACTTTTAATATAAGACCTACTCCTAAAATAAGCCCTAGTTAAAACTGTCAGCTAGAATGAGAAACTTGTTGCCGAATGGCCAGTCGAGTACAGACGCCACTGGTGCGCACTTGATAATGAACAGACGTGGTTCATAATTCAATAAGTCACCTCACTCGTGTGAAATAAAGTTACCAATGCACTATAGCAGGCTACATGAACAAGAAATGCCCATTTAAGGAAAGCTTTATTGCTAGACATGAGAGACTGGGACCTATTGGTTCTACAGGAAATGGAGTCGCAAGAAATTCAGGCCGGAATTCAGGATTTGGAGAGTTATGACAATGTTCCAGAATAAGATGACATGACTGTATTTGAATAAATATAGAATTTTGTGCAACAATAAATGTAGATTTTTGTATATGAGGAAAAAAAAGTAATAAGACATCCCCCGAAAATAAGCCCAAGTGCATTTTTTAAAGCTAAAATTAAAATAAGACCCCATCTTATTTTCAGGGAAACACAGTATTTAAGCATCACATTTTAAAATGTATCCGCACTGTGAGATATCTACAGTCTAGTCTCTTTGTTTCAGGAGTACATCACTGAAGTTCAAAGTCACATAGTGGCCAGATCTTTCTACCACGTCTCTGGCAAAGGCTCTTCAGAGTTTACGGCTCTTCGCTCCAAGCTGACTGAAGAGCTGTCCCATTCGAAGCTTCCCCCATCACCAACTCACCGATCCCGACACAGCAGTCAGGAGGATCTCCAACCCACCAAAGAGTTGTCCTATTCGAGGCTTCCCCCATCACCAACTCACAGGTCGCGACACAGCAGTCAGGAGGATCTCCCACCCTCCAAAGAGTTGTCCCTTCCATATGCTGCCATGGTCAGCTCTGATGGTGAGTCTGACCAATCAGCTGCCAATACATTAGAGACCATTCATAACGTGGGCATGCTGCAGTCCAAAATAATGAGCTTGCAAGGAGAAGCCCTGCGAGTTACTTACGCCATTGACTACGTAAACCAATGTATGATAGAATGGCATCAGCACAAGGAGGATTTGAAACGAGCGGTTCAGCGGAGATCTGCACAGTTTCAGTTTTTCATGAAGCGAATGGAGCATCAGCTGCTGTCTCACATTGATGACAAGCATGTAGATGATGACTTCTATGATTCATCTGACAAGAGCAAGACTGAACTGAGGAAGATGCTCAAGAACATCCTGCATGAGGTCAGTGTACTCAAAAACATTCAAGAACTTGGTACGGAAACTGAAATTAACACCCTCAGTGGAAACCTGCTGGGGAAATCTGTAGGATTGGCTGATGTCACACTAAAGAAGTTTCACTATGAAATGGAAGTTCCTACAGAAAGCATTGAAGAGGTAGTTGGCGCTTGCTTTGGAGAAGTCAGACTGTTTCCTGAAGAAAGTAGTGTATATTGTCCAGAGTTAACTGACTTCAATGAAATTCCAATGGGCTATATCTCACAACAGCAAAGTGAAGAAGATCTGTCCACATCAGACAAAGACATAGCAATCCTGGAAGATGAAGATCAAGACATGACCACTGATAGAACAAGCTCGGTCAGAAGCTTGAGTGACAGCAGCTACTCAAAGTACAGCGCTGACCTCAGTTTGGATGACCATACGAGGCAGCACATAGCCGAGTTCCAAACTGCCAGGGAAACCCTCAGAACGAGAAGGCGTGAGATTCTTGTACGTGGACAGAAAGCCAGGGAAGGTCCCCAATCTCTAATGGATGAATTTCAGGTCCACCCTAGATTTGCCATGAGAAAGAGCAGGGTTCAGTCGCTGGATAGAACAGCAGTACCTTTCAGCAAAATAAGCAGCAAGCGAGAACTGATTGCCAAGTCACATGACAGCACAGACGTCACATGCACACAGAGTGACACAAAATCCCTGAGACATAGTAAACATGCCACGGACATGCACCAGGAGCCTCCCCACATCTCTCCGCGTGGATCTGGACCAAGTCATTATGCACATGGGTTTATTACAGAACATGTCAACATTCCATCCCCTCTAACTGAGGAGGTCTGTTTGCCAAGCCTACCTCACAGAAAACTTGTCAAACAGACTTCTGATCCACACGTCACAGCGGAAGACAAAGCAGGATCTGGTGTGTGCCTGCCAAGTCATACACAGTCTGTGATGGAACATCTAAACAGGCAGCTGTTAGACCCAACTGGGAGTAATTTGTTCACACAAAGACGGCATTCATCAGATCATTATATTCCTGTCTCCAACGGGGAAGATAAAGTTCTGGATCTGCTACATGACAGAACTTTCACTAGGCCAGTGAGAAGAGCTATAAGTAGCGCAGCAAACAAGAAACAGAAGATGGAGATTCTACGAGAAAACTGGCAGAAGAGAAAGGAAATTCTCATTCAGAGTGAAGGATTTGTGAGTCCTGACATTGTTGCTAAGCACTCACCAAAGCCTTCAAGCCACGTGCAGTTTCGTATAATTTCAAGCAGTCCTACCATTGCAACAACTCAGAAAGGTCTTTCAGAGACAGAAAGTCACACACACCCTTCTTCTGATGAACAGAGGCATCAGGATGAAGATTCTTGTCACAAGGATGAACCCACTGCCACAGAAGAAAAACATCCAGAAGACACATATGCATTACAAGTGACTACCACCAATAGCTCAGAAACAAAGGACAGCATAACCCCCAATGCAGAAACAGCCACAGATTTAACTACAAAAGCATATTCTTTCAGATACCAAACAGAAAACCGAACAGATATAACCATGCCTAGCAATGAAACAAAGTCAATTAACTTAGACACAATTGACCCACACCAGCCCAGGACATATCTCTATGAAGTCAAGATTGGTGACAGAATCAACAGAAGGCACAGTACAGATATAGCAAGTGCATCTAAAGACATGGACCAGGCCCTACTGCACACTTCTGCTGAATCACATGAAACTAATGGTACCACCGGCCAGATACCAATATCTTCCACCACCGATTCTGAAGAGACTCTGCTGGACCAAGGTGCTACCTCAGCGCCAGCTGAAGCATTTCCTCCATCCTCTTGCTCACCACAAGCACCACCATCACCCACCGCAGGTGATGGCATGCAGAAACTAAAACTGAGAGAGTTAGCCCGTAAGAAAAAAGAAAGATGGCGGCATCTGACAATACATTAGTTTCTTTATGCCACAAATACTATGCATACTTGATAAACTTTAAATTATCATATTAATGAACTTGCAAGTATGTTTGTGTCTTGCTGCGTGCATACAATTATACAAATGCAAATATATTTGGTGATGGAACGCAGACAAGCTGCGGGCATGTTTTTTAAGCTTTGCTTGTAATTTTATTGTTCAAATTATTTTATGCTTTGTTGACTTGTATTTATATGCTACAACAGTCAACTGCTATAATCAATTGTGCAATCTGTGAAATCTGACATAGCTAGAAAAGATATACAATTTGACACAACAAAATAAAGACCTGCTAAACATTTAAAACTATAAAATTAAAAAATTAAAATTACAGGAATAAGATTAAAGTACTTGGATATGAAAAGTATTATAAAATAAGGACAAAGTAAAGAAACATAAAGTGAGTGTATAGTCTCCTAAGCTAAATCATCATAGGCAAGGATATTACTACTGCAACATGACTAAATTCACTCAATACAGGGAAGTAACTATAAAATAACCTTCGTTTTTTTTAATCTTTCAGTACTAGAAGGTTTTGAACCAGATGCTCTCTCTCTCTCTCTCTCTCTCTCTCTCTCTCTCTCTCTCTCTCTCTCTCTGTGTGTGTGTCAGTGAGTGAATGAGTGTGTGTGTGTGAGAGAGAGAGAGAGAGAGAGAGAGAGAGAGAGAGAGAGAGAGAGAGAGAGAGAGAGAGAGAGACATCAAAACCATAAACTGAAAGATCATAAAAAATGTTGCTTAAAATTAAATGTTCTATTTGTGTAATTGTCAATATTCTCAAATCGTTATTACAGAACTTGGGAAACAGTTATAATAAATTATCAATACTCAGCACAGATGAATTGAAGTTAACTCTGTGACTAGCTTTACAAGAACATTTCAAACAAAAGGCACTTTTAACAGCAGTCAGGAAGTGGATCCCCTGTATGTTGTCTTGAGTACAAAGAAATAGCAGGAACACAGAGCTGATCCACGAATTTGGCGATAGAGTGAGATGACAAAACATGACCACCCACGGCATGGCACATGAAGGATGGATGAATGGAAAATATCATTCCATGAAATGGAACAACAATCTATGCAAGAAATTACTGTTTGTAGCAACTAGAAGAATTATTTACAAAGGACAAGACATGTAGAACTGCAGTAGCCCAGCGGCTAGCACGTTTGCCTATTGGGCTGGTAGTCAGATTTCCCCGTTGTGCCGGGTATTTATTTTTTCCCAGTAATCTGGGCTCCCAGGTTGAGCCAGCCTAAGATGGATACCAGCAATTGTCTGGGGAGTCTGTGATATCTACCACATTATCTATCACCTCCTCTCTGTGGAGTCTCTGTGGCGAAGTGGTCAAGCCGGTTGACTCGTGCTCCGAAGGTTGTGGGTTCGATTCCGGGCCGCACCCTTCGGTTTACGAGTTAAATGTTCGGAGACTCCTGTGGGTCGTCGCTAAAAGCTACAGAGCTCGTGCTTTGTGCGACGCTTTCCGTTCTGCGGAAAGAGACCGAGCCATATGGGATAAAACCCGGTGCAATTAAGTCGACTCTGTCGACTTTTAAGCGACTTTTTTTATCTATCACCTCCGAATGATCTAACAATGGAGCTAGCACCATGTACCCAACATGTCTCATGGCATGAACAGTAGTCCTTTAATTTACTGACTTCCTTACTTCAAAGCCAGCACTGAGGCAAAGGGCTTACGGACGCAATTTGTAATCCTGCGTACTGAATTTGAAACACAGCTGTGGGCGATTTGAAGGCAGACTGCCTTGTGCTGGTTTTCATATAATGGTATGAGTGCCGGTCATTCACAAAGCAATGGCAAACTACTGAATGAAAACTTGCCAAGAAATCACAAACAGCCAAAAAATGCTGTGGTTTCAGCCAAAAAATGCTGTGGTTGACTGCGACATCCTGTAAAGGCTATGCAACTAACATGCTTACTTCAAATGTATACTACCTCACATAAACAAACTGCACACGGTTAAATAAACAGTATGCTAGTTAAAACATAAGCCACTAATTTCCAAAGCATCTTGTGCCTTAATCACAACTAACGAAGACATTCCACAAGTCCAAGGTGATGAGAGAAAGTATTAAACATACAAGGCTCAGAGAAGACATTGTTCACATTATCTGAGCTTGC
Organism: Cepaea hortensis; assembly: GCA_963921405.1. Taxonomy (NCBI): domain Eukaryota; kingdom Metazoa; phylum Mollusca; class Gastropoda; order Stylommatophora; family Helicidae; genus Cepaea; species Cepaea hortensis. The sequence goes on from OY992884.1 coordinate 68,654,065, forward strand.
TCTCAAATGTTGACAGAAAACATATTCTGTGCAAAAGCATTCAATGAGGAGGCAAGAAAGAAGAAGATGGAAAGAATGTTGTAGTCTAATAACATGACAGAAAAATGGGAGGGGTGTGTGAGGGAAGGGAAGGTGGGAGAGGGGATTTGAGAGAGACTAAGAAATTAACTTGATTTGAGAGAGACTAAGAAATTAACTTTATTTTCAAAGGGTCAGAAATTGTGCATGCAGGCATTTTAAATTCAGCTCTTCCAATCACTCTTCTTTTGCACACCAATTATCTATCAAGGATTTTACATTTACACTTGGGGGGGGGGGGGGGGGGGGGGGGGGAACAAACATTGTAAAAGGAAACATATATCAAATATAAAGGATTCATATTTCAACATTATGAGACAGACAGGCAGACAGACATGCTCACAAATATACACAGACACACACTTACATACACACACGCATGTAGACAAGAAAGAGCCTTCATGATCAAGCTGTGAGCATCATGAAATCAAATAGACTAACCCTTAGTTTACTGATTTTCTTTTCACCCCAATTGACAAACTCCACATAGAATGGCTATAGTGGTTAAGACTACAAGTCCAGAATAATTCAGAGATATGACAAATAATCCATTCAGTGTCTACAAGTCAATTCTGGTAATTTGTGTGTTGACATGTGGTGGATTGTTCAGTTACAAGTTGATCTGATGCAATTAGCTTTAAATTACTATCCCTAATCATGACACAAATTAATCAATCAATCAGGTACCATCTCCACAATGAAGGTTGGCTGGAATGGATCTCCAACACTGTCTCTCATCCTGACTGTACATTCTGTCAAATCGATGTTCGTCCATCTCTTGATGTTATCTTCTCACTTGATTGTTGTCTACCCTTTGCTTGCTTGCCCTCAACCTTGCCCTTCAGTATGGTCTTTATAAGCGTATTATGTCTTTTAAATATTTCACTTGCCTCTTTTTTATTTCTTTCATCAACTCTCTTTTCATTCCTAGTTTTTCTAGAACCTCTGTATTTGATTGTTTTTGTTTCCATGAAATACAACATATTCTTCTGTATATCCACATCACAACATATTCTTCTGTGTATCCACATCTCCAAAGCCTCTATTAGACTTTCTAGTTGCTTGTTCAATGTCCAGGCTTCCGCACTATACAGTAGTGTTGAATAAACGTAATAGTTTAAAATTCTCGTTTTTAATGCGTTGTTAATCTCTATAGATGTTAATACTCACTTCATGCTGTTGAAAGCAAATTTGGCCATTCCAATTCTCTTTTTGATTTCTATTTCACTTCCACCATCATCTGTTATTACATGTCCAAGACAGGAGAAACTTGTTACTTGTTCTAGTATCTCCCTGTTTACTGTGAAGTTCCTTTCCACTGCTAATTATCATAGCTTCATTTTTTGCATGTTAATATCTAAGCCACATTCTGCACTATGCCTGTTTACTTGTTCCACTAGGTTTTGTTACATGACCCAAAATGTACTTCTACCTATGAGCTTGTATGACAGTGGTTTTTTAGCATGAACTTTGAGAGGCAGTCGTAGCAGCTAGGGCTCATCCATCATACTGGTGGCTTTGAATTCGAACCACATCAGGGTGGTTAAGAATGTTTAAAATTCCCTGGGCTGCCAGGTGGACCTGGCCTTTAATGAGTACCAGGAAATGTCTTGGGAAGTAAAGCAGCCTCACACATTCTGGGAGATGGGTTCAAATCCTCAGTCAACAGGAGAGTTTCATCCATCACAAGTGAAATATAAATCATAACCTGTGCAGTGATGACTCCTTAGGCAAGAGGCCTTTACTCTTCATCATCCACCCACCATCCAGTGACTTATCCCATGCAGAATTGTCCCTCCATAACAGCCACTCTCCATAATTTCTTTGAAGGCTATAATTTTGAAAAGATAATCTGCCACTGCTGTCCTCCTCGGCAGTGGCTATACTGATCAGTGAACACTGTCAAAAGTGTCATTTACTGCCAATATAGAACCTTGCGGTGTATGGCAGAGGGGTCTTTGAGCCTGAGGAATTAAGGCCGCCTGGCTAGTGCAGTCACCGCGAACTGTGCAGTTAGGATTTTCTTTTTGCCCCTGACAGAAAAAAATCCCACACCTTACTGAGGATTCAAACCCAGGTCTCCCGAAGGAGAATCCGGCATTCTAGCCACTCGGCCAGCCGTTCCTCGTGTCAGTGATTAGTAAACACAGTCTCTATAAATCATTGTCTCTATAAAAACAAATCTTCTATCTCGTGTCCACTACATTAATGCCCTTAGAAAGATGTAGAGAGCGGAGTACTTTGACACCAGTGAATCCACATTGTTATCCAGAATGAAAGACTCGGGAGTAAGAATTAGCACAGCCAGACATGAGAGGCACATTGGGCTAATGAGGGGCCTCGTAAGCCAACACAGAACTTGCATTTTTAGCTGCCGGACGCTGATGTATATGTTGGCATGATTTTACGTAACCCTGTTTAGAGCGATAAAGAGTACTCCATCTTCCCAGGGCTGTCCCTTAGACTAGCAGAGGAAAGGAGGTGTCTTTACCTTTATGTTCCGTTAAAACCATCATCTACTGTCTATAGTACCCTGCAGTGTAGGGCAGGGGGGTCTTGAGCCTGATAAATTAAGGCCACCTGGCTAGTGCAGTCACCGTAAATTGTGCAGGTTAGGATTTTCTTTTTGCATCCGACAGAAAAAAATCCACATCTTATTGAGGATTCAAACCCAGGTCTTCCAGAGGAGAATCCAAAGTTCTTAGTCATTCGGCCAGCTGCTCCCCAACCTTATATTCAACCTGGAGAAATTATCCCGACAGACTCCAGTAAAACAAAACAGTAGCGAGTGTTTTACTTTCTTAAATAGTTTTGCCAATCTGTTAACTGTTGGGGTATCATCCTTCCACTCCGGACAAATCCATCGGTACTCAGATCCTCCCCCAACATATGCATCAGCATCCGGCGGATAATGGTGCCAGTTATGTGTTGTTTGATGAGACCTATGCTTCACAAACTCAAAGGAACAGTCAAGTAGAATTACAGAAGACAATACAGAACAAGATCTAAAGAAAACATGTATTAAAATGTAGAAAACAGATACGGGACTAAATCAAATGGAAATTGTCTGTTGTTGCAGCAACTTGCCTTCCTCTTTTAACAAGTTTAAGAAGTGTAAAGATGAGAGGATCGACTTCACTGCACTGGGTGTTATTCCCATATGGCTCAGACTCTTTGTGCTAGACAGCCTGTTGAAAGCATTGCATGAAGCATGAACTCTGTATCTCCAGCAAAAAGGCCCTCATGAGTCTATGAGAAAACTGCACTCGTGAACCAAATAAAGTAGTCTGGAATTGAACCCATAACCCCCCGGGAAGGTTAACCCGGTCAACAAATGCCCGCAGAAGTCAGATGTGTTTACAGCTCTGCTGTAAACAGGCACAACGCAATCACGTCCGGAAAAAAAAAACTTCGGATGAACGCAGAAGAAGAAGAACCGACAACCGTTGGAGCACAAAGCAGGTATCTTAACCACTTTGCCATGAAGACCCTAATGTGAAGTGATGGCACTAATGTTACTATTTTAAATCAAACGCTTTTGGCTTTTAATAGGCATGTTGTCAATGACAAGTTTATTTTAACCATGTTGAATATTTATTTTGCTTGTCAGCATCAACCTCTATGTACATAACCAACATTCTATAACTAGCGCCTGTGTTCTTGTTCACACATTCCACACAGTAAATGTATACATTATACAATTGTGATAAACTGCATTCATCAATGCTAAGAATGTGTCAACAGGTGATAAACAGTTGTATAGTATGAGTGATGAATATTGTGTCAACAGGTGATAAACAGCCATACAGAATGAGTGATAAACAATCACATAGTGTCTTATTTAATGTTTGCAGGTGATTAACAGCCATACAATTCCTATGTATGCGATCACAGGTAATAAACATGCCGTGCCATGTCAAAATATACATTCAAATATTACTCTCTCTCTCTCTCTCTCTCTCTCTCTCTCTCTCTCTCTCTCTGTGGTGTGTGTGAGAAAAACAGGAGGGAGAAGAGGAAAGAGAGGGAGGAAGACTTCCCCCCCCCTCTCTCTCTCTCTCTCACTTCCTCCTCTGTCTCTCTTTCTCACACACACAGAGAGAGATTGAGAGAGAGAGATTGAGAGAGAGAGAGAGAGAGAGAGAGAGAGAGAGAGAGAGAGACAGAGAGAGAGACAGAGAGAGAGACAGAGAGAGAGAGAGAGAGAGAGTCTATCTATGTGTTCAAACATACTAAACAACAAGGAATGTCTAAGAATGTGTTCCCATGTGACGTCCAGTCACACAAAATCTGAGAATGTGTTGACAATGATAAACAACCAATGTCTGACTATGTACGTGCTAGAAATGCTTAAATCTTATAATTCTTTCTGTTCTATGTATGCGTTCAAACCTGATAAACAACGATTAGTCTCTTGAGTGTGTTCACATGTTCATATATATAAATCAGCCACACAATGTCTAAGTGTATGTGTTCACAGACACTAAACATTCACACAATGTCTAAGTTGGTGTTCAAACATGATAAACAGTTATACAGTGTCTAAGCTTGTGTTCACAAATGATGACCATTTATAGTGTCTAGAGTGTGTTCACACATGATAAAAATGTACACAGTGTATGTATGTTTTCATACATGATAAACAGTTACACAGTGCCTAGTTATGTGTTCACGCATGATAAACAGTTACACAGTGTCTAGGTATGTGTTCACACATGATAAACAGTTACACAGTGCCTAGGTATGTGTTCACACATGATAAACAGTTACACAGTGCCTAGGTATGTGTTCACATATGATAAACAGTTACACAGACCTAGTTATGTGTTCACACATGATAAACAGTTACACAGTGCCTAGTTATGTGTTCACACATGATAAACAGTTACACAGTGCCTAGTTATGTGTTCACACATGATAAACAGTTGCACAGTACCTAGTTATGTGTTCACACATGATAAACAGTTACACAGTGTCTAGGTATGTGTTCACACATGATAAACAGTTGCACAGTACCTAGTTATGTGTTCACACATGATAAACAGTTACACAGTGTCTAGGTTATGTGTTCACACATGATAAACAGTTACAGTGCCTAGTTATGTGTTCACACATGATAAACAGTTACAGTGTCTAGGTTATGTGTTCACACATGATAAACAGTTACACAGTGCCTAGTTATGTGTTCACACATGATAAACAGTTGCACAGTACCTAGTTATGTGTTCACACATGATAAACAGTTACACAGTGTCTAGGTATGTGTTCACACATGATAAACAGTTGCACAGTACCTAGTTATGTGTTCACACATGATAAACAGTTGCACAGTGCCTAGTTATGTGTTCACACATGATAAACAGTTGCACAGTGCCTAGGTATGTGTTCACACATGATAAACAGTTACACAGTGCCTAGTTATGTGTTCACACATGATAAACAGTTACACAGTGCCTAGTTATGTGTTCACACATGATAAACAGTTGCACAGTACCTAGTTATGTGTTCACACATGATAAACAGTTGCACAGTGTCTATGGTATGTGTTCACACATGATAAACAGTTGCACAGTAACTAGTTATGTGTTCACACATGATAAACAGTTACACAGTGTCTAGGTTATGTGTTCACACATGATAAACAGTTGCACAGTGCCTAGGTATGTGTTCACACATGATAAACAGTTGCACAATGCCTAGGTATGTGTTCACACATGATAAACAGTTGCACAATGCCTAGGTATGTGTTCACACATGATAAACAGTTGCACAATGCCTAAGCATATGTTTACAAATGGTAAACGGTTACACATCGACTGGATGTGCATTCACACATGATAAACAGTTGCACAGCATCTAGGTATGTGTTCACACATGATAAACAGTTGCACAATGCCTAGGTATGTGTTCACACATGATAAACAGTTGCACAATGCCTAGGTATGTGTTCACACATGATAAACAGTTGCACAATGCCTAAGCATATGTTTACAAATGGTAAACGGTTACACATCGACTGGATGTGCATTCACACATGATAAACAGTTGCACAGCATCTAGGTATGTGTTCACACATGATAAACAGTTGCACAATGCCTAAGCATACGATTACTAATGGTAAATGGTTACACGGCATCCAGGTATGTGTTCATACATAATAAACAGTTACACAGCATCCAGGTATGTGTTCACATATGATAAACAGTTACAGTGTCTAATTATGTCTATATTTGTGAATGCTTTGCTGCAAGCTTCTTCAATTAGATTTCTTAAAATTTATTATACAGTGCTTATTAAAATATTTACTTGCTTGAATTTGACTCTGCATGTTTCTTTTTTTTATTTAAACATTTACAGTTTTAGTTGCTTTCAGTTTGCTAAATTACACTTTACATCCCTACAGAATGAGGGCAAATTCCAAAACTTATTTTACAACCGAACCTGGTAATCATACTGAACCATGGTGGCAGTGATTAGTGTGCTTGCTTACCAGAATTCTGGTGCAGTAGTGGTATAATTATGTTTTTGACCAGTATGGCTTGTTCAAATATTCATTGAATTAGATTTGTTCTCACTGATCGACCCAGTCTAAATTGGAAAATGTTCCGAAAGATAAAGGCAACTAGTGTGATATTGACACAATAACACCCCCCCCCCCCCCCAATCGAGTGCCAACTAGTCTATACAATTATGGGGATACCATCATGTACCAAACTGGCCTAAAGGCATGAAAAAGGGTCCTTTACTTTTGGCTTGGGGGTCAACTGGACTTTATAAACTGGGCATCAGATATTTTTAAATTGTCAGGAAATTATTTGAGAAATGGTGGTGATGAAGAAAGCTGGCTTCCCACTCTTCATCTGATATCGTTACAGCAGTTAAAAACAGCGGCTGGTAGATTGGCTAAGGACTCCAGGTTCTATTCCAGGAGACCCGAGTTTGAATCCTCGGTAAGGTGTGGATTTTTTTCTGTTGGAGGCAAAAAGAAAATCCTAACCTGCACAGTTCGCGGTGACTGCACTAGCCAGGCGGCCTTAATTCCTCAGGCTCAAGACCCCCCTGCCATACACTACAAGATACTATAGGCAGTAGAAGACACGTACCTTTAAACACACGTATGATGGTAATGTTTCTACAATGTATGATGATAGTGATTACGGCATATCCACCTTTGAAAGCCCGCAATATGTTAATTTTTAGTTTTCCTTTGAAGCTAGAACACGGGTTACTATACAACACCAATCAAGACACCCCACCCCTCTCAGGTCATTGAGCCGTGCCCACCTACACCTGTGTATGATGATGATGATGTTTTTATAACACTTATGATACTAAACCACAACCACACTCCGCCCCTTTTAACAATCATCTGTCAGTTTTATTCCTACCCCCGAAAAATATGGGTTTTAAGACCCATGGGACATGACCGCCCACACTTACCAGCATAGCACCTGATGATGATGATGATGAAAGATATCTATATGTTACACTGTGCTTCGCAGGGAGCCATACGGTTTTCCTTTGAAGATTGAACAAGGGTCACTTTACTACCCCTCTTATGTCAATGAAGACACGAGTTTGACAGTTAAAAATATAGGACTAGACAAGGAAGATAATACAAGAATGGAAAGCAGGCTGCTTTGAAAGAACACCACTTATATCTGTGTATCTGTCTCAATAATGTTCAGATTTTGTATTGGAACTGTTAGTCATTAGTTGCAGTTCCAACTTCACGGCAAAGATTCACCCCATAATGCTCCATTTTTGTGCGAGTGAATATCACACATAATGCTCCTCACTGTCCCATGTGATAAGTGAAACAGATTCATCCTAACAAATCAAAAGAATGCACAGGCATGCATGCATAAGACGGCTGCCAGAATGCCAACACAACTATCCATAACTAGAATTACAGTTCATCATCGACGGAAGCATAAGTCACTAGAAAACCAGCAGTTGTACACATATTACTGCATAAGGCAAAACCAGCTAGTTAAGTAACCGGCCGGCCAGCATTTTTCTGAATATGCAGTTCACAATACAAACCACCATGGACAGATGTAAAAGCATTCCACATGAAACCACAGCTCAGAGTGTTGCTTCACACACATGGGTGACAGAACCATGTAGCACAGGTCCAAAATGAGGAAAATGCATACGTAAACCATAGCCAGAAACAAAATCACATAAGAGCCCTTAACAAATCAACAGCCTATCCGTCATACAGCCGGTCTCCCTGGCCAAGGAGTTAACGACATTGTTCAAATCCTGTGTATCCCCGTGGGGAAAACAGCAGGTGCGAGAATCTGCAGCAGTTCACGCCGAGCTGGTAACTTACGGAGGTATGTGAGCTGGTCATTCAGAAAGCAATGGCAAACTAATGAACGTAAAACTTGCCTAGTACATCAACAGCAGCTGAAAAATGCTGGTGTTGACTGCAACGTCATGTAAGGGATATGCAAACTTTAAAAAAAATTTAAAATCCATCATATTGGAGCAAAAGTGTCATTAGAACTGTGCAAGCATGAAAACAACACTGGCCTGTATTGGACCTCAGGAGATACAGTTGGCTGATGACTGTATGCTGATAAATGGCAGGTTTACACAGCTTTCATAATAGATGACACCTGGGACTGGCTCCCTCATTCGTGAGTGTATGGTGGCACAGGAGGTGGACATGTTCTTTTGGAATTGTGATAATCTACAACTTCACGCCATTCATATTCAGATCAGAGATCGGCATGGCCGAAAGGATAAGAGCACCCACTCTTAAACTTCCGGTGTGCTGATGCTGAGGTAGGGGTTTCAAACCCTACACCAGTCAGTTGGACTAAAATGTTGACTTCTCATCCTTGACTTGGGGACGTAAATTACAAGTGCCCAGAAGTCAGACTGGGTTCACCTGATGGCGAGGGACACTGCTAATAGGGAAAGCTAATCCATATGCAAACTTCAGTCTAGTGCACAAGAAGTGATAGTATTTGTATGGACTATGCTTGAGTTCAAAGCAAGCAAACACACACAAAAAAGTATCCAGCTCTCCTGGTCATCCTTTTGTGTTGGTGAATATCTATGAACTTAACATGAAAGTAGATGGCTAGAGATGGCAGTTTTAACCCTACCAGACCTGAGGCCCTTAACCTAACTGTCCCTAATACCTGGGCTCCTGAGCATTAAATATTAAAAACCAACATGATATAGAAAAATGTTAGTTACATGCAAACAAGTGGTTAGAATAAGATGTAACTTGGAGACATTGTAGAAAATAGGTATACATTTCATCTAGCGCCAATATTCCACCTGTTTGTGCCAATCCAGTCTGAATAAACCAAAGTATCTATCACCTGTTGGACTGTGAAAAGCCTAGACCTACTTCGCTTTCTTGTTGAAGTGCTTGGTTTATCAACCGCTCGTTTCATTGGGAATTTTCAGAATTTTTTCACATTAAACCACACAAAGTCAATTCAAACCTATGGGGGGCAGACATTTGCAATGGCTAACCATGAGTTTTGACCACGATTGGTTGGTTATTTTTAGTTTGTGACGCATTTTTTCACATAATAGGCAAAATACCGAAAATTAGGTACAGCGGTATAGCGGAAGATTAGGAAATTACCGAAAAATTGGTACAGCGGTCTGGTAGGGTTAATGAGATGACATGGTGAGAACAGCATATCTTTTCTGCGATGACTTTAATGCTAAGGGTAAATTATGGGGCAAACCTCTGCAAGCAAACAAAATGAAGAGCTCAATGATGAACCAGTTGCCATCGACCTCCTGTGAAATAACGATGTGGTGTAACTAGAATGGGGGGGATACCCTTTATAAACAGACAGTACAGAGGAACAAAAGAACAGGGATAGGGAACAACTACAATTGCAACCGTTTTACTGACAGAAACATGCTGACACAAATTCTTTCACTTACCTTTCTCTTCCCCAAGTTTTCTGTTGATGAAACCAAATAGTCCTGCATTCTGTTTAATCTCTCTTTGCTTCTCCTTCTCTGCTTCCTTCTTTTCTAATACTTTTTGCCTCTTCTCAAGCTTCTTCATGGCGTTAAACATGTCTAAGTTGCCTGACATTTCCTTGAGCTGCATAATCTTGTCCAGTGATTTTCCTTATTCAAAAACAAACAGAATATTTATACTGAAAATGGAAATGACAAAAAGAATATCACTATCATGTGCCATGTCAATAAGCATGAGCAATTATTTTGTTTTTTTGCGCTCACTCACTTTGAACTCAAGCATAATCCACACATGTGCTACTACTTCTAGTCCACTGGACTGGTTTTTGTGTGTAGATTCATTTTCCCTATTACCAGTTTCCCTTGCTATCAGGCAAACCCACTCCGACTTCTGGGGTGCTTGTAATTTACATCCAGAAATCAAGAATGAGAAATCAACATTTTAGTCCAACTGACTGGTGTAGGGGTTGAACCCGCTACCTCAGCATCAGCACACCAGAATTTAACATGCATGTACTCTTATCCATTTGGCCATGCCAACTTCCATGAGCGACCATGAGTCAGCACCTGGCACAACCACTAGACTCTCAGACCAGGTCTGAGTTCTTGTAATAATTATGCCACACAGCCTGGCATTTAACTCTTTGGTTTATCTTGCTCTTTTCCCATAAAGTTTGTCAGTTTAAGATTTCAGTTGTATTTTTCCTCATAAAATCCTCTAAACACTCAGACTGTCTACATCAAATTCCTCCAATAAATTGGTGGTTTCATCTGACTTGTTAAAGACTGTGATTCTTTTGCACTCAGTTGCCTGCTCGGGAGCTGCAGTAGTATAATGGCTAGTAAAGGTTACCTGCTGGACCAGTGTTCATGGGTTCGATCCAACATCAGGGCGGATTCAGATTTTAAAAACCGACCTGGGATTCCAGGTCAGTGCAGCCTAAAATGGGAACCAGGAAGTAACGGGTCGGCATAATACCGACCACATCAGCCACCGAGTGCTGATTGATCTATAACAAATATGGGTCTAGTGCAATATGCCCAATGCTTCCAAGGCAGTAAAAGAGTTCATTACCTACACTCAACTGCCTGATGACAGACAGTCTCGGGTTATCTGTTACACATTAGTTTCCCCATCAAGCATTGCTGCTTCTACAAAGCTATTCACACTGTTGTTGTTGTTTTGTATTTTTTTCTGAGATTGTGTGAGTTGTCAAATCATTATTACTAGGGATGTACGGGCATGCCTTCTAAAAGACAACATTAGAAATGCCACCATTATTGTTTCAGCTTGATGAAGGGAAATTTCCAATGGCACCTCTCAGTCATAGAGGACAGGAAACACACAAGTGTGGCAAATGTAGTTCAGGGGACTTAATATGCACTGGAATAAATGGACAGCTTTGCATCTGAACAGAGCAGGCTTGTCCTGATTGTCTTCCTATGGGTCTTGAGTTGGGGTCTGTTGACAATGAAATAAATAAACCATGTGGTGGAAACATGGACAATCTAAGTCTAATCTCAGCTATGCTGAATCATGACCTGGATGCACCCTAACATGCCTCTCAGAAGATGTGAAGCTCCAGTATCGGTCTTGCACACCCAGTCGGTTTCTGGGCTGGGAGAGGGGATAGAGAGCTCTGCAACAGAGTTCCCTATGAGATGGAACATGGTATAGAGTCTGGGAGGACAGGTTTTACACCAGCCTCCCATTGCAAGCCTTTTCAGGGCTCTGACAACCTGAATGCTGATACATTAGACTCAAGAGCTAACACTGGCAGTCTTTCAGAGGATCCACAACCAATCAACCAACAGCTAGAAATTATTTTAAAAGGGAGGTTACAATACACCCTTGTCTGTGTGGAAATCAAGGGAAAACCACCACATTATCTTCAGAAGAACAACTTCTGAGTATGTCAAAAATCTGGAATGGAGGGATGATATGTTTAGAGACTTTGTATAAATCTTTGGACTGAATACCTTGATATGACATGACATACCTGGCACAACCACTAGACTCTCAGACCAGGTCTGAGTTCTTGTAATAATTATGCCACACAGCCTGGCATTTAACTCTTTGGTTTATCTTGCTATTTTCCCATAAAGTTTGTCAGTTTAAGATTTCAGTTGTATTTTTCCTCATAAAATCCTCTAAACACTCAGACTGTCTACATCAAATTCCTCCAATAAATTGGTGGTTTCATCTGACTTGTTAAAGACTGTGATTCTTTTGCACTCAGTTGCCTGCTCGGGAGCTGCAGTAGTATAATGGCTAGTAAAGGTTACCTGCTGGACCAGTGTTCATGGGTTCGATCCAACATCAGGGCGGATTCAGATTTTAAAAACCGACCTGGGATTCCAGGTCAGTGCAGCCTAAAATGGGAACCAGGAAGTAACGGGTCGGCATAATACCGACCACATCAGCCACCGAGTGCTGATTGATCTATAACAAATATAGGTCTAGTGCAATATGCCCAATGCTTCCAAGGCAGTAAAAGAGTTCATTACCTACACTCAACTGCCTGATGACAGACAGTCTCGGGTTATCTGTTACACATTAGTTTCCCCATCAAGCATTGCTGCTTCTACAAAGCTATTCACACTGTTGTTGTTGTTTTGTATTTTTTTCTGAGATTGTGTGAGTTGTCAAATCATTATTACTAGGGATGTACGGGCATGCCTTCTAAAAGACAACATTAGAAATGCCACCATTATTGTTTCAGCTTGATGAAGGGAAATTTCCAATGGCACCTCTCAGTCATAGAGGACAGGAAACACACAAGTGTGGCAAATGTAGTTCAGGGGACTTAATATGCACTGGAATAAATGGACAGCTTAGCATCTGAACAGAGCAGGCTTGTCCTGATTGTCTTCCTATGGGTCTTGAGTTGGGGTCTGTTGACAATGAAATAAATAAACCATGTGGTGGAAACATGGACAATCTAAGTCTAATCTCAGCTATGCTGAATCATGACCTGGATGCACCCTAACATGCCTCTCAGAAGATGTGAAGCTCCAGTATCGGTCTTGCACACCCAGTCGGTTTCTGGGCTGGGAGAGGGGATAGAGAGCTCTGCAACAGAGTTCCCTATGAGATGGAACATGGTATAGAGTCTGGGAGGACAGGTTTTACACCAGCCTCCCATTGCAAGCCTTTTCAGGGCTCTGACAACCTGAATGCTGATACATTAGACTCAAGAGCTAACACTGGCAGTCTTTCAGAGGATCCACAACCAATCAACCAACAGCTAGAAATTATTTTAAAAGGGAGGTTACAATACACCCTTGTCTGTGTGGAAATCAAGGGAAAACCACCACATTATCTTCAGAAGAACAACTTCTGAGCATGTCAAAAATCTGGAATGGAGGGATGATATGTTTAGAGACTTTGTATAAATCTTTGGACTGAATACCTTGATATGACATGACATACCAGTCTTTGGACTGAATAACCTGACATGACATGCCAGTCTTTGGACTGAATAATTCGACATGACACACCAGTCTATGGACTGAATAACATGACATGAGATGATATACCATTCTTTGGGTAATAACCCGATGTGACATACAAATCTTTGGACTGAATAACTTGATATCACATGATATTCCAGTCTGTGGACTGAATAACTTGACATAACATGACAAAATAGTCTTTGGAAATAATGACATAACATGACATACCAGTCAGTGGACTGAATAACCTGCCATGATATGGCATACCAGTCTATGGACTAATTAAACTTATGTGATTTACTAGAGTACAGAAGAATCTTATGATATTTTTTTTGTGTGGACATAACTTAAACACACACAATCTTGACATGCTAAACCCATCACACACGAGATGCCTTGTGAAGAACTGAACCGCTGACCTAGATCAAAATAGGCACTTTACTACAGAGATGAGCCCACAAGACAACAATAGAAATAATTGTAACATAATTAATGGATTGAATAAATAGTGTTATCCAGGGAACCAAAGAAGAATAGTACATCAACACAGAACAGGTACTGTCAGCCGCTACATGCTCAGGATGATACTGAGGAGTGGACCAAAGCACTTATGGACTGAATGGCTTGATGTGAGGATGAACTATCAATTAACTAACTCTCCCCCGATGTGTCTCCACCTTGCTGTGGTGGGGGAGCTTGAGTGTCCCACTGACCCCAAGCGCTGTGCTGATGGATATCAACTACATATTGGACAGCTCTTGGGATAGGGACCAGACTAAGAGAGACACAACCTGCTGCTTTGCAGGTAGACTGAGGATAGCAGTCTAAATCAGGTGAACGATGCCAATAATCACAGTCCGTACACAACCTCTAAGGCTCTCAGTCTAGGGGTATGGCTGAACGTCTCTAAGCCATAAACCCTTGGATGTGAGAGCCTGGCGGACACATACCTACATCAAAATTGAGGTGAGGTGCTGAGCACGCTACATGCTTAGTGCAGATACTCGTTCGATGGCTCTTAGCTGGGGGATATGAGGGATCCCCAGATGAGAGGGCCTAGCCGTTTCTCGCCCACAGACACACGGAGGTAAGGTGCAGAGCCGGCAGCACATGTAGCCTACCTCGTGAGCGAGTACTCTAGGTGGAAAAACATTTCGGTCGCACGTTCTGATGAAAATCTGTAACCGTACTCATGGAGTGAGTGTAGTCAAAGGTGAAAAATTGTCTCGTTGACACTAAATGGAACGCTTGGTTTGTGAATCCATTACGTGGCAGCCCGAAGCAAAAACTTGCTGTGTGGAAGTCGAAATAAGAGTCTAACTTGTCTCAAAACCCGAGGAAGGCTAACCTCATTAAAAATGCCCGCTGAAGACGGAAGTGCCAGCCTACGGGCGGCAAAATAAAAATGGCACTATGCAATTACGTCCGAGTGAAATGTCTTTCGTGACCGGAAAAGCTCTAACTAGTCTTCCCTCATGCTAGGAACAGCTACCTAGTTTCCGAATGCCACTCTTGTTCGGAACAGCCTTGACTAGGTAGTTTTCCTAATGTCCGTCGTGCCTGGAACAGCTCTGATGGGCACAAACGACAAAGCACATGTCCAAAACTAAAACTCGCTGAGTGGATACTGTCTGCAGACCAGTAGACCAGTGCGGGAACGGCCCGGGGCGAACGAAATGCCCAATATATTGAAGTGAGGATTTAAAGCAGCCATGAGCAGGACGTGACGATTCCCTCGGTGAGCCCAGCACCAGGGCGCTATGTGTCGGCCCTGCAATTATGGAAGCCACCCTGGATGGCAGAAAATGCTATGGACTGTCCCTGCCTTCCCTTGAGGGTGACCGTGAAGTCTTCGACTGTTCCAACTTGACCAGCTGGCATGTGGACGGTACCACAAAAGTGAGAGTCTCCCAGGAATGCTAACCTGGACAAAAATGCATGCAAAAGCCGGATGTGTTGACCTAAGGGTTTCGATCCAAGGGTGCCTAATGCACACCGCAATCACATCTGAAAAAAACACTCCGGATGAACGCAAAGAAGAAGAATTAATTAACTAACTACAGTTAGTTGAGTTGAGTCAAGAACCAACATCACAGCACTCAGGACATTCCTATGGGTGCTCACTCCTCATCTTTAACTAAAGGATTGACAGTATGATTGGTTGATTAACTGATTGCATTCAAGACCTATATTTATCAAACTGTAAAATTATACAAAGCTTTAGGATCCTCGCCGATACTATGGAGTTCGTGCACTGAGCTGAGATTCTCCAGAGTCAGGCTTGAATTAGGAGTAGAATGGAGCATTTATGGGTTACACCCGTGTGCCGTGATGTTGATCCGTCGACTAAACTAAACTAAAATAATTATACAAACTGTCTTCAGATCACACTAGGAAAATCTCCATACGGTACTCAAACTCTGTAGCACTGGCAGCAAACATCAGGCAGCAACATTCAGCAACATATTCAAAGTAATGACAGCTAAGAAGAAAAACTACCTTGTGGCAAAAGCATGATGGGTACTGGCTCAGCTCTTCCATCGCCCTGTGGACCCAAACCCTGGCCAGTGATATAGCCCATCTTTGCCATCAGCTTTGAGCCAATGCCCTGGAGTTTAAGAAAACAAGAGAACTAAGTAACACTCCACATCATTATTTGGCTTGACTAAGATTAAAAGGAGCTAAAAAAATCAATCTGCATCAGTTGAACTGACATCACTGCACTCAGGACATTCCCATTTGCGCTCAGTCCCCCCATTCAACAGCCAGTGAAGAATCACACTACTAATCATTCCCACCGTTCTCCTGGTCTTCCCTCTCAGTTCTGAAATTCTTCCAGAACCCCTGCCTATCTCCCGCAATTTCATTCTTTCCACATACAGGTTTTCGATCTGTTCCCCCACTTTCTCCACCAGTTAATCTGCATCAGACGAGTACAAAAAAATAATTAAACTAAAGAAAGACTTAAAGTGTCCTCATATACTTAAAATAGCAATACATAAGTATGAAAACAAATTGTCCATATGAATATGAAGATGAAATCAAGAATCATCATTGCACTCAGGTCATTCCCACATGTGTTCTGTCCTTCTACAGTAGACAACGATGAGCTCCAGTGTTAATGGTTCATTCATTCATTCAGTAGCATGTCCTTTGCAGAACCTCGCTCCCATAACAACCTTCTGGAAAACTTCTCGGTCATAAGCAAGATGTCCCACATCTGATACACCCATCTGGAGACCATCTGCCACATCCTGCACCCATCTTCTCTTTGGCCTTCCTCTTCCTCTCTTCCCAGGCATATACCCCTCCATTATTGTTTTCTCTCCAAACTTTCCTGACGATTTAAGAGACCAACATATTTCAACTGTCTTTGTTTTATCGTCTTTAGTAGCTAACCTTCTTCAATATTCAGATCTTGTCGTATGGATGCATTTGTTCTTTTATGTATCCAAGATATTCTTAGAATCTGTCTCTATTTAAAGGCATCTATGCACTGTTCAGCTTGTTTAGGAAGCATCCAGGTCTCACAGGTTTCAATGGGACTGATGCATGCTCTTAAAAATGTGTCACCATTGTTGGTAATTAATGACCCAAGATTGTTAACGGTTACCAGTGCATATTCCACTCTTGAAAACAAGGGATGTGACTCTGTTCACTCTGACATATGTTGTTTGGGTCATTACTGAGTTACTGTATTCTCATTGATATATAAAGTTCAGAAAAAATATTTATGTACATTTCATAGACTACACTAAAGCTTTGGGCAAAGTACAACATGAACAGCTAATGACATGCCTACAAGATATAGGATTAGGTGGAAAAGATATCAGACTTATTAGTAACCTTCACTAGGAACAAGTAGTAACAACCAGATATAAACATAATTACTCATCACACACAGACATAAAAACAGTTATACAGCAGGGATGTATGTTGTTCCCCAAGCCTTTTCAATATGTACTCAGAAAGCATTTTTAAACAAGTTAGAGAATTGTCAGAGCTGAATATCAATGGAATAATAACAATAATAAGCAACTTTAGATATGCTGATAACACAGTGGTACTGACAGAAAGTGAGCAGGTTACAATACCTTGAGGAGCAAGTAAATAAGCACATTGCAGAAAGTGAATTTTATATTAATACTAGAAAAATTAACACCATGAGAAGAGGCAATGGCAAGAAAACATGAACAATGAACATCACAGTAAACAGGAAGATACTACAACAAGTAAGTTTCTCATATTTTAGATATATAATAACAGATGATGGCAGAAGTGAAACAGAAATCAAAAAGAGAATCGAAATGGACAAAAATATTTTCAACAACATAAACAAATATTAACATACAGAGGGATAAACAACTCACACGGGGGGGGCTGAGTGGTCTCAAGGTATGGTGTCCGCCTCGAGTGCTGGAGGTCCCGAGTTCAAGCCCCGGTGAGGGCAGGGACTTTTTTTTCACATGGACTTCAAGTAACAACATTTCCCCTGGTCTCTGGGTAGTGAGACTGGACGCCCATGTGTGTTGTTGCGCACATAAAGATAATCTCTTGGCAGTTGGAAATCGAAAAAGAGTAGCCTAATGGTGCTGCCCTGGTAAAATTTTGAGTTAAAAATCTACCCAAAGTATTTAAGGATACTCGCCAGTGCTATGGATTTTGTGCACTGAGCAGAAATTCTCTGGACTCAGACTTGACTTAGGAGTAGAACGGAGCACTTATGGGTTACACCCGTGTGCCGTGATGTTTATCCGTCAACTAAACTAAACAACTCACTAACAATGAAAATGTGTCAAATGTTATAAATATTCAGTACTACTACTGGATGTACAAACCTGGACAGTGTACAAGCAATTAGAAAGTTAAATTGAAGCCCTGGGTATATAGAAAATTGGTAATATTTCATGGACAGAAAAACACAAACAATCAAATATAGAGGTTCTAGAGAGCCTAGGAATGGAAAAATAGCTGATGTGAGAAATGAAATATTTTGACCACATTAAAAGATAAAGCACTCTTATAAAAACTACTCTGCAGGGAAAAGTCCAAGACAGGGAAGCAAGAAGTAGGCAGCAATACAAGTAGGAAGATAAGATCAAGAGATGGGCCCAAAGCAGTCTGAGAGTGTTGGAGATCTATTTAAGTCAACCGTCACTATGGAGATGGCACCTATTTAATGGCTGACCGACTCTCATTGAACTAAGCACATAAAAATTATAAAATTATCATAAAACTAGCAGGAGCGGTGGTAGCAAAGTGATTAAACGCTCAGCTGCCGGCCCAAAGGTCATGGGTTAGAGTATACATTGAGGCAGATTTTAAAATCTGACCTGGGCTTCTAGGTCGGCCCGCTTAAAGTAGGGACCAGGAAATGTCTTGGAAGGTGAAGGTGCTTGTATGGATCAGAAACATGGAGAATGTCTACAACAACTACTAATAAATTACGAACATTCATCACCTGGTCCCTGTGCGGAACAGAAGGAACCATATGACATGACAGAATTACCAATGTGGAACATATGGAGTGAGCTACACAAATCCCAGAGAATCATGAGGTGAGGAACAGAGACTGGCACTGGACAGGACATGCACTGAGACAATCTGATACAAGTATACCTAGACAGTCCTTTTTCTGGAACCCCTAGGGGTAAAATAAAGGGAGAGAGACGTAAAATACATGGTGAAGAGAATTAGAGACAGAGATGAATAATATAGGCCAGACATTGAAAGAGCTGCAGGAGATAAGTCTGGTGTGGGTTGGTTTCTCTGGGTTGGTAACTGATGACAATGGTAAGCACAAGAAGATATGCCAAGACATAAAGAATTAGTTTCAAGAGAATCATTTGAAAGGTAAGAAAGATTACTGTTATCTCCAAATTTTGTCTTTCATATAAAAACGTCCTGTTGAAGAGGGATTTTTCCTCAGACCACAAGGACTCAGGGGAAATGCCATAGCACAATGGCTAGCATGCTTACCTGCAGCCTGCTAGCCATGGGTTTGAATCTCCATCCAGACACATTTTTCTATAACTGACTTGGGCTCTCAGGATGATCAAGCCTAAAATAGGTACCAGGAAATGTCTTGGGAAAGTAAAGGCCGCCTGATGTTGACCATATTAACTATCAAGTGACAAATGATCTATACAAATATACAAATAAGCAGCTGTTGCCATATGCCCAATACATCCTAAGGCTTTTAAAAGGGTCCTTTATTTCTTTCACTTACAAGGGTTCAGATGTCAACTCTGTCTCTAAAATTAGAACCAGAGATTAATCTGGGAAGGAACCGTATCAGGAAACGAGCTAGTCTACTCAATTCCCACATCACAGGCCTATCAATTACACTTTTTGGCAATATGGTCATGAGAAAGTGAGGAGTATCTGGCCGAGTGGCTAGAATGATGGGCAGCCATTAGAGAGTCTGGGTTTACATCCTCGATAAAATGATGGATTTTTTTTTTTTTGTGGGGCAAAAAGAAAACCCTAACCTGCCCAGTTCATGGCAACTGCACTAATTAGGTGGAAAAAATCTGGCCGAGTGGCTAGAATGATGGGCAGCCATTAGAGAGTCTGGGTTTACATCCTCGATAAAATGGATTTTTTTTTTTTTGTGGGGCAAAAAGAAAACCCTAACCTGCCCAGTTCATGGCAACTGCACTAATTAGGTGGCCATAATTCCTCCAGCTCAAGATTCCCTTGCACCGCAATATACTATAAGCAGTAATGACAGTGACAGAGAGGCATGAGAAAACCTTTACATGCTATTTTTATTCTTACTAGTTTTCAGTGAAAGGTCTTCTGATCAAAAAATGTTAACATTATAATACTCAGACATACACGGCCTACTTCAAGTGAACATTTTTCTGCTGAATTAATCATCATCATTGCACATCGAACCATTCAGTCCATAAGTGCTCGGATCCCCTCCTCAGCAAATCCCGCAGCGTGTAGCGGCTCACGACACCAGTTCTGTGTTGGTTTTTCAATCTTCTTTAGCTTCCTGCGTAGTGTTCTTGTTTGGCCACAACTCTTTTAATTTGCTGTTCTCACAGTCTGACCATGGTTGTAGATTCACAGTCATCACTTGGTTCTCGCAAAAGTCTTACTTCTCGTAGAGCATTCAGAATGTCAAACAACATTGTGTAGCAGGTCCTTTGCAGAACATCGCTCCTATCATAGCCCGTCGAAAATATTCTTGATTATTTGCCAGTTCCCCTTCCTCTTGCATTTTGATTCCCAAAGAATCTTTAATTTTCTGTGTCCATCTTCATGCTAGCTGACCCCTGCCTCTAATTTCTAGAACCTTCCTTCACTGATCTTTCAAAGCCACTGTGATGTGTAATATGGCCAAAGTATTTCAGTTTCTGAGACATGATACTGTCTAGGAACCAGATTTCTTCAATGTTCAGATCTTCTAGAATGTTGGTTTTTCTTCTTCTTGGTCCACAGTATTCTAAAAAATTTTCTTTAATATATAAATTCAATGAGTTGGTTTGCTTTATTGCATCTATTTTTGATCTCGTCTTCTGATTTGCTATTTCATGAATAATATTATACTAAGAAAGCACTTTACAACATAATCTTCCTACCAACTCTATGTTACCAATGCCAAACCTGGACAATGACAGGAAAAGAGAAAAGAAAAATCACAACAACAGAAATGAGATTCCTGAGAAGAATACTCAACGTATCAAGAAGAGATAAGATCAGAAATGAAGAAATCAGGACTAAAGTGGGGATTATAGCTGCACTAGATTTTATTAGAAGGCAGCAAGTCAAATGGTTTGGCCATGCAAGTAGGTTACCAACTAACAGTATACCACAACAAGCAATGCTGTACAGACCAGAGGGAAGCAAAGGAAGAGGCTGACCACGTAAACGATGGACGCAGGGAATAAGAGAGTTCATGGGAATATCGATACATGAAGCCCATAAGCTGGCACTCTCCCGCCGTTTATACTTCACCTCGACACCGCAAGGTACAAGAGGAACATGATGAGATGAGATGAGATATAAATTCAAAAGCCTCGATTTTCTTCTTTTATGACTGAGTATCCAAAAAATAAATAAATAAAGCAAACATACCTTTGTATGTATCTCCCATGCTCCTAATTTGTCTGTTGTTTGGGCTGGCTTCCACAAGTATACTGGCAAGTCACTATCTGAATCATCTACATCACTACTTTTTGAAATGCCTGAGGGATCATTTTCATCATCTGAGTCACTACTATCTTCATCATCACTTCCGTCATCTGGAAAAGAACATGCTAATATTATTATATTCTTTCTGATGAAAACCTACGCTTAACAATTTTAATAAAAACAGCAATGACACTGCATTAACAATAAATTAGAGGTACAAATACAGACACAATGAAGCAAACAGGTCTCATCATCATCATGTGCCATGCCAATAAGCATGGGCGGTCATGTTTTGCCATCTCACAGGATCACCAGAGTCATGGATCGGTTCTGTGTCCTTGTTTCAACCATACCATGTGGCCAAAACATCTAGGTATTTATTTCTCTGCCTTCCCCTTGTTCTCTTCCCCTCAATCTTGCCATCTGTCACCAAGTTCTCTAATTTATTTCTTCTTATAACGAGTTCAAAAAATAAGTTTATGATTTTCTATTTTTTTCTTGTAGGACTTGGTCATTGGTTTTTCTGTCTGTCCATGGTATTCTTTGCATTTTCCTCAGAAACCACATGTCTACAGCCATTAGACGTTTTCAACTCGTCTGTTCATTGTCCACACTTCACATGCATACAAAAGTACAGGTTTTATGTAGCACTTCAACATTCTTTTTCTTGTTGCAATTAACATCTTTTTACTGGTCAGAATGTTTTCCATCCTACCCTATGCTATCAATCTCAAACCTGGACTTTATCCAAACTACACCTTCGCAAAATCACCTGCAAAATGAGATGCCTGAGGAGAGCTGCCAACTTAACAATCTGAGACTGAGTAAGAAATGCTACTATCAGACAGACTGTGGGATCAACACCTTGTGCCACATTTATTGAAAGACAGAAGATCAAGTGGTTTGGCCATGTCGTTAGAATGCAACATCAGCAACTACCATCACTGGCCTTACATCAAAGATCATCTGCGACGAGACCACGAGGACGTCCAAGAAGAAAATGGATTGACGACATCAGAGACATTGTACAGCCACACGGAATGACACTATCCAGTGCCGTCCACCGGGCGCTGGAACGCAAATTATTCCTCCCCACGACGCTTGACGGCAGAAGTGGAAGATGATGATGATGATGATGTTTTCCATCTTGCAAAAGGCTACCTTCGCTCTGGCAATTCTTGTTCAAATCTCTTCAACAGGACTAGTATTCTCTCTCTCTCTCTCTCTCTCTATCTCTCTCTCTCTCTCTCTCTGTGTATGTGGGGTGGGTGGGGGGGGGGGTCGCACCTTGCTGTCTTTACAGACAAAAGTATGTGGATTGGATCTAAAACTTCATCGTACAACACCTGGGCTTGGATTCAGAGAACATGTGTTGCCCATGCATCATGATCCCTCTCTCAGCCTTGCCTTCTTTTCTCCAGAGGAAAAGATGACCAGTATGTCTGGAACAAGGTAGACTGCAGATGCTGCCTGCTCAGCATCGCACCTCCATGCAGCTGAAGATGAGTAACGTCCAGGCTCTCCTTTGAGACAAGCATATGACTACTGGCAGGATCAACCAGATATCTATCGCACAGATGGATTATTCATGCACACGCAGGCCAAGATTAGCAATCACTCAGCGCGCTCCCTCGGTACACTGTGACACAAGCAAAACCACTGGATGCCTACAGACGAGCTTTCAAGTTATGCCAAGCAGGAATGACCGAAAAGCTATGCCAGCTTACTGACTGCAGGCCCACTACTCATCGAGAGAGAGTCGACGCTTTTCGAGACCTTTGTCGAACGATCGTACAAAAATTGTTCTTTCGCCTGCTCAAACCGCGACTCTGGCTTCACGCTGCAGTCACATTCTCGAAACGCCTGCTTCGCTAACTTGTGTCGGCTGGGAAGTTCCCGATTGGGTGCACCTCACACAGCCATCCAAGACAACAAAACGCAGGACTGATCTTGCGAACCAGACCAGCCCTCGTGTGTGTGGGTGGGTGGGTGTGTGTGTGTGAGAGAGAGAGAGGAGGAGGAGGAGCGAGAGAGAGAGAGAGAGAGAGAGAGAGAGAGAGAGAGAGAGAGAGAGAGAGAGAGAGAGAGAGAGAGAGAGAGAGAGAGAGAGAGAGAGAGAGAGAGAGAGAGAGAGAGAGAGAGAGAGAGAGAGAGAGAGAGAGAGAGAGAACCAATGTTTCTGTTTTCTTGTTATTCAAAGATAGTCCATTTCTTGCCCTCTCACTTACTAAAATGTGTTCCCTGGGAAAGTAATGCAAATAAGATCACTGGTCACTTCATCTTACTATGCCATGACCTGGTATATGTGAAAACAAACAGTTCACTCCCATGAAGCAGTACCTGCTGTGGGATTACCCTGACCTTCTTCATCTGCTCATAAACACCTAGCTTTAGTTTAGCTTGTTAAGTGTAGACCATTACATAACAATTACTACATTCTAAGACTTCTCTCAAGTGAGTCACCTAGAGGCACGATGTGCTCCACAAGAACTGTGCACTCCATCTGCTGAGAGTCAAACCGTACATTGACCAGGTCATCATCACAGACATCAATAACAGTGGCTGGGTGCCACACATCATCTGTGTTCTTGGCCAGGCAGCGACATCCTTCGACTATTTTGCTGAAAGAATACAAACTCAGCTTTAAAATGTGGACTTGAGAAGTGTCACGTGGCTGTAGGGATGTATGTCTGTTGTCAGATTACCCTCACTGCACATCTGATCATTCAGACCATAAGTGCTCTGATCTACTCCTCAGTGTTTCCCTCAGTGTGTAGCGGCTGATAGCATCAGTTCTAGCATTGGTTCACTATTCTTGTTTGGCCCCCTGTACAGTGCTCCTGTCTGGCTTCATCCCTTTTCACTTGATGTTCTGGTCAAGGTTGCAGATTCGCAGTCATCTCTTGATTTGTTTAATCATCATGCCTCACTGGCATTCAACATATTAGCCCAGTCCACTGTTTGTTTGCTCTCCACAGTAACATGGCCCACAAGTCCACCAGTTTGCTCATTTTCTCTTACCAACATTTTCACCTAAAGTATGGATATCATGTTCATCCTGTGAGTGTAAATACTTATGCCAGAATGTAGACTGGCAAGTCATCTTTTCCATATTTTCACTGGTGCTATAGAATTCATGTTCTGTAGTGACATGCAGGGAGGAGTTTAAGCAATGTCTGAGGGAGGAGTTTAAGCAATGTCTGAAGGAGAAGTTTAAGCAACATGTGAGGGAGGAGTTTAAACAACATGTGAGGGAGGAGTTTAAGCAATGTCTGAGGGAGGAGTTTAAGCAATGTCTGAAGGAGAAGTTTAAGCAACATGTGAGGGAGGAGTTTAAACAACACGTGAGGGAGGAGTTTAAGCAATGTCTGAGGGAGGAGTTTAAGCAATGTCTGAAGGAGAAGTTTAAGCAACATGTGAGGGAGGAGTTTAAACAACATGTGAGGGAGGAGTTTAAGCAATGTCTGAGGGAGGAGTTTAAGCAATGTCTGAAGGAGAAGTTTAAGCAACATGTGAGGGAGGAGTTTAAACAACATGTGAGGGAGGAGTTTAAGCAATGTCTGAGGGAGGAGTTTAAGCAATGTCTGAAGGAGAAGTTTAAGCAACATGTGAGGGAGGAGTTTAAACAACATGTGAGGGAGGAGTTTAAGCAATGTCTGAGGGAGGAGTTTAAGCAATGTCTGAAGGAGAAGTTTAAGCAACATGTGAGGGAGGAGTTTAAACAACATGTGAGGGAGGAGTTTAAGCAATGTCTGAGGGAGGAGTTTAAGCAATGTCTGAAGGAGAAGTTTAAGCAACATGTGAGGGAGGAGTTTAAACAACATGTGAGGGAGGAGTTTAAGCAATGTCTGAGAGAGGAGTTTAAGCAATGTCTGAAGGAGAAGTTTAAGCAACATGTGAGGGAGGAGTTTAAACAACATGTGAGGGAGGAGTTTAAGCAATGTCTGAGGGAGGAGTTTAAGCAATGTCTGAAGGACAAGTTTAAGCAACATGTGAGGGAGGAGTTTAAACAACATGTGAGGGAGGAGTTTAAGCAATGTCTAACAGGGGAGTTTTTAGGTACTTCATTGTCAACAACCTCCAATCCGAAGCCCAGGGGAAGAGACAGTGGGTACAAGTAATAACTGACTAGGGATGGGCTTCTTTCCTTGTATGATTTCAGACTCCATTGTTTGTGTCTATCATTCTTGTGAGACGCCAAAGAAAACTAGGTAGCCAGACACTGTGAGACCTGTGTGGGCAGTTTGATACAGATTCAGTCCTCTTCCTTGGATGTTTGGTCTGGAGCAAGCATTGGTGAATATGTCTCCCCTTCTCTTTAATTCTGGAAATGGTCTGCTACCCATTTCATGAAGCTAGGTTGTACCTGGGACCATATTCATTATCATCATGTGCCTTGCAAAGCTGAGTAGACAATCATGTTTCTCCATAGATTTCAGCCGTTCACTGATTAAGTGCCATGGGATGATAAATCATCTTAAACAAATTCCGGTATCTGTCATGTGCTTATATACAGTAGTTTTACTTATGCAATCCCCTAGGTTGCAGACCTCACTGGGCACAGTTCTATAGAGATTAGGAAGCTTTACTTAGGATAACAGACCTTAGTGAGATGTTTTAAATAGATTAGGTAGCTTTGCTTCAGATGGATACCTTAGTGGGCACAGATTTATAGAGATTAGGTAGCCTTGCTTAAGATGGATACCCTGGTGGACACAGATTTATAGAAATTAGGTAGCCTTGCGTAGGATCAAGACCTCAGTGTGCAGTTTAATAAAGATTGATTATTTCTACTTTTGGATTGGTTACTAAAGATGGCAAGGGAGAGAACTAATAATTCCATCGCATTATGCAGTGATTTAGCAGAAATGTCACTGAAACATATTTTAACAAATGTCTCTCTGATCGTATTCTGGTATGAACCTAAGGCCTATCCACATCAATGTGGAAGCACTAGACTCAAGTTTTGCTCTCGTTTGAGCTCTTACCAGAATACGATCAGCGTTCCCAGTAGTGGGTTGTGCTCAATATTTAAATCTCAAATCTCGAAACAACCAAACAAATCAAATGTCTCTCTGACTGAAGAATTCAGATGTTACATACACATACATGCATGCATGCACACATGTGCGTAAATACACATACGCATCCACACATATGCATATATGCACATACAGACAGGCAGACAGAAATATTACATACCACCACCCATTCCACACCCCGCTCCCCAGAGAAAGAGAGAGACTGAACGAGAGAGAGACTGAAAGAGGGGGAGAGAAACTGTAAGAGAGAAAGAGAGAGAGAGACTGTCATAACTGTCATTTACTGCCAATATAGTACCTTGCGGTGTGTGGCAAAGGGATCTTTGAGCCTGAGGAATTAAGGCCACCTGTCTAGTGCAGTTGCCGCGAACTGTGCAGGTTAGGATTTTCTTTTTGCACCCGACAGATTAAAAAATAGAAGGAAAAATTCTTAACCAAATGGATAATTTTAGATACCTAGGGACATTTATAACATCAGATGGAAGATGTACAACAGAGATTAAGAGCAGAATAGGGCAAGCAAAAGCCGCATTTCAGAAAATGAAGAGTATCTTATGCAATAAGTCACTATCACTGAATTAAGAAAGAGAGTGCTGAAATGCTATGTAGAACCAGTTTTGCTGTATGGCAGTGAATCTTGGAATGTAAATGAACAAATTAAGAAGAAATTAGAAGCAACAGAGATGTGGTTCCTGAGACGAATGTTGCAAATTCCTTGGACTGCCAGAGTAACTAACAACGACTGCCTGAAACAGGCTAATGAAACTAGAACTAGAAAGAGACAAACATCTTTCTTTGGTCATGTGATGAGAAGAGAGGCATTGTTGAACATCGTGACAACTGGAAAGATCAAGGGGAAGAGAGGCAGAGGCAGACCAAGAGAAATGATGCTGGATGGATTGAGACGGTGGCACGGAGGATTATCAGCAGTAGAGTTGATCCAGAAAACCAAAGACTGAGATCTGTGGAGAGCCATGAACGCCTACGCCAGCTGACAGGGCACTTGATGATGATGATGATGATAATGATGACCCGACAGAAAAAAAATCCCACACTTTACCGGGAGATCGAACCCGGGTCTCCCGCACGAGAGTCCGGCGTTCTAGAGATAATTAAATACCAAGCATATACCATACATTGATCACTTCCTGTCATTATTCTATAATGAAACCGTAACAGACCTATCTGACCACAAAAACAGGCGAAAGGGTGGGATACCGACTCTTGTAAAAAAAAATCATATCGCTGCTTCTCAAATTAAAGTTTACATGGAAGGGGCAGAGTATCAGACACTTAAACTTAAGACAGGCAATACAGACCTATATCTGCTCGATTGCTACTGTTCAAGTCACCGTCCACGGGCACTGGACACACTACCATTAAAAGAAAACAATTATTGTGTGTGGCGATTAATTTAAGTTTGTCATGCATAAAGAAATCAATGAGCATATGGTGTATTATTTAATTTAGAATGTCCCCAAACAATTCTGTTAAAAAGAGTTTACTACCAACCTGTGATCTGGTTCTTCAAAGGGCTTGAGTTCTGATACTAACACAGGATGGCCATGAGAACGCCTGCAACACACAGGACAACCGAATAAAATACACCACCCCAAAACAATGGTATACATGGTTACAATAAGGTAGTGTTACAGCAGATACCCTCGCTGGAGAGTGAAATGTTAGGCCTTCTCTAACACTTTTTAATGTGTTGAAAAGTTCCCATCTGGTTATCAATTCCTTTTACTGTTTTTTTTGTTGCCTAAATGTTTTTATTTGTCTCAGATCTTTGCCATCAATGTTAACATTTTCTAACATTCTAATTATTGCTGCATATTTCACCTTATCAAAAGCTTTATGTAATCAATAAAGCACAAATATAGGTCTCTGTTCATTTAAAGCATGAGTTGAGTTGAGCCAAGAACTGACATCGCAGCACTCAGTACATTCCCATACATACTCCATCCTCATCTGCAACAGCCAGCTAAGAGTCTTAATACTAAACATACCAGCATCAATTTGACTATATGTCCACCTGGCCTTTCCTCAGAGTCCTGAGTGTCGGCCTGATCCTCTGGTCACTCTCTGCAGCACCATTCTTTCTGGGCCATGAACTTCTATCTGTTCTTCCGCACTATATGCATGATCCCAAAGGGCTCCGACCACATCTGCTATTTCAGGCAACAATATCCCACCGAGAGATGCAGACCCAGCTAATCTGCCCACCTGCTCATGTAATATATCATTTAAATCATTTTTTCTGTTTGCTCTCAAAATGTATGTGGCATTGTATGTGCCTTTAAAGTAAGTAAATTACCATCTTCCATGGCTGGGGGTATGCTGAATACACGGTACTAGCCACACATTTATATAGGCCAATCTACAGTTGATGGGCTATATGGTCAATACCCTGTGTCCACCTTTACTTTCCAGAACATATTTTGGTACACATTTGAGACTGTGTCAACATGGGAGCTCAAGTCCATTTTTACAGAAACCCTCCCTCAAGGGAGAATCAAACACATTAGCACCATGGCTGTCAGGGAAGTGTGCTAGCCACTGCACTACTGCAATACACTTTTTCCACCTTTTTAGAAGCCCACACAGTGAGCTTTTGGATCGGACTTTCCACGTAATGGATTTGCTATCCAAGCAATATTCCATTTTGTGCCACTAGGACACTTTTTCCACCTTTTATGAAGCCCACACAGTGAGCTTTCGATTCGGACTTTCCACGTAATGGATTTGCTATCCAAGCAATATTCCATTTCATGCCTCTGGGAGGCTTGTGTAACCGACATGCCTGTGGTATGAAGTGTGGCAGTCTAAATACTTCTTCATGTACATTTAAATGTCAACCTGAATACAGTTAAAGTAAGCTGCAGTCGACTTGAGCTTGTTGATACCTCCATAGAGCTTGTCCTCGAATGAAGCAGGTGTGGGCCAAAATATCTTTCTCTGTTCTGCATATATTGGGCACTCTTGCAGCAAATGTTTAGCTGTCATTTTACCAGTTCCACAATTACATTCATCTGTGTCTCCTATCTTTAGTTTGTTGAACAAGTGGTATTTCAGCCTGTTATGTCCTGTGCGGAGTCTGAAGATTGCTACTTGTTCTCTTCGGTCGAGTTTGTAATATGCATCATCCTTCTGGTGGCCTGGATGCTCTGATTCCCATTTGGTTCTATAAGTGCTTTTTATCAACCTCTTTGCCTCATTATAGGTTATGTCTATGTCAGGCTGTGGTAGTCGTCCGCCTTCTTTTGCCAGTCTGTCAGCCTCTTCATTTCCAGGTATACTGCAATGTGATGGGATCCACTGTATTACAACTTTTTTGGATTTCTGGCATAGACCATGGATTGCTGCTCTTAGGTCAGCTAATTCTGTGCTGTTTTTGCTCTTCAGTATTGAGACAGCTGACTTTGCATCTGTAAAGATAGCTATTTGCGTCTCTTTATTTTCCTCCATCAAGAGCATTTCTGCTGCAGTTTTCAGAGCCTCTACCTCCGCTTTGAAGTTACTTGAAAACTTTCCAGTTGCCACTGAATGTGTTTTTTTCACTCCATTTTGTAAATTTAGGAGAATTCCTCCTCCTCCATTCTCTATTGAATTTTTGGCTGATCCATCTGTATATGCATGGGTCCAATTGCTGCTTGGGTAATGTTCTTTTATATAGTTTAGGGTTATTTCTCTTCTTTCGGTTTCATGCTGAGTGTTCTTTTTCTCAATACCAGGAATGTTTTCTATCATCTCAGGCATTTGCTACTGTCTCCAAGCTGGGAACTTGTGTGCATTGTAAATGGGTTTGACTGTTGATATGTTAAGTATAGGATCTGCCCTAATCTTTCGTTTTGCAGTTTCTACAAAGTTGCTACGCTTCAGTCTTCCCTTTCCAAAACCATTAAACCTTTTATACATAGGGTGGTCTGTCAATCTTCTAAATTTTTCTGCTTGATGCTGGGCTCTGCTATCTCTTCTATCCTGCATTGGTTGTAAACAAGTGATCTTTTCTAGTTCATTAATAGGCGTTGTCTTCAGGCTTCCAGTTATGATTTGCATTCCTTGATGTTGGACTCTACTTATTTTGTTAAAGTTTGACTTAGCTGCTGTTGCCCAAGCTGCAATGCCATATTCCAGTACTGGCCTCACCCGTCCAGTATATAACTCCTTGAGAACTTTCTCATCTGCTCCCCACGTTGTACCAGCAAGCTTTTTCATGATTGCCATTCTCTGCCTTGCTCTTGTTCGATTTTTCTCAACCTGTGTCTTCCATGTCAGGCGACAATCAAAGGGACTCCTAGATAGTTTGGATTTTCTTCATGGCGCAATATTTTTCCATTCAATACCAGCTTAGGTTGCTGAGTTTTATTTGAGAGGGAGAACACTGTGCATGTTGTTTTCTCCTCACTTATCTTCACTAGCCATGATTTTGACCAGTCCTCTAATTCTAATAAGGCTTGCTGTATTCTGCTGTTAGCTGTACCAATATATTCTTCAGATGTCCATATGGCTAGGTCATCTGCAAAGGAGGATGTGTGTACTCTGGCTGGAAAATTTTCCGTGATGTCATTTATATATGCTAGGAATAATGTTGGTGAAAGAACTCCTCCTTGGGGGACACCTTGCTCCAACAGCATCATTTTGCTTGTTTGTCCTTGTACTTTTGTCCTGGCAGTTCTGTTCTCAAGGTAGTGGCTGATCCATTTATACATTTTTCCACAAACATGCATTTTTTGCAGTTTTACTTTCAGTCCTTCCTTCCATACTTTATCAAATGCTTTTTCTAAATCTATCCAGACTGCTAGTGTGTGCTTTTTCTCTTGGAAGGCATCCTCTATTTCCTGAGCTATATAGGTTATTTGATCTTCAGTGGATCTGTACTTTCTGAATCCTGCTTGGTGTGGTGTTAAGAGTTTGTTTTCTTCCAGATGTAATGTTAGCCTGCCATTGATAATGCGTTCCATTAATTTTCCTACACAGCTAAGTAGACTGATAGGTCGATAGCCATTTGGTTCTTCCAGGTCTTTTCCTTTCTTTGGGACTGGTATTAGTATAGCTTCCTTCCATGCCTGTGGGACTATTCCTCTCTTCCAGTTGTTATTTAGGACTGCTAGTAGTTTCTTCTTTGCCTTGGTGCCTAGTCCTATTAGCATTTCATTTGTGATTCCATCCTTTCCTGGTGATTTCTTCTTTTTTAGGGTATTCATTGCCTGTTCCATTTCTTCCATTGTTAGATTTGCCATCATATATTCTGCTGCTGTCTCTGTATTTCTATGATGTATCTGTTTGTCTTTGATTGCTTTTTTCTGTTCGGTTGTAATATCAATGTGGTTTGCATTTGCATAGTGTTCCATTAGTGCATTTGCAGCCTTTTTTCCTGTAAGCAAGGCATTTCCTTGTTTAATTGTTATTTGTTTGTTTCTAGGTCCTTCATTGTTCATGGCTTTCACTAGTTTCCATAGTTTGTTTCCATCCCTGTCAAAATTCAGGTTTTCTGTTTTTTCCCTCCAACAATCTCTTGTTGTTTGATTTACTGTTCTTTTATATTTTGCTGAGATGGCTTTGAGAGAGATGTTCGCTTCAATTGTTTGTTCTCTCTCTGCTGTCTTCCTGGCATCTTCAACTTTGTCCTCCAAACTTTGTAGTTCTTCAGTCCAGTATGGTTTGTAATTTTTCCTCGCTCCTCTTGGAATAGACTCAGTGGCTGCCTGTATTATCGCTCTGTTTAGACTTTCCACCATTTGCTTCATGTTGCCATATCGTGTATTTATGTTTTCACAATATTTGTCTGTTAGTATGGCAAATCTGTCCCAATCTGCTCGTTTGTAATTCCAGCGGGGTAAGGGCTTTTGCTCCTGTGGGACATACTCCATATTCATTACAAGCTTGATTGGTCTGTGGTCACTACCTGCTAATTGGTCCAGCACATGGCGGTCGATTTTGTGGAGGATGTCTCCTGTGCAGAAAGCTAAGTCTGGAGTAGAAGTGGTAAGCCATCTTCTGGAGTAGAAGCTCGGTGTGTCCACCGCTTTGTTGAGTAGATGGAGATTTGAGTCTATTTCCCAGTCCTCCAATTCATCTCCTCTTTTGTCAGTATCTGGGTATCCCCATCTATCTGAACGGCTATTAAAGTTTCCGACAATAATGCAGTTTGTGTCAGTTATTTTCATGTTTGAGAGTGTAAGGTCCTTATCTGCTGGGCTATACAGATTGTAGATTCTTATTTTCACGTCCTTTATCATTATATCAACACCTATAATTTCCGTTTGGTTGTCAGAGATCACAGATACTTCGCTGCAAGGTATTGTATTTCGTGTAAGTATTAGAACTCCTCCTTTGTGTCCTTCGCGGTCGAAACGTGTGGCCTGATATCCTCTGACTGAGAATTTGCGATTGGCATTGAGGTGTGTCTCTTGAATGCATGCCACATCTATTTTATCTTTATGAAGACACTGTGTTAGGGACTCTTTCTTCTTGTAAACTCCTTCGGCATTCCACTGTAGTATGTTGAGTGTCCGGGGTATTTGGTCAATAGCTCTTAACCTACTCCTCTGTGCCTTGACTCCACAGCACAGGGGAAGGTGACCACCAGTAGTCACGGGTGGACCCCCTCGAGGCAGGGGGCCCGGCACTATCGCCGCCTGATGGGACTTCGCGGGATTAGCACCATAACGATTAATTTTGATTTGTGACATCATGAATTAAGTTACGTTGCACTGCTTTGTCAAGCCTGTGGCTCAGTACATCCGATTTCGACAAGCATTTATTCGGGATGCTTTCCCTAGCCTTTGACTGTCCCCAGTCTACCTACAAGGCAGCAGGTTTTACGTTGCACTGCTTTGTCAAGCCTGTGGCTCAGTACATCCGATTTCGACAAGCATTTATTCGGGGTGCTTTCCCTAGCCTTTGACTGTCCCCAGTCTACCTACAAGGCAGCAGGTTTGTGTGTCTCTTCGTCTGGTCCCTCTCCCTTGACCTGTCCGACATGGGTGGCCCTACCAGTAGCTGTGCTACCGTCGGCATAGCTCTTGGGGTCATTGGGACGCTCAAGCCCCTCTACCTCATCACGGTGGACACACAGCAGAGGGGATCTAGGGGTTGAATCCCATACCTTGGCATCAGCACATAGGATGTTTAAGAAAACATGTTGTTATCCATTCAGCCATGCTGACCTCCTCTGATTTCATATTGTTCAAGATCTAGCGATCACCATGTGGCAGGTTACCAAAGTCCACTAAAGCTTCCCGACATCTGGCCATTTCACATCCCTCATGCACCCTCTGTTCTTTGTGCTGATCAAAACGGGTTTTGCTGAGTTCACAGTTAGCAAAGAAAAAAGACCATACACATGCATGCACCCACCCACCCACACACCCACACACCCACACACACACACACATATACAAATATTAAATGGCCCTACATTGTAGTTTTCCACTTCTCTGCTTTCCCTGCACACCTCCTTCCATAATTATCTCATTCATGTTTGTTCACATGCCCAAAATATTTCATGTTCCTCAATATTATTATTCCTAAATATTTTTTAACTGTGAGTTCTTGTTGGATAGATATATTTGTTATTTTTTATGTTGAATGAAATTTTAATACACTTCTGTGACACTATCCCTATCTTCATCTATTTTTCATCTCCCAGTAGTGCATATGTCCTCATCAACTCATGATTAGATAGCATTTGCAGCTAAAGTTGTCAAACGAACAAACAAACTTTATTTTCAAAGGGTCACAAATTGGGCACAAAGACCCATCTTGCATTCGGCCCTTCCAATCATTCATCTGTAGTACATCAAGTATCTATCATGAATGCTATATTTACATTGGAAAACAAAAAAAGAAACAAACAAACATTGTATAATAAATGCTGTGAACATAAACTAAGCACAAACAATTTATATTGCAACGTTATAAGAGAGGTCACTCGTTGACTACAAGATGAGTTAGCCAGTCTCATGACATCCTTAGTTGCCTCTTATGACATGAATGGCAGGTCAGTGTTACCCTTCTTTACTTCCCCTATAGGCACCTGTAACATATATATTCACTTTTTCATTTTCCTTCTTCTTCTTCTTTCAATCAATCATGTGCCATGCCTGAAAGCGTGGGCGGTCATGACTCGCCATTTCACTCGATCACCAGAGTTGTGGATCAGCTCAGTGTTCCTGTTTCGACCATGCCATGTGGTCAAGCCATCCAGGTATTTTCTCCCCGGTCTTCCCCTTGGTCTGTTCCCTTCGATCTTGCCAGTTGTCACCAAGTTCTCCAATCCATTTCTTCTCATAACATGTCCAAAAAATTTTGACTGTCTACTAATTTACGATTTTCATTTGTCTCCTGTAGTACTTGGTCATTGGTTTTTCTGTCTGTCCATGGTATTCTTTGCATTTTCCTCAGAAACCACATTTCTGCAGCCATCAGATGTTTTTCAGCTTGACTGCTCATTGTCCAAGTTTCACATCCACACAAAAAAACAGGCTTCATGTAACCCCTCAACACTTCTTCTTTCACTCACTTGAAATTTACTGCCCATATGTACAATGCTGTCCCTTGTATAAACCTCACTGTCTTTTCACTCAGTTGTTTTCTTTCAATTAATTTTAATACTCTTCTGTAACACCTTTGCAATAAGAGGGTTTAAGGACTTAAGATTGACTTCCTGCACCGGGTTTTTAACCCATAAACTCGGTCTCTTTCTACGTGGCAACCTGCCAAAAGTGTCGTACAAAGCATACACTCTGTAGCTCCAGCAACAACCTAACGAGGTCTCTGGAAAAACTGCACTCATGAACTGAATGACGAGTCCAGAATCGAACCCGTAACTCTCGGAGCACAAGTAATGAGTAGGAAATTGTGTAGATTTCTGCAATTTCTGGTAGCAAATGTTCAGGATAAAATAACACATTAAATGGATCATCACAAGAGAAGTCTCCTTCTACAAGGGCTCTTCCCCTACTAGACAGGAAGTACAGAAGTAGGCACTTGCAAATCATACTTACAACTTTTGTATACAATTTATATGACAAATGCTATACATATGTACCTGCATTCCTCATCAGAAAACCGGCAGTTGCCATCCATGAAGTATTTACAGGGAATCATAGATGGATGGGTTGGATTAATGAACACAACACGAACCTGTGTGGAAGAACACAAGGAGCATCAACACCAGTATGTCAATTTCTCTATTTTTTAAAGCGACTGCTGTAAGTGAACCCACTATGCTGTCATCAGATGACAAGGTTTAATCATGTTAAATCTCTCAGCCACATAGATATTTAAAGATAATACAAAACAACATAAAAACTGAAAGCTATAGTTATCATATCGGGATATAAACCTGGATTACAATTGGGATATATATAGTGTCCAGTGTTACTTCAGATACTAGGCTGTTTGTTTGTTTGTTTATCCATGTTTTTCTATAATATTTTAGGTGTGTTTTCTACCTTCTTATAAGTCCACTACTCATCTACGAATGGTATATGTACCAGTGGTAGGCTAGTTGGTTGGTTGGTTGATAGGTTGGTTGACTGGTTGGTTGGTTGGTTGACTGGTTGGTTGGTTGATCGGTTGCTTGAATGGTTGGTTGGTTGACTGGTTGGTTGAGTGGTTGAGTGGTTGGTTGGTTAGTTGGCTGGTTGACTAGTTGGTTGGTTGACTGATTGGTTGGTTGGTTAGTTGGCTGGTTGGTTGACTGGTTGGTTGGTTGGTTGATAAGTTGCTTAAATGATTGGTTGGATGACTAGCTAGTTGGTTGACCTGATTGGTTGGCTGCTTGATTGCTTGGTTGGTTGACTAGTTGGTTAGATATTTGGCTGGTTGGTTGATTGGTTGGTGAAACTCTTAAAACTGAGTTTAAACTCTTCAGTTCAATATGTTGGTGATCAGTCACTTCAGCTCTGAAAATGGCTTGCATCTATCAAACAGGTTGGTTTAGAGACATTCCTTCTGACCTGGTACCAAAGTACCACCTCCACAGCATGTGTATTGTACAGCTCTCATTCCCCTCTCCTAGCCAATAAACCAACTGCAAGAGCAATTCTGAAACATCACATTTGCAGAAAGGCATATGAGGATGTTACCAGGCCAATGATTCAACACTGCACAAACAGCCAGGCCGAAATAAATCATTGTGTTGGTAATGCCTCCCCCTAGGGTATTTGGATTCAACACTGCACAAACAGCCAGGCTGAAATAAATCATTGTGTTGGTAATGCCTCCCCCTAGGGTATTTGGATTCAACACTGCACAAACAGCCAGGCTGAAATAAATCATTGCATTGGTAATGCCTCCCTCTAGGGTATTTGGATTCAACACTGCACAAACAGTCAGGCTAAAATAAATCATTGCATTGGTAATGCCTCCCCCTAAGGTATTAGGTATTTCACTGTCAACTCCAACCCAATATCCAGAGAGAAAGTCTAAAGGAGGTGAAATTGTATCAGAGGGGACCAAGTACAAAGGGTTGACATAACAAGATCAGTATCGACCCCACCTCTCTCTAAGCGAGAACTGCAGAGCCATGCATGGTGGTTTGATATGCTCAGTGGAAAACATGTTCATCCCAAAATTAGAAGGCCAGTACTCTTACACTATATAACAAAATCTAAAATTAGGAAGGAGAGTACAGTACGTCAGACCCCTGCAGGTCATCGCTAGAGCTACAGAGTTTATGCTATGTTTGACAGTTTCTCAGACCCCTGCGGGTCATCGCTAGAACTACAGAGTTTATGCTATGTTTGACAGTTTCTCAGACCCCTGCGGGTCATCACTAGAGCTACAGAGTTTGTGCTATGTCTGACAGTTTCTGAGACCCCTGCAGGTCATCACTAGAGCTACAGAGTTTGTGCTATGTCTGACAGTTTCTGAGACCCCTGTGGGTCATCTCTAGAGCTACAGAGTTTATGCTATGTCTGACAGTTTCTGAGACCCCTGCGGGTCATCTCTAGAGCTACAGAGTTTATGCTATGTCTGACAGTTTCTGAGACCCCTGTGGGTCATCTCTAGAGCTACAGAGTTTATGCTATGTCTGACAGTTTCTGAGACCCCTGTGGGTCATCTCTAGAGCTACAGAGTTTATGCTATGTCTGACAGTTTCTGAGACCCCTGCGGGTCATCACTAGAGCTACAGAGTTTGTGCTATGTTTGACAGTTTCTCAGACCCCTGCGGATCATCACTAGAGCTACAGAGTTTGTGCTATGTCTGACAGTTTCTGAGACCCCTGCGGATCATCACTAGAGCTACAGAGTTTGTGCTATGTTTGACAGTTTCTCAGACCCCTGCGGATCATCACTAGAGCTACAGAGTTTGTGCTATGTTTGACAGTTTCTGAGACCCCTGCGGATCATCACTAGAGCTACAGAGTTTGTGCTATGTTTGACAGTTTCTCAGACCCCTGCGGATCATCACTAGAGCTACAGAGTTTGTGCTATGTTTGACAGTTTCTGAGACCCCTGCGGATCATCACTAGAGCTACAGAGTTTGTGCTATGTTTGACAGTTTCTGAGACCCCTGCGGGTCATCTCTAGAGCTACAGAGTTTATGCTATGTCTGACAGTTTCTGAGACCCCTGTGGGTCATCTCTAGAGCTACAGAGTTTGTGCTATGTTTGACAGTTTCTGAGACCCCTGTGGGTCATCTCTAGAGCTACAGAGTTTATGCTATGTCTGACAGTTTCTGAGACCCCTGCGGGTCATCACTAGAGCTACAGAGTTTGTGCTATGTTTGACAGTTTCTCAGACCCCTGCGGATCATCACTAGAGCTACAGAGTTTGTGCTATGTTTGACAGTTTCTGAGACCCCTGCGGATCATCACTAGAGCTACAGAGTTTGTGCTATGTTTGACAGTTTCTGAGACCCCTGCAGGTCATCACTAGAGCTACAGAGTTTGTGCTATGTCTGACAGTTTCTGAGACCCCTGTGGGTCATCTCTAGAGCTACAGAGTTTATGCTATGTCTGACAGTTTCTGAGACCCCTGCAGGTCATCACTAGAGCTACAGAGTTTGTGCTATGTCTGACAGTTTCTGAGACCCCTGTGGGTCATCTCTAGAGCTACAGAGTTTATGCTATGTCTGACAGTTTCTGAGACCCCTGTGGGTCATCTCTAGAGCTACAGAGTTTATGCTATGTCTGACAGTTTCTGAGACCCCTGCGGGTCATCTCTAGAGCTACAGAGTTTATGCTATGTCTGACAGTTTCTGAGACCCCTGCGGGTCATCTCTAGAGCTACAGAGTTTATGCTATGTCTGACAGTTTCTGAGACCCCTGCGGGTCATCACTAGAGCTACAGAGTTTGTGCTATGTCTGACAGTTTGTGAGACCCCTGCAGATCATCACTAGAGCTACAGAATTTGTGCTATATTTGACAGTTTATGAAACCCCTGCGGGTCATCTTTAGAGCTACAGAGTTTGTGCTATATTTGACAGTTTATGAAACCTCTGCGGGTCATCTTTAGAGCTACAGAGTTTGTGCTCTGTTTGACAGTTTTCACAGGCTGCTCTGCGAAAAGAAGACCAAGTCATATGGGGCAGAACCTGGTGCACTGAAGTCATCCCTCTTTCCTATAACAGCTTTAATAGTAAAAAACAACAAAGTATGATCAGCAGCAGGTAAAGAAATTACCTTATATGTTGCTTCATCATCACTTTCTGCCGGTGGATCAACAGACCATATCATTGCATTTCCATAGTGAAACCCTCCATAATCATGAGAAAATGGAGCTCTACATTTTGTTCCTATCAGCTGAGAATAGTCAACTGAAGCTTGTTGATTTTCATCACTGTCATCGTCTTCACTACTGTCATAATTATCATTTCTGGAAACATCCTTTGAAGATGAAGGCAAAGATGTGTGACTTGCTGGAGTTTGTAAGTCCTCAGACAAGGCAGCCTGCATAGAAATACACTACAAATATAGTGGATATCAAAGCAGTGATTTTAGTGTCATTTCTATCTTTGTCTGTTGGTTTGTTTCACCCTCTCATAACGCATTAAAAACAATACAATGAACACAAATGTGCTCTGATGGATCAGAAGACAGAAAGAAGTTGTACAGCCACTAGCCTCATGAGACAGATATCATCATCATCATATACCTTGCCGACTGGTGTAGGCATTCATACATCTCCACAGAACTTGGTCCCTTGTGTAGGCATTCCTACAGATGTTGGTCCCTTGTGTAGGCATTCATACAGATCTTGGTTCCTGGTGTAGGCATTCATACAGATCTTGGTTCCTGGTGTAGGCATTCATACAGATCTTGGTTCCTGGTGTAGGCATTCATATAGATCTTGGTTCCTGGTGTAGGCATTCATACAGATCTTGGTTCCTGGTGTAGGAATTCATACAGATCTTGGTCCCTGGTGTAGGCATTCATACAGATCTTGGTCCCTGGTATAGGCATTCATACATCACCACAGATCTTGGTCCCTGGTGTAGGCATTCATACAGATCTTGGTCCCTGGTGTAGACATTCATACATCTCCACAGAACTTGGTCCCTGGTGTAGGCATTCATACAGATCTCAGTCCCTGATGTAGGCATTCATACATCTCCACAAATCTTGGTCCCGGGTGTAGGCATTCATACATCTCCACAAATCTTGGTCCCGGGTGTAGGCATTTATACATCTCCACAGATCTTGGTCCCTGGTGTAGGCATTCATACATCTCCACAGATCTTGGTCCCTGGTGTAGGTATTCATACATCTCCACAGATCTTGGTCCCCGGTGTAGGCATTCATACATCTCCACAGATCTTGGTACCTGGTGTAGGCATTCATACATCTCCACAGATCTTGGTCCCTGGTGTAAGCATTCATACAGATCTCAATCCAAGATGTAGGTATTCATAAATCTCAACAAATCTTGGTCCCTGATGTAGGCATTCATACATCTCCACAAATCTTGGTCCCTGGTGTAGGCATTCATACATCTCCACAAATCTTGGTCCCTGGTGTAGGCATTCATACATCTCCACAAATCTTGGTCCCTGGTGTAGGCATGCATACATCTCCACAGATCTTGGTCCCTGGTGTAGGCATTCATACATCTCCACAGATCTTGGTTCCTGGTGTAGGCATTCATACAGATCTTGGTCCCTGATGTAGGCATTCATACAGATCTTGGTCCCTGGTGTAGGCATTCATACAGATCTTGGTCCCTGGTGTAGGCATTCATACAGATCTTGGTCCCTGGTGTAGGCATTCATACAGATCTTGGTCCCTGGTGTAGGTATTCATACATCTCCACAGATCTTGGTCCTTGGTGTAGGCATTCATACATCTCCACAGATCTTGGTCCCTGGTGTAGGCATTCATACAGATCTCAATCCATGATGTAGGCATTCATACATCTCAACAAATCTTGGTCCCTGATGTAGGCATTCATACATCTCCACAAATCTTGGTCCCTGGTGTAGGCATTCATACATCTCCACAGATCTTGGTCCCTGGTGTGGGCATTCATACAGATCTCAGTCCCTGGTGTAGGCATTCATACATCTCCACATATCTTGGTCCCTGGTGTAGGCATTCATTAATCTCCACAGATCTTGGTCCATGGTGTAGGCATTCATACATCTCCACAGACCTTGGTCCCTGATGTAGGCATTCATACAGATCTCAATCCCTGATGTAGGCATTCATACATCTCCACAAATCTTGGTCCCTGGTGTAGGCATTCATACATCGCCACAAATGTTGGTCCATGGTGTAGGCATTCATACATCTCCACAGATCTTGGTCCCTGGTGTAGGCATTCATACATCTCCACAAATCTTGGTCCCTGGTGTAGGCATGCATACATCTCCACAGATCTTGGTCCCTGGTGTAGGCATTCATACATCTCCACAGATCTTGGTACCTGGTGTAGGCATTCATACATCTCCACAGATCTTGGTCCCTGGTGTAGGCATTCATACAGATCTCAATCCAAGATGTAGGTATTCATACATCTCAACAAATCTTGGTCCCTGATGTAGGCATTCATACATCTCCACAAATCTTGGTCCCTGGTGTAGGCATCCATACATCTCCACAAATCTTGGTCCCTGGTGTAGGTATTCATACATCTCCACAAATCTTGGTCACTGGTGTAGGCATTCATACATCTCCACAAATCTTGGTCCCTGGTGTAGGCATTCATACATCTCCACAAATCTTGGTCCCTGGTGTAGGCATGCATACATCTCCACAGATCTTGGTCCCTGGTGTAGGAATTCATACATCTCCACAGATCTTGGTTCCTGGTGTAGGCATTCATACAGATCTTGGTCCCTGATGTAGGCATTCATACAGATCTTGGTCCCTGGTGTAGGCATTCATACAGATCTTGGTCCCTGGTGTAGGCATTCATACAGATCTTGGTCCCTGGTGTAGGCATTCATACATCTCCACAGATCTTTGCCCCTGGTGTAGGCATTCATACATCTCCACAGATCTTGGTCCCTGGTGTAGGTATTCATACATCTCCACAGATCTTGGTCCCTGGTGTAGGCATTCATACATCTCCACAGATCTTGGTACCTGGTGTAGGCATTCATACATCTCCACAGATCTTGGTCCCTGGTGTAGGCATTCATACAGATCTCAATCCAAGATGTAGGTATTCATAAATCTCAACAAATCTTGGTCCCTGATGTAGGCATTCATACATCTCCACAAATCTTGGTCCCTGGTGTAGGCATTCATACATCTCCACAAATCTTGGTCCCTGGTGTAGGCATTCATACATCTCCACAAATCTTGGTCCCTGGTGTAGGCATGCATACATCTCCACAGATCTTGGTCCCTGGTGTAGGCATTCATACATCTCCACAGATCTTGGTTCCTGGTGTAGGCATTCATACAGATCTTGGTCCCTGATGTAGGCATTCATACAGATCTTGGTCCCTGGTGTAGGCATTCATACAGATCTTGGTCCCTGGTGTAGGCATTCATACAGATCTTGGTCCCTGATGTAGGCATTCATACAGATCTTGGTCCCTGGTGTAGGTATTCATACATCTCCACAGATCTTGGTCCTTGGTGTAGGCATTCATACATCTCCACAGATCTTGGTCCCTGGTGTAGGCATTCATACAGATCTCAATCCATGATGTAGGCATTCATACATCTCAACAAATCTTGGTCCCTGATGTAGGCATTCATACATCTCCACAAATCTTGGTCCCTGGTGTAGGCATTCATACATCTCCACAGATCTTGGTCCCTGGTGTGGGCATTCATACAGATCTCAGTCCCTGGTGTAGGCATTCATACATCTCCACATATCTTGGTCCCTGGTGTAGGCATTCATTCATCTCCACAGATCTTGGTCCATGGTGTAGGCATTCATACATCTCCACAGACCTTGGTCCCTGATGTAGGCATTCATACAGATCTCAATCCCTGATGTAGGCATTCATACATCTCCACAAATCTTGGTCCCTGGTGTAGGCATTCATACATCACCACAAATGTTGGTCCATGGTGTAGGCATTCATACATCTCCACAGATCTTGGTCCCTGGTGTAGGCATTCATACATCTCCACAAATCTTGGTCCCTGGTGTAGGCATTCATACATCTCCATAAATCTTGGTCCCTGGTGAAGGCAATCATACATCTCCACAAATCTTGGTCCCTGGTGTACGCATTCATACATCTCCACAGATCTTGGTCCCTGGTGTAGGCATTCATACATCTCCACAAATCTTGGTCCCTGGTGTAGGCATTCATACATCTCCACAGATCTTGGTCCCTGGTGTAGGCATTCACACATCTCCACAAATCTTGGTCCCTGGTGTAGGCATTCATACATCTCCACAAATCTTGGTCCCTGGTGTAGGCATTCATACATCTCCACAGATTTTGGTCCCTGGTGTAGGCATTCATACATCTCCACAAATCTTGGTCCCTGGTGTAGGCATTCATACATCTCCACAGATTTTGGTCCCTGGTGTAGGCATTCATACATCTCCACAGATTTTGGTCCCTGGTGTAGGCATTCATACATCTCCACAAATCTTGGTCCCTGCCTGGAGTACTGGATCAACTCTATGGATGACATTCCTCAATGTTACCATCACAGTCCATCAAGCATTTCTCTCAGTCCACCCCTGCTCCTTCTATCAGTGATCTTTCCCATCAATACAATGTTTTCCAATGCCTCTCTTCTCACACATGACCACAGACCATTGTTGGCTGCCTCCTTATATTTGTATATAATGCTCTACATTTATTAGGTTTTTCCATATATAGATGGACATATTTTTGTTGACTCTGACAGTCCAAGGTATTCGTAACACATGTCTCAGAAGCCACATCTCTATTGCCTCAAAGCACTTGTTAATTTGTTTGTTCACTTTCCATGATTCACTACCATACATCAGAATAGGTTCCATATAAAATGATCAAATGTACTCTCTGAAATTCAATGATAGTGACTAATTGCATGAGATACAAGGGGTGTTCAGAAAGTAATGCACCACATAATTTTTCTCAGGAGCTGTTTATTCAAAAAGCATGAAATTTATATACAATATACATGAATATCGGTCTCTGTGGCTTAGGGCTTGCAAATGCGGTTTGTGAGCCCCTATACCCGGGTTCGAAACACAGCGGTGCTGGTTTTTTTTCGAAAAGGTATAGGAGTCGATCGTTCAGAAAGTAATGGCAAACGACTGAATGTAAAATTTCCCCAGGAATCACGAACAGCGAAAATGCTGGGGTTGGCTGCTACATCCTGTGAAGGACATGCAACTTAATTTTTTTTAAATACATGAATATATCATGTAAACATTGGTAGTATTCAAGATAATCCCCATCAACGTGAACGGCTTTATGCCAGAGCAAATCAAGTACATGTGTTCTTTGCCCATACCAGATTTTGTCTTGATCATGTAACCATTTCTTTGCTGCATGAATCACTCTTACATCATCTTCAAACCTTGTCCTATGGAGTTCTTTAAGTGGACCAGATAGATGAAAATCATCTCATCTCATCTCATCATGTTCCTCTTGTACCTTGCGGTGTCGA
Source organism: Cepaea hortensis (assembly GCA_963921405.1). Classification (NCBI taxonomy): domain Eukaryota; kingdom Metazoa; phylum Mollusca; class Gastropoda; order Stylommatophora; family Helicidae; genus Cepaea; species Cepaea hortensis. The sequence continues at coordinate 68,698,788 of OY992884.1, forward strand.
GGTGAAGTATAAACAGCGGGAGAGTGCCCGCTTATGGGCTTCATGTATCGATATTCCCTTGGACTCTGTCATTCCCTGCATCCATCGTTTACATGGTCAGCCTCTTCCTCTGTTTCCCTCTGGTCTGTACATCATTGCTTGTTGTGGAATACTGTTAGTTGGTAACCTACTTGCATGGCCAAACCATTTGACTTGCTGCCTTCTAATAAAATCTAGTGCAGCTGTACCCCCCACTTTAGTCCTGATTTCTTCATTTCTGATCTTATCTCTTCTTGATACATTGAGTATTCTTCTCAGGTATCTCATTTCTGTTGTTGTGAGTTTTCTTTTCTCTTTTTCTGTCATTGTCCAAGTTTGGCATTGGTAACAATGAGTTGGTAGAAAGATTGTGTTGTAAAGTGCTTTCTTAGTAGTTATTGCTAATCAGTTCTATGGGATGGATAGGGTAGTACACCAACTCAATTTGGTGATTGCTTCCCGTGTTGCCAGACTTGTGTGAGAGCGCACATTGTCATGGAAGAGAAGCAGGTCTGCTGGATTCTTGTGTGGCCAAACTCTGCGAAAACGTTGACTGAGTTTGTTCAATGTCTAATGTAAGATTGTCTCTCTCTCCTTTGGCATAATATTCACAAGAATCACACCTTCAATGTCCCAAAAGACAATGATTATGACCTTTCCAGCTGAAGGAGTTGTTTTGGATTTCTGTTGTCATGGTGATTATGGATGATGCCACTCCATTGAATGTCTTTTTGTCTCAGGTTCTAAATTATGTGCCCAGGTTTCGTCACTTGTAACGATCTTAGCCAAAAAGTTCTCTCCATCAGCACTGAAATGCTCCAACAATTCAGAAGAAATTGCTTTCCTTTGCAATAGGTGGTCATTTATAAGACATTGAGAAGCCCATCTTGTGCAAACCTGGAAAAATCTGACGAGTTTTTAATAACTGCATTTGCACTTCCACTGCTGACTGACAGCTGTAATGCCAGTTGTTGAGTAGTGGTTCGCCTATCAGTAAGAATAATGCCCTCAGTGCATTTCAACATTTCTGTGTAGGTAGCTGTGGCAGGATGTCCACAGCGCAGCCATCAAGCAGCTCCGTATCTCCACTTCCTGATTCTGTGATTCTCTGAACCCAGTAAGTGACTGTACTCTTGTCAACTGCAAAAACTTCCATACACATCACATAAACGATTATGAATGTTCATAACAGTTTCCTTCTCTGCAACGAGAAATTCTATCATAATTCACTGCTTATAACGTGTGTAGCTAACATGTTACATTTTCACGGTTTAGGGCAGCAATTTTATGTGGCCAGTTGGATTGCAGTTTGGTGCACACAATCGGCACATGCCATATTTAAAGTTTGCAAAATGTCTTGCTCTATCTTCATCATTAGCTGAGAAAAATGATGTCGTGCATTACTTTCTGAATGCCCCTCATACTTTTCATTTTCTAAAATACAGTCTTTACTTGGCCTACTCTGCTTTTAGTCAACGTCATGCATCTTTCATCTGATGTTATGATTGTCCACAAATAATTTCTTCAACTGTTATATCACAAGTTGTCAGTCTTAGTCAGATATGACTGAGCTATTGTATGACAGTAGACAGTACTACATGCATTCTGTTAGCACCAAATTTTGGGTGGTGCTCATCAAACAAGACACCCCACATTGTGCCAATGGCTTCGGGCAGAGGAGTGCAATTGGGAGGGTATGACCTTATCCTTTTTTTTTTCCGCATATCCTTTACAGGAAATCGCTATCAACATCAGCATCTTTCAGCTGATTGTTGATTTCTTGGCAAGATTACGTTCAGTAGTTTGCCATTGCTTTCTGAGCGGCCGGCTTACTTATCCCGTAAGTCACCAACGCGGCGTTACCCTACATGGATAAACAGGATTACGGAGAAAGTCGTTTAACCCTTAGGCCAGGGAGACTGGCAACCTTATCCTAGTGCGAGGAAATGCAACCTAAAGGCTAAAAGTCATGGCAGGGAAGACCAGGCCCTTAGCCTTGGTTGATAACTGTCTAGGATGGAAGCTCTGATAGGCAGTTAGAGAACTGCTTTGCTGATCCGGCAGCTTCTGCAGCTTGTCTTATTCCAGACGTATTGGTGTTACCTTTCCTCTGGAATAAACTAGGCAGGCCAAGAGAGGGATCATGCTGCATGGGCAACACATGGTCTATAAACTCAGCCCAGATGCATAACTCCATTTTACAAACTATAAACTGTCAAGACGGCAAGGTGCCAGTCAAGTGTTATATCACAGCTAGGTGGTATCTATTTCTTTGATATAACCAGATTCTGTTTTCTTGATATTCAAGGAACATTCCTTTTTGAACCCTCTATTACCACATTAAAAGCCGTTCACTATGGGAGGAAAAGACTAGCCACCAATTCCACAATGCACCCAGGCCTATAAAGGAAAGACTAGCCACCAATTCCACAATGCACCCAGGCCTATAAAGGAAAGACTAGCCACCAATTCCACAATGCACCCAGGCCTATAAAGGAAAGACTAGCCACCAATTCCACAATGCACCCAGGCCTATAAAGGAAAGATTAGCCACCAATTCCACAATGCACCCAGGCCTATAAAGGAAAGACTAGCCACCAATTCCACAATGCACCCAGGCCTATAAAGGAAAGATTAGCCACCAATTCCACAATGCACCCAGGCCTATAAAATGTAATGGTCTTAATACTTCACATACCCACAGCAGGTTTCTGGTATGGGACATTTTATTCACTACCACAATGTACATCAGTTGTAGATCCTGACACCTTTAGTCATGTAAAAGGACCTTGTACTCATATTATGGGAAGTGAGATAGTGCAGTGCCTAGCACCGGTGTTTGTCTGGCAGGTGAGCATGTTGTCTGAATCCCCATCCAGGTAGAAACATTGACCCAGGCTCCCCAGTTAACCCTTTACAAGGCAAAACGTCCATTTGCGGCCGATCGCTTAGACGAGCAGATCGTCTGAAAACGTCCGATACTATTATGCATTGTAAAATCGCGATCTCTCGGCTTTCCGACACTTCCGACGGCTACTTTCGCTTTCGCCGATAGCTTGACAACGTGGCCGCCATTTGTAAGCGCCTACTATGAATTTGAACTGACTTTTACTGACTTTTTTTGATAGTTTTCGGGATTTTTACGCTTAGTTTTTCAAAATGGATTTCGGCGATTCTTCAAGTGATAGCCGAGATTTCGTTAGGTTCAATTTAAGTGACATTAAAGGGCATGAAGTTGACTATTAATCGCAGCTAGATATCAGTGAAGAGCGTCACTTTGCATTAGCAGTCGCCAGCGGACTTTAAAGAAAGTGATTATGATTCTGAAAATGTGTTTGTAAATTGCCGTATAGATGACGGAAAATCACAAACAATATGCTGTATTTCGTAAATATTTGTGTTCATATATGGATTACCAACAACAATCACATGAGTAACATATTCTGCATGCTTTTCCCTTCATTGTGTTGTTTATTTAACTAAAATCGGTTGACTAACACCTTATTTGTGATGTTTTTACTAATGCAACCCGAAATTTTACCGAACCTGAAAAAATCTTGCCCGTTCAGGGCTAAAAAACGGACAAGCGTCTGCCCTGTAAAGGGTTAATCCAGCCTAACACTGGTACCAGGGGATGTCCTGAGATGTAAAGGCAGCTGGCATAATATGACCTCATCACCTTTTGAGTGCCAGTTGGTCTATACAAATATGGGGCTAGCACCCATACACAATACATCTTACATGGAAAAGAGTCCTCTTCCTTTTTTTTTTTTACTCATTTCATGGTAAAGGCAGAAATATGATGAACTAAACACAACAGTGGATCTAAGCAACCACAAATATAGACATGCAATACAAGCTAGCAATTGAAATATCATGTTAATTTATGAGAATCTGATAAGAACATATCTCACCTGAAAGACAGCATATTCATCATCAACACTTGATGTCTGCTGATCCACAGAGGTATCTGGCTGATCATCATCTGAGTCTCCTAAAGACTTCAGCAGTCGGGCTTTCTTGAGTTCAAGCAAATGATCTAAATATTGGATATAGAGAAGACAACAGTTAGCTGCATATCCTTTACAGGTCATTGCAGTCAACCCTAGCATTTGTTGGCGGTTTGTGATTTTATGGCAAGTTTACGTTCAGTAGTTTCCCATTAATTTCTAAACGACAGGCACTCATAGCATAGTACAGAAACCAATGCAAGGAAGTCTGGTTCTAAATTGCTTGCAGCTGCATTTCAAATGCGGTATGCTAGATTATGATTTGCATTCATAACCCCTTTGCCACAGAGCCGGCTAGATAAAAAAGCAATACAATAATAATATCCATGTCAGATTCTGTTAAAAGCAGGGAGCTAACCCATTCACCTTCTGGCAAGATGGTTCTCGGGGCAGAATGTTTAAATGATGACATGGCTCTGGAGTCAATTCATCATCATCATGTGCCAGGTCAATCTGCATAGTGGCTAGTCCATTCACCTTCTGGCAAGATGGTTCTCGGGGCAGAATGTTTAAATGATGACATGGCTCTGGAGTCAATTCATCATCATCATGTGCCAGGTCAATCTGCATAGTGGCTAGTCCATTCACCTTCTGGCAAGATGGTTCTCGGGGCAGAATGTTTGAATGATGACGTGGCTCTGGAGTCAATTCATCATCATCATGTGCCAGGTCAATCTGCATAGTGGCTAGTCCATTCACCTTCTGGCAAGATGGTTCTCGGGGCAGGATGTTTAAATGATGACGTGGCTCTGGAATCAACTCATTATCATCATCATGTGCCGGGTCAATCTGCACAGACGGAGGTCAGCATGGCAGAATGGATAAGAGAGCTCATTATTAAACATCCGGTGTGCTGACGTCAAGGTAATGGGTTCAACCCTTACACAAGTCAGTTAGGCTGAAATTTTGACTTCTCATCCTTGACTTGGGGACATAAATTACAAACACCTCTGAAGTCGGAATGGCTTCGCCTGATGGCGAGGGACACTGGTAGTAGGAAAAGCAAACCCACATGCAAGAATTAGTCCGGTGCACTAGAAGTATTAGCACGTGATCTCCACAGATTGTGGTTTTGTTGTGTTCTTGATAAATTATATCAGTGAAATTCCTCCATGCCACCATCTATGGCCATCCAGTATCATCTTTTGTTTCTGATTCTTCTCCCGCTTATCTTCTTAAAGTTAGTTGCATACCCTTTACAGGACGTTTGCAGTCAACACCAGCATTGTTTGCTGTTGTTAATGTCTTGGCAAGTTTACGTTCAGTACTTTTCTAGTTGTTAGCTTATCTTCTTAGTCGCTGTGATACTTTGCAATGTCTCTCTTCTCATTACATGACCAAATAACATGATCTCTGTCTTATAGTTGTTTATACTGTTCTACTTTCAATAGCCTTTTCCTGGCAATTGTCATTAGTGACTGCAGTCCAATTTATTTGCAACATTTGTTATAAGAACCACATCTCTGTTACTTCCAAGCTATTCCTAATTTGTTTGTTCACATTCCGAGATTCAATTCCGTACAGCAGAACAGATTCTATTAGGGTGCTTCATCTGAAAACTTTAAATGGTGTTTGTTTTGGGTGAATTATACTGAAAAAGTAAAGAACAAATGTATCATTTTTCAATGTAGTCACCACTGTGTTCAATACAAGTCCTCTAGCACAGATAAAGTGCTTGTTTTCCTAAAGAAAACTCAACTCTGGGGTCTCTACCCGGTGTGTCTCACCCAGGTCGTGAACAGTCTGTCACAGAAGTCATGCCGTTTTGAAATCTCCTACTCCACTCATACACTTGCTGGACTGACAGACATGCATCACCTGGAGCTTCATTCGTACATGAATTTCTAGAGGTTACACCCCTCAATGATCAAAAAATGGATAACAGCTCCTCTTTGATGCATGTCAAAAGTGGGGTGGCCATCTTTAAACTGTCCTTATGAGGTCACTGTGTTCATCTGCACCATGATGTCACATGCTTAATGCTCTTGACATCTTTAACAACAATAATGACAGGTTACAAGACAATGGCATGGTTATTGTAATTTCTATCACACTTTTAAGGTTTTCATTTGAAGCCCTATCATATATAATATTTCAGTACCATCTTTCTAACATCTAACAGGAGTGACATATTACATAAGATACTTTTCAGAGTTAAACCATACAATGGGTGCTAGAAAATACACAGCACATGACTTATCCAGTAAAGTCAGGGGCCCAGTTTTACATGTATTGAGTCATACTGGGTATTTGGTACTGGCCTCATATTTTGATAGACCAGGCAGCTTAAATTAATATGGACATAGTACCTTAAGCCATATTGGTATGTCTCTCGCTCTCTCCCTCTCTATCTGTCTGTCTGTCTATCTCTATCTCTCTATCTCTCTCTCGCTATCTCTCTTTATCCTCAAAAGGGAGTCTATTACCCTTAACAACGAGGGTAAGTTAATAAGTAAGACACAAATGGCTGTAGAAAAATAACTAAATATGATAACAACTTGAAACCAGTTTATTTGTATACATACATTGTCCCTTTATTTCTCAACATAATTTCCACCAACATTGATGCACTTATCCCACCATTTTATCAGTCCTCCCAAACCGGCTGCATAGAACTGCGTGCACTGTTTTCTAAGATTTGTGGAGATGTATGAATGCCTACACCAGGGACCAAGATCTGTGGAGATGTATGAATGCCTACACCAGGGTCCAAGATCTGTATGAATGCTTACACCAGGGACCAAGATCTATGGAGATGTATGAATGCCTACACCAGGGACCAAGATCTATGGAGATGTATGAATGCTTACACCAGGGACCAAGATCTATGGAGATGTATGAATGCTTACACCAGGGACCAAGATCTATGGAGATGTATGAATGCCTACACCAGGGACCAAGATCTATGGAGATGTATGAATGCCTACACCAGGGACCAAGATCTATGGAGATGTATGAATGCTTACACCAGGGACCAAGATCTATGGAGATGTATGAATGCCTACACCAGGGACCAAGATCTATGGAGATGTATGAATGCCTACACCAGGGACCAAGATCTATGGAGATGTATAAATGCCTACACCAGGGACCAAGATCTATGGAGATGTATGAATGCCTACACCAGGGACCAAGATCTATGGAGATGTATGAATGCCTACACCAGGGACCAAGATCTATGGAGATGTATGAATGCTTACACCAGGGACCAAGATCTATGGAGATGTATGAATGCCTACACCAGGGACCAAGATCTATGGAGATGTATGAATGCCTACACCAGGGACCAAGATCTGTGGAGATGTACGAGGGTAAGTTAACAAGTAAGTCACAAATGGCTGTAGAAAAATAACTAAACATGATAACAACTTGAAACCAGTTTATTTTTATACATACATTATCCCTTTATTTCGCAGCATAATTTCCACCAACATTGATGCACTTATCCCATCGTTTTATCAGTCCTCCCAAACCGGCTGCATAGAACTGCGTGCTCTGTTTTTCTAAACCACATTTTCACTTCACATTCAACTTCGGCGTCATTCGCGAAATGTCTCCCGCCAAGGTGGATTGTCAGTGTTAATGCTGACAAATGTTTGTCCCGTAAAGCGGACGAGGTGAGTCAATAAGTAAGTCACACAGTTCTGTGGGATGGCCGGTAAATGAAAACAAAGCATGCAGTTCTTGCAGCCGGTTTGAGAGGACTGATAAAACGATGGGATAAATGCATTGATGTTGGTGAAAATTATGTTGAGAAATAAAGGGACAATGTATGTATAAAAATAAACTTGTTTCAAGTTGTTATCATGTGTAGTTATTTTTCTACAGCCATTTGTGACTTATTAACTTACCCTCATAAATTACATGTCAATCAATATTCTTTGTTTCAATAAATACATATATTTTTCTTAAAGTCATATCATCATCATCATCATCACGTACCATACCGATAAGCAAGGGCCATCATGATTCAATATCTGACACAATCACCAGTCGCAGATCAGGTCTGTACTCTTCTCCCAGTTATGCAATGTGACCATGCCATAAAGGTATTTAGTATTTATCTGTTTGTCTTTCTCTTGCTTTTTCCCATCAAGAATGTTAGATGTCACTAAGTTGTCAAATTCACATCTTTACTGTGTACGTCTAATTTCTCTAATCAATTTACGGTTTTTATCTGTTTCTTGAAGCATTGCCTCATTCATGTTTCTGTTACTTGGTATTCTTTGAATTTTCCTCAGATTCCACATTTCTGCTGCCATTAGATGTTTCTCAGTTCTGCTTTTGTCCATGTTTCACATGCATACAGTAGTATAAGCTATATATAACATGTAAACACTTGATGAAGTATGCTTTCCATCCTGGAAATGGCTATTTTGCCATGGTGATTCCTGTTCTAATCTCTACAAGGTGAGGGGTGACGAGGGGATCTGGCCGATGATCGACGCTCAGAGGAAAGGCGAGACGGATATATAATCAGATTGCTACTGGTACTATTACTGATGGAACTCTTCGCTGGCTGCTGAGGATGGGGACTGAGCGCTTATGGGAATGCCCATAATGCTGTGATGTCGGTTCCTAAATCAGTCAATCAATCAATCAATCTCTACAAGGCAACTTCCGCCAGGTGTTAATGACTGTACCAATACACCAGTACTTAACCTTCAAGTGCTAAGGAAATAGTTAAAGAGGCGCATAGCATGATCCAGTACCTAAGGAAATACAATTAACTTAATAATAGTGTATTACAACAATACAAGCAAGCAGCAGTACAATTAATAAGCTAAATTGTTTTCAATTTAAGTTTCATACAGTTGCAAAGACCAGACTAGTTGTATCTCTCTGCCAGACTCCATTCCTTCAATCCAGCCTAGGCATTTCTTTGGTAAACAATAAACTTCATTGCACTGGGTTTATCCAATATAGCTCAATCACTGTCCACAGGCCAACCTGCCGAACGTGTCACACAGAGCACAAACTCCATAGCTCCAGTGATGACCCCTCGGAGAAAATTGCACCCATGAACCGAATGTTTTAGTCCACAATTGAACCCACAACCTTTGAAGTGTGAAGCAGGAGGTGTAACCACTTCGCCACAGAAACTTGCATGCTCATGCAAGGAGTAAATTGATAAGTCAAGCATGAGTTAAACCTCAAGTCAAGGATATAACTTCAGGAGAAGCATAAGCAAGTAGTGAGAAAATACCAAGGGTCACCTTCTGTCAGAGAGATCAGCTCTTGAAGATCCTTTCTTAACTGAATCAGGTCAGGGGATTCCCCTGCTGCCTGTATTGCTTGCTCAACTTGGGAGGCCTGAAAAAAACATCCAAGCAGAAAATGGTAATAAAAAGATTCTTATTATAAATAATAGGGACGTTCATTTGAAACCCGTTCCAATGGCTATATTACAAAAGCATGAAAGAAACATTAACAGGTGTGGTAGAATTGAACAAAGCATTCATTTTGAATGAATTATGCACCATGGGAAGGTCAGAAGAAGTTGCCGTAGGCATTCAGGCAAGCATCCCATTGCTTAGGTAGGCGGTGAATGCCGTCCGCAAAAAAGGATTGTAGTAGCTCACTGAACCAAGTGTTTACGCTTTCATTACGTCTGCATCTGTGTGGAATCGTTGCCCCTTGAGAGCTTTTTTTAGAGGTCCGAAAAAATGAAAATCACATGGTGACAAATCAGGACTGTAGGCTGGATGTTGTAGAATTTCCCACTTCTTCCTTGCTAATGCTTCCTGCACAATCTTTGCGACATGCAGACGAGCATTATCCTGCAACAAAATCACACTGCGAGAAAGCATGTGGGTTATTTATTCTTGATGGCTTTTTGCAGCTTGTCTAGTGTTTGCAAGTAGTGGGTAGAGTTGATGTTGACACCAGGTTCTTTAAAGTCGGCCAACAATAGCCCTTCATGGTCAAAAAATGCGCTCAGCATAACCTTACCAGCAGAAATCTGTAACTTGAATTTTTTGGCTTTTGGTGATCCAGCATGCTTTCAATGCATGCCCTCTCTTTTGCTGCTCGGATCAAAGTGGTGACACCGTGATTAATCGCCTGCCACTTTGCGGAAGTGAAATGCATCACCCTTCACTCTGTAACGCAGCAAGTGGTTCAAACACCATCCCATGCGTTCCTCTTTTTGGTGATCGGTCAACATCCGTGGTACCCACTGTGAACACACCTTCCGATATTGCAGTTTCTTATGAACGACCTTTTGAATTGTCCCAATTGACACATCACATTCTTTCGCTAGTGAATGTATGCTCCGACAATGGTTCATCTGTACTGCTGCATCAATTTTGGCGATGGTTTTTTCTGTTGCAATAATATGCACTTGACCCAGCCGAAAGAAGATCTGCTGTGAACTGACGTCCTTTCCGAAACATTTGTGCCCAGTCTGTGACTGTTGTCTTTGACACACATTTGTTACCGTACGTGGGCTGAATTCTGCGATGAATGTCCACTGGTCAACATCCTTCAAATGAAAGAAACTGAATCACCGCTCTTTGAGCTTCTGTGGACAGATTTTGGATCAACCTGGCCATTTTCTCAATGGTCAGAAACAGAACCTATGCATCATGGGACAATAAGCACGTACTCTTTTAATCATTGGTCAGTACTTATCATATGACTATGACATGATCATGTTCAACGTACGCAATTACGCGTGGTGTGGCCCGAACGGATTTCAAATGAATGCCCCTTATACAATGTAAATTACATGCATAAATGGCAAATAGTTTACCAATAACCACAGCTAACATCATCATCATAAATTAACATAATCATCATTATTAGATTTGTTTGCTCACTCGCTTTGAACTCAAGCGTAGTCCATAAACATTACTTCTAGTGGTTCTAGGCTGAATTTTATGTGTGAATTAGCTTTCCCTATTAACAGTGTCCCTTGCCATCAGGCGAACCCACTCCGACTTCAGGGGTACTTGTAATTTACGTCCCCAAGTCAAGGACGATAGGTCAACATTTTAGTCCAACAGTCCGGTGTATGGGTTGAACCCTTTTATCCTCAGCATCAGCACACCGGATGTTTAAGAACATGTGTTCTTATCCATTCAGCCATGCTGACCTCCATCATTATTTGTGATGACCGAGTGCCTCGCCAGCTTTTGTGGGAAGTCTTGTCTCTGTGCCAGAACTTGAAGCGCACTGATGATCTGAAGAAATGTTGTGCTGGGCTAGCCCAGCTGAAGAGGGAGAGAACCAGAAGCTCAGTTATGGGTTAAATGTTCCTGAGTCACAGGTGTCCGAATGTGTCCAATGATTCAATGGCTACTGAGATAGAAGTTTTAGACACTGGTCTGTTGGCAGGCTGGCACCAGGCAGAAATACTGTCACAAGGACATCCATTGACTCTTCTGGTGGCACTTTCATATGGATATGATTGACATTATATGAACTTTCAAATAGCTGGAAACATTATTAAATGTACACTGTTTGTGCTCTGATGACGATTTTTTCTATAGATAATGAATGTGTTTGAAGATGTCACAGGAAGGGAACAAGAGAAAACAGGAGCAACAGAAAACACAAAAGAAGGTTAACAAGATTCCATACACAATCTGACAGAATAGCAGTAAAATATATGTCAATCCTACATTGGGATTAGCACAGTGCTGCACAACATGCTGAAATAATAGAGAAATTAGTGAATGATTTTGATATTTTCATACTCAAAGAAACAATGGATATTAGTGGTTGTAGCACAGAATCCTGGTTACATATGGTATGCAAATGTGTGTGGCACCAATCAACAAGGCAGGTCAGGCTATGTATGTCACACAAAATCTTTGCCCCTCATGGGTATATGTGACAAGGTATAATAGTACAACTACAGAGTTACAAGGTACTAAGTTACAAATTGACAGATTAACAGATTTACATTTGTGCTCAGCTTCATGAGAAAAATTACTGTTTTCCAAACAGAAATACTTCAGCTACATAACAGATGAGTTCTGATAGTCAGAGATTTGAGTGCCAAATGTTAATGGGGTAATACCAATTACAACAAATAATGAATTGTCTGGAATCAATCCCTGTTGAATGCTGTCATAACTGTGTTGAATGATGTTTGTTAAACTAGGATTGCAGCTAGGCTTGGAGATATGGACAGTGTCATCGATCTTGCACTAATGTCTATCAATATGTTCCATATACAAATTTGAAAGTGGGAGAGCAGGTTCGCCTGATGGCAAGAGACACTGGTAGTAGGGAAATGCTAATCCACATGCAAACATCAGTGAAGTGTACACTCCAACTACTATCTGCAGTAGCACGGTCAGCAAATGAAACATAAAATCAGTAGTTCATTTCAGGTTCCTAATATTCCCAAGTAGTTTTTAGTGGAGTGAAGTTCAATCAATCAGGTGACGTCTCCTCAATGAAGGTTGGCTGCAATGGATCAAAAACACTGTCTGTGTCAGATTGATGTTTGTCCATCTCTTGATGTTATCTTCCCACTTGTATTGTTGTCTGCCTCTTGCTCGTTTGCCCTCAACCTTGCCCTCCAGTATGGTTTTTATAAGAGTGTTATGTCTTTCAAGGTGGCCGAAATATTCCACTTCCCTGTTTTTATTTCTCTAATCAACTCTCTTTTCATTCCCAGTTTTTCTAGAACCTCTGTATTTGATTGTATTTGTTTCCATAAAATACAACATATTCTTCTGTATATCCATATCTCCAAGGCTTCTATTCGACTTACTAGTTGCTTGTTCAAAGTCCAGGCTTCCACACCATAAAGTAGTGTTGAATATATGTAGCATTTGACAATTCTCAGTTTTTAACGCTTTGTTATTACTGATTTCATGCTGTTGAAAGCATTTTTGGTCATTCCTGTTCTCTTTTTGATTTCTACTTCACTTCTGACGTCATCTGTTATTACAATGTGAAGTTAGTGATGAAATATTTGTTTATAATCATTGTTGTAAGTTGGGCAGGATTGTAGAATATTACTGGCCAACATGGGGTTATTGCCCCACCCACCCACCCACCCACCCACCTTTTTTTTTTTTTTGCAGAGCAGTTATTATTGATGATGGTATATTTTTACAGCAGATAGGTACAGTTTATAAGTTACTACATTTCACAATTAGAGCCTTCAAGTTAAGTACCACATATTTGATTCCATTCTGCTTATTCTTGTTTCACAAGATTCCATTATATTATGTCTTTATGTGTTCATTGTAGTGTCGTCTCTGTTGTTTGTGGTGTGTTGTTACTTTTTCTTGTTGTGTTCTGATTAAGGTTTGTCGTCACATCATCTATATTCTGCAATTGCATTTTATAAGGCTGTCCTACAATTTGCTTTTCTCAATTGTTTTAACATACTTTTTAAATTCAGCAAAAGAGTATTTTTCACCATCACTCAATATCTAAATTCAATAGATTCGTAAATATTAATTAATATCTCCACATATAATTGACAGGCTTGAATGAGGTACTATAGGGTTTCAATTTGTCAGTGCTATAATGGCAGATATTTTGGCAGGGATATTTTTTTTATATTTGAGACATGTCAATGCAACATCTACTACTCGATTTCGAAGCTGGGGTAAACTTACACTGTCAGTAGACGAGATAACTATACTATACTATTAATTACTATATAACTGGGCAGATAATTATAATAGCAGGTTCCATCGTGCTGCGACCCGAAATGAAACTGGAAATGATATATGATGCCACCCCGGAATGATCCATTGTTCACCCAAAAATGGCTATGTAAAGACCATTCATGCTTTCTTGTCATTCATTCCTTCAAATATCACATGACAATAACAAACGCCATCTTACGTTCTGCAGAAAAGGTTAGTCTAATATTCTATGTATAGTGATTGGTTGAAATTATCGTGACTTTTAGATAAATTTAATTATCCGGCAAAACGTAAGTAATTTTATTTTATAGAGATTGAGTATTTATACTGAACAATAATTTTTAGATCTATATTCGAATTGTGCACCCATTTTTACATATACAGAGAAAGTTTCATCGGTGATGGTCAATGATTTATGTAGAAAAAAATTATTTCTGCTGGCATGTTTCGTCTTCGTGAATGGAAATTTAAGATGGCGGCTGACATGATTATCAATCGGATTAGGCTCAAAACATGCAATTTGAACTACTAAAGTTAAATAGAATACAAGTTTAAAGATTAAATGTATTTGTATACTTTTACTATTTTTATATCATTTAACATGACGGAACATTTATTTGAAGTCAGTTTTCATATCAGTCTATGACCTGTTTGAGACAATCTTGCACAGACTGGCAGCATGGAGATAATGGGCCACACTGAAGAGCTATAAAATTATGGGATTCATATCAATATTTTAGCCCAAGACACCTACACTCAAATATGAATATCTCCGCTTAATATTGACATACAGGCATCATTGGGGTACCATAAGATTTGGCTTTCCAAGGTCTATCTATCTGTGGTAGTCTAATTCGTAAATTTAAAATACTAAATTTGAAAATCATGATGGAACCTGCTAATTATATTTTAGAGAAAGGCTGTTCACTTTAATTAAAGTAACATTTGTTTTTCAACAATACCTTTTCAATCTTTCTGGGTTATATTTAAGAAATATAGTATACATTTTTATTTAGATAATGTATTTTAAAAAATATGTTACAATATATTTTTAAGTATTTATTTTGAATCTGTCTTCATACAGTTGAATTGCAGAGAACAGAATTTAGAAAGTGAAAGAATGTAACCGTTTGTTAAAGTAGAATTTTTTTTTTTTTTGGTAGCAAGATTACAACAGTTATAGAAACACCACCTGTGACTTGTAAAGCTCAAGCGATTCTTCTTGTTGCATTTCTTCATTCTCGCTCATGGTTTTGGTAAAATAAATATCAACTTTCCCAGCGAAAGACAGAAGACGGATAAAAAGATCACGGCATCTACTTTCAGGGGGAGTTACTTCAAGTGTTCATACTTCTGCCCGATGTAACTGAGAGTACTGTCCCCTGGTGTATCTCAGCAGACGACAGACTACAGGCTGTTGACTACATTTTGTGAGCGAGTTTATAGATCTTTTATAACATTATTTGTGTTTCATATGATTTGCTCGATAAATATATAAAATATATTACTATGTATGTTAACGGTCTGTGTCGATTTGTTTTATAAAATGGTATACGTGTATGACTGGCTGCGGTTCTCAGAGGCGCGGTTGAGTCAAATTACTGAAATATCCAGTGCCATCCATCATCGGGAGACATCGGCCACGGGCGCTGGAGGAACGCCAATGGCAATTTCAATTATTTCTCCACACGAGGCTTGACGGCAAAAATGGAAGATGATGATGATGGTGTCAGGAGGCAAAAATCAAGGCACCAGTTTTCAACTTTTAAAAGACACTACAGATAGAAGTAAATATTCAACAGTGGTTCACCGGATCTCTGTGTTTAAAGCATTATTTATACAATGGCCCTAAGAGTTATGATGTCCTGGGTTATGTTCAGTTTAGGATATATAGTAGACATTTTTATTTAGATAATGTATTTTAAAATGTGTTATATTTTTAAAATATGTTATATTTTTAAGGTATTTATTTTGAATCTGTCTTCGTACAGCTGAGATGCAGAACAGAAGTCAGAAAGTGAGAGAATGGTGCCCTTTAATTATGCACAACTAAAGTAAAGTAGCACATCTTTGGTAGCAAGATTACAAAAGTTAATTATAAATTATTATAAATATAAATCCTTCCAAACTTACAGTCATAAACTTAAATAAATATAGCAGCAACCAACTTCCTTCCTCTGAACTGAAAACTGTTAGTGTATGTTACTAGTGTAACTAGTCTGACCGAAAGGACAGGCGAAAGGGTGGGATACTGACTCTTGTCAAAAACAACATTCCTGCTTCCCAAATTGAAGTTCACATGGAAGGGGCTGAGTATTAGGCACTTAAACTTAAGACAGACAATACAGACTTTCACCTGATCAATTACTACTGTCCAAATGACCGCCCACAGGCACTGGACACACTACCATTAAAAGGAAAAATGATTGTGTGTGGCGACTTCAACAGCCATTCGCAGAGCTGGGGCTATGATCACATGGACCAGAGAGGAGAGAGATTGGAAGATTGGCAGGATGAGAATAGATTCATCCTGATTAACAAGCCGCCTGACTCACATACCTTCTACTCGAGATCATGGCACTCTACAACTACACCTGACCTGGCGTTTCATTCACCAGACCTGGAGTGGAACATTACACGAATTGTTGGGAAACAACTTGGTGGCAGTGACCATCGGCCAGTCTTTCTAACTGTAGAAAATGAGCTTGTAAGTGAAAGCAGCACCCTCTCGAGGTGGAACTACAAGAAAGCAGACTGGGCAATGTACAAGCATCGCACCAGCATACTGGTTAGAAACCTGAACACTGAGAAGGACATAAATAAAGTAGTTGAAGAGTTTGGGAAATGCATACTACAGGCAGCACGAGAAACAATACCAAGAGGAGCCCGTAAACATTATAAACCCTACTGGAATAGTGAACTGGAACAGTTGCATAATGATGTGGATGTATGTAGAAAACAAGCAGAGGCCAATCCCAGCCAAGAGCACCACAATAAATATCAGCACGCAAAAGCTAAATTTCAAAGGGCCCAACTGCAGGCTAGACGGAAAAACTGGCAGGAGAAAACAGAGTCACTGAACTTTGAAAGAGACGCAAGGAAGTTATGGAGGCTAATAAAACAGCTTAACGATGAGGGCACAGGGAGAAACTCAAAAATTGCGCTACATAAAGACGGAAACATCTTAACAGGAAAGCAAGCAGCTGACCATTTTGCGGACTCATTCGCACAAGATAACAATATTGAAATTAGTCCAGAGAAACAACAGGAGATTCGAGAGAAATGGCAAAATACAGGACAGAAGGAAATTGTACATGAGGTTATGGAGACACCTATCACATTCAGTGAACTGGAACTAGCCATATCAAAACTGAAAATGAGAAAATCACCAGGAGCTGATGGTATCTCCAATGAAATGATCAGGAACCTAGGAACAGAGGCCAAAGCAAAGCTGCTACAGATCTTTAATAATACATGGACCTTAGGCAGTGTTCCACAAGTCTGGAGAGAAGCAATCATGATACCCCTCCTTAAAACCGGGAAAGACAGTTTCATTGCCTCCAGCTACAGACCCATTAGCCTCACCAGTTGTCTCTGCAAAACAATGGAACGCGTCATCAATCACAGACTACAGTGGTACATTGAAAGTGAAAACATCCTTGTGCCACAACAGGCTGCCTTTAGGCAGTGCTACTCTACGGAAGATCAGACAACCTACCTCTCTCAAGAAGTTGAGGATGCATTCCAAGAGAAGAAGCTGGTACTTGGATAGATCTGAAGAAAGCCTTTGACAAAGTCTGGAAAGAAGGTCTGATGAAGAAACTGAGAAACTGTAAAGTCAATGGAAGAATGTACAAATGGGTAAAAGCATATTTGCACAACAGAAGAGCCCGAGTACAGATAGACGGTCTCAAGAGCAAGAAAGTACTACTGCGTCACGGTGTTTCCCCAGGGCGGAGTCCTGTCCCCAACACTTTTTCTAATCTTCATCAATGATCTTGTTGCTAATCTACCCGATGGAATTAAAGCGGCAATGTACGCTGATGACCTGGTTTTGTGGAGCGCAAATGAACATGCATCAGTGGCCACCATATTGCTACAGAGAGCTGTAGATACATTTGTTGCATGGGCGGATAGATGGTGTATCAGCATAAACA
This sequence comes from Cepaea hortensis, assembly GCA_963921405.1. NCBI lineage: Eukaryota > Metazoa > Mollusca > Gastropoda > Stylommatophora > Helicidae > Cepaea > Cepaea hortensis. The sequence goes on from OY992884.1 coordinate 68,716,593, forward strand.
CTGACAAGTGCAGCACCACTCTATTTACCCTTTCTCCGAAACAAAAGGCAGGGACCATTCAGATAAATGGAACACCCCTAAGAGAAGACAAGGAACCAACATACCTTGGTGTAACATTCGACGACAGGCTGACATGGAGAAAACACATAAAAAAAGCAGTAGCAAAAGCCAGAAGGAAAATTGCCATCCTGAGAAAGCTATCTGGAACCACTTGGGGAGCCAGTGGGAAAATACTTAGCAAAGTTTATCAACAGAGCATACGACCACACTTGGAATTCGGGTCAACTGCGTGGTGTTCAGCATCCAAAACTACATTGCAGGAGCTGGACAAGGTGCAAAATCAAGCTCTTAGAGTCATCACAGGAGGGATGAAATAAACCCCTATAGTAGCAATGGAGAAAATGGGGAGGACACAAGCTTTAAGAGAACGCAGAGATACAAAAACACTCATACAAGCAGAAAAGTTTCTCAGCTTGCCAGGCCACCCTATGAAGAACCGATTTGAAAATTTAGCTATGGGGCGGTTGAAAAGAAGTAGTTTCATCCACCAGGCCAAACAACTCTGCAGAGAAACCATCGATCTTCCCACAGTTGGTATCCCCCTGACAACCATTCCAGAGCGAACCCCGTGGAAAGATGAACATAGAATATCGCTACAAATCCAGTCAAAAGTGAGAGGAATATGTGACAAGGAAGAACAGAACAGTGTACAGCGCAGAACAGCCACTCTCAGCTTCCTTGATGACGAATACCCACAGGACCTATGGATCCGAGTTTACACAGATGGGTCAGCACAAAATGCTATTCGAAATGGAGGAGCGGGAGTGTACATAGAATACCCAAATAATACTAGAGACACGGCCAGAATTCCAACAGGAAAGTACTGCCATAACTATGATGCTGAAATTGAGGCAATCAAGATAGCCACAGAGAAATTACAAAATACCAGCCATGGTACACAACCTATGGTGATATTGACAGATGCAAAATTCGTAATAGAGGCGCTCCTGTCTGGGAAATTGCCAGTTCTGAGGACACTACTTTCTGAACTTAGCAGTCAGCGTAAGATCACCATACAGTGGATACCATCCCACTGTGGAGTCCCCGGAAACGACAGAGCTGATCGATTGGCTAAGGAAGGAGCAAAAGAAGAACAACCTGATGTGCCTATTACATACCACCAAAAGAAAAGAATGATCAAATCAGTCAGAAGGCCACCAAACCTTACTCAAGACGACTACCACGTTATGGACAGACCAGAACAGGTCATTCTTCTGTGCCTCAGAACAGGACACAATAGATTACGCAACCACATGTATACAAAATTCAAGATTGGTGACTCAGCCATGTGCACATGTGGTTTGGCGTTGCAGACAGCAGAGCACATACTCCAGGATTGCCCAAACTACAACATATCCAGGCGAACCTTCTGGCCTAGAGAGACAACAGTGGAAGATAAACTCTATGGACCGATGAATGAACTAAAAAAGACTGTTGGATTCATACAAGAGACAACATTGCAGTTATAGGCTTATTTCAGGCGAACGAAAGAAGAAGAAGAAGATTAACCTGAAACTAACTACTACATTTGTACGGGAGATTGACATATTTCTGAATGCAAGAGAGGAAGAAGAAAGTTTAAGTCAACCTTTCAGAAAGCAAGCAGCAGATAATTAGGTCACACACATAGAAAGCCTGCAGCAGCTTCACTAGACTATCGATCAAGATAGGCTTTCATCATCATGTGCCATGCCGATAGCCGTAGGCAGTCATGGTTCGTCATCTCACACAATCACAAGATCCTTGGATCAACTCTATGTTCATGCCTCAGTTATGCCAATTGGCACGCCATCTAAATATTTATTTCTATACCTTTCCCTTGTACTTTTCCCATCAATCTTGCCAGTTGTCAATGCATTTTCCAGTTTATTTCTCCTCATAATGTTCCAAAAAAATTTTTCACTACCTATGTCTAATTTATTGAATCAATTTATGGTTTTCATTTATTTCTTGAAAGACTTGCTCATTGTTTTTTCTATCCATCCATGATATTACCTCTCTATGAATAATGATACTTCTTCTTCATCAGTCAATATTTATGAGGTCTTCACTGATCATTTGTCTTAAAGGGTCGCTCTTTTGGGCCAATTTTTATCATCTCTCTGTCTGGGCAAATCTGGGCAGTCTTGTATGACATGCTCTGAAGTAACTTTTTGTACTTCTTTGCTAGTGGCAGAGACAGTGAGATCTATTCGGTGAAGGAGTGCTCTGAGTTTACAATGTCCTGTTCTGAGTTTGAACATTTTAGTGAGCGTTTCTGCCAAGTTTATTAATGCTATCTTTTTCAGGTCTGTAATTTTTTATGTTATTCTCTCCAGTCATATGTCTTAACAAAAGCTCATAAAGGTCTGTCAGCAATGAGAGTTATGTCAACTGCCAATATCGAGCAAAGACTGTTAATACTTCTGTTCTAAGGACTGGTACTTTCACCCATATAGAATGCCTTGGCCATCCACACTCTCAGCCCAACGCAGACTGGAAGACTTGAAAAGATACAAAATGAAGCTTTGCGCATTGTTTTGGGCTGTACGCGTAACATATGCTGTGTAACAAAGAGATACCTCCTTGACTTTCCGACCATGAACCACAGGATCAAGATCTGGAGGGCTCGTGCATATTTGAAAATAAGTGCAGATGAGAAGCAACCTCTGCATCAATCTGTATTCAGAGAAAAGGGTGACATGTTAAAGAAGGGTAAATCATGGATGGGTCACGCGAAAGATGTCAGGCAGGTCTGCAGTCTTTCCAGCATCAACCCCGGCAAGGAACAGGTGCAGAGAGTAGTATCCTGCTGCTGTCAAAGCAAAGGTCACCGCGCTCGTCAGAGAACATTCAGATGAGTCTGATGTGTTTATCTATACAATAGATCTGTTGTACAGCAGCAGAGAAGTGTGTGAGTATTCACAGCACATTCAGCAGGCTGAAAAATTCAAGAAGCCAGTTGTGCCTACTCAATGACCACGAGCAGAATGATGGTGGAGTTGCTGGCAGTAACACAGGCTTTCATATCACAGCATTATACCAATGTTTGGATACTAACTTAATCAATGAGCATGATTCTTGAGGTCAAGGCTGGTTCTGTGCATAGACAGTGTACTGAGTTGCTGCAGAGGTCTGTTGTCCGTAGAGTCACCTATATCTTCATTCCGGGTCTTGCAGGAATTGAGGGAAATGAACGAGCTGATAAACATGCTGGCCCTGCATCCCCTGCAGATATTATCAACGCCCTTAGAGAGATGTTGAGAGAAGAGGACTTTGACATCAGTGAATCCACATCATTGCCCAGAATGAGAGACTCTGGAGTAAGAATTGGACACATCAGGAGAATGAAGGATCTCATCAACCAACACAGAACTGGCACTACCAGCTGCCAGTTGCTGATACATATGTTGGGGGGAGGATCTGAGCACCTATAGACTTGTCTGGAGTGCAAGACAGAGAAAACCTATTTATAGTATAACTAGAAAGTTCTTTCTCTGGAACCCACAGAGCAACAGAAATAGAGGGATACGTAAAAATACATGGAGATGAGAATCATGAATGATATTGGGAGGACATGGATGGAGCAGCAGGAGATAGTAATAGACAGCAGGGCTTGGCTTGGCTTGGTTGAGGGCCTATGCTACACTTCGGGATAAAAAGCAGAAGAAAAAGAAGAATGCATCAGTTATGTAGGAAACGTTGGTTTATGCTAAGTGTATGTATGCATCTATGTGTGACTGTGACAGTGAGAAAAGACAGAGATAATAAGATGGTGCACCTTGACTTCACATCATGATTAACCAGCAATTCATATTTTGGTTTGTAATCAGCAGACAAAATACATATTTAACAGACAGATTTTGCAATGCCTTGCAAACGTGCTGAGAAAGCAAGAAAAACAAGACAAGGTCTGATATTTTAAGTCTTTCTCTATTTTTACATTTGTGTTATATTTATGTAATTTAAAACGGTTAAATATACATAATAGTTTATAATATTTTCTTTCCTTCTTTGTGTACCTCTTTTCTGCCTTCTTGTTTTTGTTTCATTCTTGTCTCTCAGTTGCAGCTGCAGGAGCTATATATAGTGCAGTGACTAGCATGCTTGCCTGCTGGCCCAGTGGTCATGTGTTTGAATCCTCATTGAGGTGGATTTTTAAAAATTTATCTGAGCTCCGAGGTCAACCCAAACTTAAATGGATACCATAAAATATCCTGAGAATAACAGGCAGCCAGTACAATATTGACCTGTCGAGTGCTGACTAGTCTATACAAATATGAGGCTGGCTCTATACATTCCATATGCATTGATGCATTTAAAAGGACTCTTTGCTGTTTTCAATGTCTCTTGGCGTCAGTTATATTAATAGTGCTGTGGAATAATATTAGCTATATCTAGGAATAACCGTTTGCTTATTTTTTTTTTTTTATGGTCATGTCATATAGGTTTTTCAGCCCAAGAACTGTTACGAAATTTCTTGAACTTGTCATTCCACAATGTTCAGTTGTGTGACCTGTGCACAAACTTATTCTTGGCAAGATAATAAAATGGTTATCCCTTGCATTCTACATGCACAAGGGTGGTTTGTCACCTCCGCCTGTGACAACAGTATTTGGCTATCAGGACAAATGAGCATCATAATCTGCCCAGGTACAGAGCTGTTACTTATTCCTGTGGATGCTCAATCACCTGATGCATGTCTTCGGCATTTCTGTGTATTGCCCATACTCTTCCACTAGAAGGTTCTTCTTATTATTCTTCATGTTGCAATCACTGTCATTGATGATTACACCATCAGTGTGAATTCTCATGATGAGCTGAACTATATTTGGTGTCCTCTTTAATTCCAGACATCTTGGAGTTTAGCGTTAATTCAGTGGGTCAGTATAACTTTCTTAGCTTGTTATATCCCACACAACATGTTCAGCAGCTTGTTTTATTAGTCTACACATGTGGTGAAGCAGACAGATGAAGCCTCTACATGTGTTTATGTTTAGGAGGTGCAGTTGGGAGTTTGCCTTTATTGAGCTGAGACCATGATTCTGTATTATATTCAAGTGATATCGCCTTCTGTGGAGCATTTTCTGATGGTTATCGTGATGTATGGCTGAAGAAGAACAGTAAGGCTGGGTTATTATAAGTTGGTGGCAGTCTTTTCTTCACAAAGAAATACCTGGTGGCGAGTGATATTGGCAATAGGGAAAGGCAATCTACATGCAACGATCAGTCAGTGCACTCAATCATAGTAGCATGTATGTGGACTATGCTTGAGTTCTAAGCAAGAAAACACACCCAAAAAATAACACTGAACAGTCTGCTATGATGCTAAACTAAGATCTACTAAGCTACAACAGATACGTAGTTAAGATAACACAATTTGTATTACTTATTGAAATGTTACTATTATAAAGTCAACAGCAAAGAAGGCAGAGCATCTTCAGCAGAAATTGTCACAAGAAACCTGAGATCAACTGACCTCAAAGATGGAGTTCCCAGCACATCAAAGTAATTATGTAATTTGTTTAAATTCATGTTTTCCACATGGTTTTGACTTCTAAATACATCCATAACTACAAGTCAAAATTCTAGGTGCATCCATTATTAAAAGTCAAAACTCTAGATTGCCATAACATGACTTAAACTGGGTGATAGGTTATGGCAGTGTTCAGAAGGAAAGTCCAGTTGGACACCTGGACCGTGAAAAGTGACTCGCTTGTGAGAAATTTTCACAGAGCATGAAAAGCGCTCGGGTCACTCCATGAAAGGATAAAGCATCACCTTCAGGATCAGTTGGAGTTAAGCCACGGTAGACCTGGTTTGGTGGCAAGTAGCGATGGCCATAGATTGTTCCGCTACAGTAATATTTAAATTAATAGTAATTGTTAAGACTCTAAGTAGTGTTAAGATTGACAAATGTATTTGTATAAATGACAATGTGATTTGTACAGTATTTAGTGGACGTGATCTTATCATTGTAGCCATCACGTTCGTCCATCAAATCTCGTCCCTGGCACTAAGGGGGTTCATCCAGGATTAGTACCATGGACGAGATTTGATGGACGAATAGATGTCTGACGAATAGATATTTCTTATTTGCCTTAGGCGAATCTTCTCTGTGGCAATGTGCCAATTCTGTGCCAATGCATTTCTGTCTGGCCCTGCCATGATCTTATCACTGTAGCCATCTCTATTATTATTTGTGGTTATAGTTACGTTCTTCCACTCTGTACAGTCCATAACGACTAACTGTTAGAACAGAACTCAACACCTCCTTAAGAATACAACACTGGCGCTGTTTTACATACTCTATTGTCCTCTATTAATCACAAATAACATTATTAATCTAACTATTACCGTAGTGCACAATCTATGGTCATCGCTACTTGTCACTGAACCAGGTCCACACTTGACCGTGGCTCAACTCCAACTGATCTTGAAGGTGACGCTTTGTCTTTTCACAGAGCATCCTGAGTTCTTTTCACACTCTGTGGAAAGCGCTCACAAGCGAGTCACTTTTCACGGTCCAGGTGTCCAGCTGGACTTACCTTCTGAACACTGCTATAACCTATGACCAAGTCTAAGTCAGATTATGGCATAGATACAGATACAGCTACATTATAGGGGTTAGTTTAAACACTTCAGTTTTTTTTTTTTTTAACAAAGGTTGTATGTGCTTTTACAGGACGTTGAAATCAGCCCCAGAATTTATTGGCTGTTTGTGATTTACTAGTCAGTTGTTATGTTCAGTAGGTTGCCATTGCTTAATAAATAGCCAACTTTCATACCAACAAAATCAAAGCAATGTGATCTGCTCAAAATCACCTGTGGCAGATTTCAAATCTCGACCCGCTATGGTGGACAATTGTGAAAATGCATTCACTAACCTCTAAGCCACAGATGCTGGCAGCACTAGTTTCATATCATATTATCTATGTCGATATACGAAGCCCATAACCGGGCACTCTCACGAAGTTTATACTTCACCTCGACACCGCAAGGTACAAGAGGAACATGATGAGATGAGATGAGAGAGATTATCTTGTTCCTCTTATACTTGCAGTGTCGAAATGAAGCATAAACAGCAGGAGAGTGCCCGTTTAAGGGTTTCCTGTATCGTGATTACCACAGATTCTGTTATTCCCTCTGTCCATCATTTACATGGTCGACCTCTTCTTCTCATTCAGTTGTTTCTGTACATCATTGCTTGTTGTGGTATACTGTCAGTTGGTAGCCTTGATATATGGCCAAACCATTTAACTTGCTCTTTACTGTTGAAATCTAGTGCTGCTATAATCTCCACTTTAGTCCTGATTTCTTCATTTCTTAATTTCTCTCTTCTTGATATATTGAGTATTCTTCTCAGGAATCTCATTTCTGTTGGTGTAATTGTTCTTTTCTCTTTTTCTATCATTGTCCAGGTTTGGCATTGGTAGCATATAGTTGGTAGGAAGATTGTGCTGTATAATGTTGTTTCTTTTTTGTATCTATTGTTACATGTTTGTTCTTTAGTATTGATACCATTTGTACAATGGGTTGGTTTGCCTTATTGCATCTATTTTCGATCTCAACTTCTGATTTGCCATTTGATAATAATGTACTTCCTAAATACTTGAAGCTCTTTACTTGTTTCACAGGGTGTCCTTTTAAATGAATCTTTGTTGTTTTTTCTTGTTTAGTTATAATAACACTACAGTAATAATTAGAATTATATCAAATCTTGGATATGCCTAACCACATAGTTAATTAGTTGACAGATTATCCTCACTGCACATCAAATCATTGAGTCCATAAGTGCTCATATTAACTCAAATGGATAAGAACGTGCGTTCTTAAACATCCTGTGTGCTGATCCCGAGGTAAGGGATTCAACCCCTACACTGGACAGTTGGACTAAAATGTTGACTTCTCATCCTTGACTTGAGAACGTAAATTACAAGTACCTCAGAAGTCAGAGTGGGTTCGCCTGATGGCGAGGGACATTGGTAAAAGGGAAAGCTAGTCCACACGCAAAATTCAGTCTAGTGCTACTAAAAGTAGTGTGTATGATGGACTACACTTGAGTTAAAAGTAGGCGAGCACAACAACAAAAATTTCCTCAGTATCTTCCTCAGCATGAGGCGATTGGTGACACCATTTCTATGTTGGTTGACTAATCTTCTTTGCCCCCCTACATAGCATTCTTGTCTGGCTTCTTCCCTTTTTACTTGATGATACCTAACTACATTCATGTTCTTCTTTGTTTTGATACTTTTAAATTATTGATGAATTTTCATGTGATGCAGAATCATGATAGTTGTTCTCTAGCATTTTCCATTCTCATATTGCACACATAGCTATTCCCATGTATGTAGATATTGTGTATCATCTCTTCTTCATGTTCTTATAGGTCTTTACACTTTTCCTCAACACTTTGAACTACGCTCAGGGAGCCCAAGATGGCTTAATGGCATGTATAACAGGCGTGGCTTACTATTGTCACACTAAAAGTAAAGTGGTTCCACTATAGATACTGATGTCAATAAAACTTTACATGTTCTAGGTCAAGGTATGAAATTGGATAATTAGCTCCTTTCATTGCAATGTTTCCCATCCCTAAAAATCTGTATACCAGTTTTATGCAGTTTGGTTGGCCAAAATGCCTTACTGGTTGAAAACTTTTCTTCTTGCATTCTGTCTCAAAGTCTACTTTTTTTTTGCATATCCCTTACAGGACGTTGCAGTCAACATCAGCATTTTTCAGCTGCTGTTGATGTACTAGGCAAGATTACGCTCAGTAGTTTGCCATTGCTTGCTGAGCGACCGGCTCACATACCCCGTAAGTTACCAACGCGGCGAGAACCGATACTGATTCTCGCACAGGTTATGTCACTCAAGTGAATATACAGGATTACGGAGAAAGACGTTAATTCCTAGGCCAGGGAGACCGGCCTCAAAAGTAAATGTAAACTTTATTAAAATAAGTTGCATTGCACTGGGTTTTTTATCCCATATGGCTCAGTCTCTTTCCGCAGCGCGGAAAGCGTAGCACAAAGCACGAACTCTGTTGCTCTAGCGACGACCCTCAGGAGTCTCCGAAAAATGCACTCATGAATCAAAGGATGCGGCCCGGAATCGAACTTACAACTTTCTGAGCCTGAGGCAGACGACTTAACCACTTCACTACGGGGACTCCCAAAAAACTGTATTATTTGCCTAAGGGCAGTATGATCTTCTGTGAGAGTGTGATAGCATGGTGATTTGTGTGCCAGTTTGCTAACATTGTATTCTGGAGTTCAAGCTCTAAAGATGGCAAGATTGGCTAGTATATTTCAACTAGTTCAGCTTTAGGGTTGACCCTGAATCATGTTGTTGTATTTAAATTATGTGGATTGCTCACTCTTGTATGACATGACGAGTTGGGAGGGGATGGGATGACATGGTTCCATCCCAGTAGGCAAGCGGTTAGACCCAAGGCATGCAGTTGTGTGAGGAAATAAGCAGGCTGATAGACTGGCTGCTTCTGCTCCTTTATGTGGTGGATTACTTTATGACAAGGTTACGTGCTGAAGGCTCTCTGAGACCAACTGAAGAATGCAGCAAAATAGACAGAGGATCCACACCTAGAGAGACAATTTCAGTTTGGAATAAACAGAGGGTCTGAATGACACTCAACACATTGAGGAAAATGCTCAGTCTCCAAACCCCACCACAAAAGCCACTGAAGAGTTCCCATGCTGATAATTCCAGTAGCAATTTTTTGGAATAAACAGAGGGTCTGAATGACACTCAACACATTGAGGAAAATGCTCACAGTCTCCAAACCCCACCACAAAAGCCACTGAAGAGTTCCCATGCTGATAATTCCAGTAGCAATTTGATTAAAATTTCACCTGACACTGAAGTTTCCACTGCCGCTTTATACCTTGTGCACAGATGATCATAGGTTCTTGGTTGGGCTCCGTCATTCGGGTTGCGAGTGCATTATTTTTTAGACCCCTAGGAGTCATTGCAGGAACTATGAATTAGTGCTCTGTGTGACACTTTTGGCAGGAGATTAGTTGATCTGTAAAGAAAGACGTAGCTAGATGGAATAAAAACCCAATGCAATAAAGTTTATCATCTTGCCTTGTTTTTCACCTGGCTTTTCCTCTATGCATTGCATATTGTCCAAACCATCTGCTCACTCCATTCTGAACCAGTCTTTCCAGGTATGAATGCTCTGTTCAGATATACTCTCCATCTGGCCCCAGTGAGCCTTCAACACATCACCCATGTTATATAATAGCTCTCCTCCCAGGAGGGTACCAGCAGGCAGTCTATATATGCCTATTCATGGTCCTGCGCACCTGCATTATCTGGGCAAAAAATCTATGATAAGTTCGCAATCATCATCTTGTTGAGCGATGTTCAGAGCACTACACTCAGAACATACCAGTTTCCACATTCTCATAGCAAATATACTACAAGATAAATGCAGTGCTAAAGTCAGATATACTAGCACTTATATCACAGCTTTTCTGTAAATGGACCCTTTCCAGGACTCGCATGGCAGAAGTAAAGTAAAAGAGAGTAAATGATCCTTTTTACATGCCTTGAGGCATAATAGACATATGGTGCTAGCCCCACATTTGTTTAGAGCAATCTGCACTAAAGTGGTGATTTGGTGAATATCACACTGGCTGTTCTATTTCCCCAAGACCATTTCGAAACATTTTAGGCTGGATCAACCTGGCATCATCATCAAGTGCCCTGCCAGCTGGCGTAGACGTTCATGGCTCTCCACAGATCTCGGTCTTTGGTTTTCTGGATCAGCTCTGTTGCTGATATTCCTCCATGACACCGTCCTCAATCCATCCAGCATCATTTCTCTTGGTCTGTCTCTCTTCCCCTCGATCTTTCCTGTTGTCACGATGTTCTCCAATGCCTCTCTTCTCATCACATGACCGAAGAAATATGTTTGTCTCTTTCTTATTGTTGTATATAATGTTTTAGTTTTATTAGCCTCTTTCAGGCAGTCGTTGTTAGTTACTCTGGTAGTCCAAGGAATTCGCAACATTCGTCTCAGGAACCACATCTCTGTTGCTTCTAATTTCTTCTTAATTTTTTCATTTACATTCCAAGATTCACTGCCATACAGCAAAACTGGTTCTACATAGCATTTCAGCACGCTCTTTCTTACATTCATTGATAGTGATTTATTGCATAAGATACTCTTCATTTTCTTAAATGCGGCTTTTGCTTGCCCTATTCTGCTCTTTATCTCTGTTGTACATCTTCCATCTGATGTTATATATGCCCCTAGGTATCTAAAATTATCCACTTGGTTAAGAATTTTTCCTTTTATCTCTATGTCACATTTTGGTGTCACTATTTTCTTTGATATCACCATTGTTATTGTTTTCTTGATTTCAAATACTTTTATTCTTCTCAAATACTTTTATAAGTATTTCAGGATCCTCGCCGATGCAACGGAGTTCGTGCATTGAGCTGAGTTTCTCCAGACTCAGGTTTGAGTTAGGAGGAAAACGGAGCACTTATGGGTTAAACCGTGTGCCGTGATGTTGATCCAACGACTAAACTAAACTAAAACTTGATATTCAAAGAGAGTCCTTTCCTTGCACTCTCTGTTACTACAGTGTCCAACAATTGTTGTAAGTCTGTTGATTTATCCACCACCAATACTGTGTCATCTGCATAGCATATATTATTTATATTATAACCTCCAACTAGTATTCCTGGCATCTCTTTGATTTCTCTCATCATTACTTTGCTATATACTAACTAATAGGGAGAAGAGATCTAGTGACAAGACACACCCCTGTCATACTCCTAGCTTTATCTGTTCGTAACTACCCTCTTTATTTCCCATTTTAATTTCTGCTACTTGGTTCCAGTAAATATTCTTTATTATTCTTAGATCTTTCCCATCAATGCTGATATCTTCCAACATTTTAATCAGTTCATCATGTTTTACTTTATCAAATGCCTTAGTATAATCTATGAAGCATAAATATATGTGTCTCTGTTTCTCTAATAACCTTTCTATTAGTGTCCGTAATGTATAAATTGCATTGTTTGTACCCTTTCCCTCCACAAATCCATACTGTTCTTCATTATCAGCCAGGCAGCGTACATAAATGTTACATTATCACCTTGATGCAAATTTGAACTGATGACCATCAAGCCGGCAAGCATGCTTGCTAGCCCCTGTGCTACCACAGCTTCCAAGGAAGAAGAACAATATTAATAATGTTTCTTCTCTATTGTAGAGCATGTGATGCAGCTGAGGTTCCTGAACTCCAACCAGTTGAAAATCAAGACACTGATACATCTTTATACACAACAGAGATTGACAAAAAATGTATACAGTCATCAATTGCTTTACAAGTGTGCAATGAGGACAATCAAACTTCTAGCGTTACATTGTCAGGAAATCTACCTGTGCTAAACTGCACAAGCCTTGCCAGAAACTCATTTGCCATGGAGTGCACACAAAACCTCAAAAGTGCTGATACTTTGTTGCAGAATGAGTATTTTGAGGATATGGATGCTGATGTGTCAGATAATATCACAAGGAAGAGAGAAGAGAGTAATATTATTGAGGATGTGAATAGTGATATGTCAGATAATATCACAAGGAAGAGAGAAGAGAGTAATATTATTGAAGATATGAATACTGATGTGTCAGGTAATGTCACAAGGAATAGAGAAGAGAGTAATATTATTGAGAATGTAGCTGAGGAGTCAAATGATGCCTTTCAAAACCAATCAGATAGTTGTTTACAGCTGCAGCAAGACAATGTTTGTAAAGCATCAAGACAGGAGGAATATGCATCAAAAGACATTAAAATGACACACATGAGAATTGTGGACATTAATTGTGCAAATACTGATGCAGTAAATAAGAAGGTCATTCATAATGATGAAGACAATTGCATAGGTAGGGATCTTTCTTCCATCCTACAAGAAAATACAACAAATAGCATAGAGGATATCACAAATGTTTCTCTTAGCCAAACTAAACAGTCAAGCCCTGGTGTTTTTGGGAGGTCTCTAAGAAACAATGCTACCAGGGCATCACCAAAGTTAAGGTTGTTAAAGAGAAAGGGTGATAACCACCTTTTCAGCTCACAGCCTCAGGTCACAAAGTTCAAACCCCCATCAACAATGAATATATCAAATCTTTGTTACAACACCACAGATTCGGCTCATTACCAACATGAGGATCTGGGAACCCATAATGATAGTCATATTCAGTACGATGGCATTTGTGATACTGTAGTGGTAGTTAATGCAGAAGCCGTACAAAGAAATGTGGACTCTGAAGACACACTTTCTTACCATATAGCCATTAGCCAGAATAGTTGTACTGGTGATAAAATGGAAAAGGGAGAGAATGGATTTCCAGTGACAAAAGATGTTAAAAACAGTCAAAACACAGAAGCAGGAGACCACCTAGCAACAACACAATGTTGGTATCCAGATTACGACAAGATGAGTGAAGAACTAAATTTGTCATACCTTCAAGGTCACAACAAGATACATGAAAAACTAAGTTTGTCACATCTTCCAGATTGTGCCAAGGTTAGCAAAAAACACATTTTGCCACAACAGCCAGATCATGCCAAGGTGCAAGACAAACTAAGTTTAGTAACTAATTCTGAAATTTCTGAACAAGAGCATGCAGTATGGTTGAAAGATGGTATAAAGGATATTGCTTCTGTATCAGAAATCAGGAGTGAAGTGCAGCAGGATCTAGATAAAGCAGCAGATAGTGAGGGAAACCAAATGTTAACATCAGCTTCTTCCTTGCAAATTATACAAGGTGTCAATTATACTGATTTGGATAAAGACAAGGCTGAAACCATTACTGACTTGTCTAAACCCTTAAACACCTCGCTTACAAACATGGACCTCAACCAGAAACTAAATCAAAACTTTACTGCGAGTAATGAAGAGCAAGGCACAATTGAAGCAAATGATTCAGAACAGGCAATGACCTGCCTTAAAGGTAGTAGTAGTATTACTAACTCTACAAGATGCACTACTGATATGCTAGACCATCCAACTGAGATAGTACTCACAGATGTGCACACCATCTCTTACGTTAGTGCACCTTTTAATGGAATAACTGCTGCTTTTAGTGATTCTGTGTTGAAACACAAGGAAGAGCTTGCGTTTATGACAACACAGGGGTTTGTCATCAATATGTCAGTCTGCACTGTGGATACCTCTCAAGGAAATCATACAGAAAATGTTCAACATCAAGACAAAGAAGATCTTGCTTGCATAAGCACACAAGAATTTACCACTAATGATCTTGTCGTGAAAGATTTTATAAGTCAAGAAAGAATAGAAAATGTACAATTAATTCATGGTTGTACGATGTCAGCCTTGAATAAAGATGATAATCTCTGCATAGAAGAAAATATGTATAAAACCACAGTAGACTTGGACTGTAAAATAGATCCTTCTTCTCGCAATAGTATGAAAGAAGGAAGCAGTAGAGAAACCTTCTGTCATGAACAGATCTGTTATAGAAGTGGATACTTCAACAAGGAGGATAAATTCAATGACAATAAATGTGCTGGTGTTAACAAGTTAACAAATTCAGATGCAGTCAAAACACACAGTGACATGTTCAGTTTGCAGGATCCTGGAATATGCACATATGCTTTTCATAATCAAAATGAAGGGATTTTGCATAATGAAAATTCTGGAGGTGGAGTAATTGGCAACACAAGTATACATACAGACTTCATGACTGCTCACTCTTTATTAGATGTGTGTGAAAATACTAAATGCCTTCCACTACCATCACATACTCAGACAGTATGTGATAAATTTGGACAAGGACCTCAGTCACATGATCAGCTGATTCCAGATGATACAAGTCTGGAATCTGGTTCACTTATTGCTAAGGACTTCACAAATCAGATATGCGGTCAACAACCACCTGTGCTCATAAATATGGATGGCTCAAAACAGGAGTGCAGTAATTCTAGCAAACATATTAGTTCTCCTCTTTCCTCATCTCATAACACAAACATTAGAGAAAGACAGCTGAATGACCACAGTGGTTCTATCCAGAAATGTAGCTTGAAATTATCTGTGACCAACAGAGGCACTAATCAAGCTACTGAAGATGGTCAGTTAGAGAATAGTGACTCCTTTGGAGAAAGTAAAAAGTATGCTGGTGTTATTCCATACATATCTACGATCATAACAGAAACTGATCCAAGTATTCCAAAGCAGAATGAAATAGGTTTGGATAACAAAAATTGCATCACAAATATGAGATCTATAAATGCCAGCTTCTGTTCTGATACAAACCCCACTAAACCATATCTAACATCCAGGAAAACTGACCTTAATGTGCAGACATTTACTTCAGAACAAAGAACTGTATGTTTACCTAATACAAGCGAAAAGTGCAACCTGGAAAATTGTCAAGAACTATCTGATCATTTAGATTGCTATTCACTGTCAGATTTGCAAGAAACATCTGGAATGCAATCAAACTCTGTTTGTAACGAAGAATCAAAGAGGAATGCGGCTCAACCACTTTCAGACCACAAAGGAACAAGTCACCCATCCAATAGTTCTGGTTCAACTTCTCAAGGGATATTCTACACACCACTAAGATCACATGATCAATACACCACAGGAGCAGTTCTAAACAATGCAGCAGGCATTAGCGGAATGCAGAAAACATTGCCAAAACTATCAACAATGGACTCGATCACATATCTTTCGGATTCACAAATTTGCCAGCTTGCATCAGAGGATTTTGAACACGCCTTCAATTCTAATGAGGCAGAAGACTCCCGCAAGGCTGAGAATGTACACACTGACAACTTTGAGCGCAGCTTTAGGTCAGCTCAAACCAGATCTGTAAGAGACATTGAGCAAAGAAAAGCTGAAGGTAAGAAACTTGTTGATGCAGTTATGGCTGATCTGGTCTCTGTAAACAAGCAGCTGCTGAGGATGAAAAGAGAGATGGAAACGGTGAAAAGAGTTGTTCAACAGCAACACAACAGACCAAGGCAGTCTTTTAATGGTAAACATGAGTTTGGCTTTCGATATCAGAATTAATATACTATTATTATCGTGTACTCATTTAATACATAACATTTTTATTAGTGCATGTTTCTTTAACTCATTTAGTACATACCATGTTTAATATTAGCACACTGTTCTTTAACTCATTTAGTACAAAAGATGTTTAATATTAGCACTGTTCTTTAACTTTTTTAGTACATAATATTTTGTACTGTTAGCACACAGTTCTTGATCTCATGTAGTACATAACAATTTGTATTATTATTGCAGTTCTTCAGATCATTTAGTATGCCTGTGTAATAGCGAGGTTGGATAGAAACTAGAGGCCAGCGATATATGCTTTCATGTAATGCTAAGAATCCCATAGATGGCAAAGAAGAAGTGTCCAAGTATTGTAGGAGGCAAATTCAAAAATAGGTAAACCGTCACTTTACAATAAGAAGTAACTAGGATGTCAGTTTCAATGGATTATGAAATGAGAGTTTGGAGAAAGTTGTGACAACCAGTGAAAACATGAGCATTTGACACTGAGGTCGAAAATGAATGGTGGAATCGCAGAATGACATGGAAGGCGGTCAGCAGTTTGGCTTATCAAGGACACAGAAAACAGATGGTTCAAGTGGAACATTTTCTCTGTGTTATCCTGGCATGGCACTGATAATAATAGGCAAATCTGACCTACTCAATCACAATAAAACACATTTCAGGAAACTGCTACTCTCTTCATCAGGCACAAAAACACAGAAGTTGAGGCCAGGAATTTCCTTACAGATTTGCTAACATTTCATTCAATTGTTTATGACCAAAATGGTTTTTCTATAGATGAATAATGGAATAGCCACATACTTTCATAAATAACCAATCTAAGACTGCCAGAATTATCTTAATTTTTCTAACTAAATAATTAATTTTTACTTGGAATAATCTCATCTATCGCAGACTGGTTAACTTTTGACAATTTTTTATTCCGAAATTGTCATTTGTGTTAAATTCTATTATATAAGTTGTGGATTGTTGCTTTTTTTTTTTTTAAATGCAGCATGTTAAAGTTCTGTTATAATTTCATATCATTGCTGCAGTAAGACACAAAATGTTTATTAATATTGATGTTAAAGTTTGACAGTTTGTTCCAGGAATGTTGCTTTATCTTTCAATAAAGTGTGTTAAAATACCTCATGTGAGAAAATATGCTAACAATAAGACAGCAGATGTATTCTTTCAATACGGAAACTGAAAGCACCTGAGGCCATCATGCAATTAGCAAAACAATTACGATGCTTTAGAGTAACTAACAGACCTTACAGACTATTATTCATTCCATCCATCCATCCATCATGTGTCATGCCGGTAAGCGTGGGCGGTCATGTTCTGCCATCTCACTTGATCACCAGAGTCGTGGATCAGCTCCGTGTTTCTGTCTCAACCATGCCACAAGGCCAAGCCATCCAGGTACTTGCTTCTAGGTCTTCCCCTTGGTCTGTTCCCCTCGATCTTGCCAGTTGTCACCAAGTTCTCCAAATCATTTCTTCTCATAACATGCCCAAAAAATTGTGACTGTCTACGTCTGTCTCTAATCAGTTTACGATCTTCATTTGTTTCTTGAAGGACTTGTTCATTGGTCTTTCTGGCTGTCCATGGTATTCTTTGCATTTTCCTCAGAAACCACATTTCTACAGCCATCAGATGTTTTTCAGCCTGACTGCTCATTGTCCAAGCTTCACATCCATATAAAAGTACAGGTTCTATGTAGCATCTCAACACTCTTTTTCTCGTTTCAATTGATATCCTTTTATTGGTAAGTATGTTTTTCATCTTGCTAAAGGCTGCTTTTGCCATGACGATTCTTGTTCTAATCTCTTCAAGGCATCTCCCATCAGATGTTATTACTGTTCCGAGATAATTGTACCTATTCACTTGTTTCTTAATTTAGCCTCAAATTTGTGAAGTCTCAACTTATTTTCATATTAGCCTCCCATTTGCTTAGTGTCAGTGTAATATCCAGTCTGTGAGGTCACCCTCCTAACAAATTATAACTTGTCTGGGAACTTACATCCTGAATCTTCTTGACCTGTATGTAGTAGTTGTATGTAGAGAGTTCCAACTGTAATCAACCATAATGAGGTGGCTATACTAGCCTATCCAAACTCTTCTAGCTTTTCTACATACAAGTTAATTCCACTATAGTTCTGCCATATGGTATAAAGTGTGCTTTTAGTCCATATTGTGTGGAGCTGGTTATAATACCTAGCCACCTTTTCACTGCTAATCTTTTCCTGATACAAATGTTCCTCCATGCCATGATATAAACTATCTAGTATATTTTCTCTTGGTGGTGTCCCCCCCCCCCCCCCCCCCCACATGATGTATTTCTACTTTCCCCTTCTTATGATGCATTCAACGAATGTAGATTGGTTTCCTCTCATGTGGGTAACCAGTTCTTTGCAAGTTAACTTCTGTAAAGATATCTTCATTAAGCTTTTTATCTATAAATGATGTTCTCATCATTCTTCTGTAAAGCCACACCTCTGCAGTTTCCACATAATTTCTCACTAACATTAATTTATAATAAGGTGCTATGAACCGCCTCCCTTAACACTTTTCCTTCCACGATAAATCTGTTACCCAATTTATTAGACAGAACTGACCAGTCTTTATTGCCTGGGAGAAAAACAGTAATGACACAACTGTGCTGGTACTATCCATTACACAGCTCTTTGATTAAAGAGAATAGAAAAAAGATCTTCACAAATACAAGGAGAACAGTTGCAAGCAAACACAGAAAACAAAAACTTTACATAAGCTGTGAAACTTTATTTAGTCTGTGTAACACTTTATTTACAATCTGTGTGAATACTTGAATCCAACAGGTGAAGCCAGGAAGCGTTTTAGGCCAAATCAAAGTCATCTCTCTGGGGAAAATAAAAACATTTCAAATTATATTTTTGACTAAATATGCACTTAAATGTTACTGAGTTTTTAACATGGGATACTTACCTGGCAAAAGATATATCAAATAAATGTCAATAAACTAAATATTTTTAACAATAACAAGTACAGATGTACATATTTACATACATAATTTATTCTATTCTGTTAATTCAGAAGCATTAATACAAACAGGTATACATACAAAATCACCCCCCCCCCCCTCCTCCATCTATCCCATAACATTTATATCACAAAAAATACACAGAAAATGTAATCAATGGGGAAATGACATTCAGAAGCAACACTGACAATTATATAGAAACTTACAATATCATTGTATTCCTGAACTTGCTTTTTGATCTTTGATGTGTCCTTCCATGACACAAAGTCCTCCATGCTCCTGGAATCATATGATAATTCCATGTTTTCATTTTAGTTTACTCCAGTCATAGTGAATGTTTACAATCTCTAAGCATATCTGTAGTGATAATAATCATCAAGTGCCAATATATCAGGATAAAAACCAAACATTCTACACAAGCAGGATTATAACGTCTGTTGCTAGTTGTATTCAAATAATCAGGAGCCGTCTCCACAATGAAGAATGAGTGCAATGGATCTCCATCACTGTCTGTCTCTCGCCCTGACTGTACATTTTGTCAGATTGCTGTTTGTCCATCTCTTGATGTTATAATCCCACTTATATCATTGTTCACCTTTTGCTTGCCTTCAACCTTGCCCTCCAGTATGTTTTTATAAGAGAGTTTTATGCCCAAAATATTTCACTTATTTCTTTCATCAACTCTCTTTTCATTCCCAGTTTTTCTAGAACCTCTGTATTTGATTCCCCCCCCCCCCCCCCCCCCCCCCCCCAAAAAATAAAAATCAAATACGACATATTCATCTGTATATCCACATCTCCAGGGCCTCAATTTGACTTTCTAAATGGGCGTACAATTATCATTGTCTGAAAAAAAGGCTTGACATCCTATCCTGGAGTCACACAACTGGTATTTGGCATCATGAGATTATGTGTAAAACATCTTGAATCTCATCAACAGGAATTTAACACAGTACCTTTTGAATTACAGTTGAAAATAAAACATACTTGTAAACCGTCCTTAATTTCAAAACTCACAATCGTGAAAACCACTGTGTTTCCTTCCTTCCCCCCAGATCTAACCCCAGCCAACGAAAGGAGATTGCTTCTGTTCTGTGACACATAGTGGAGTTATTTCCCTTGAAATCATTACCCACACTGAAATGCACTTTCTCTTCCTATCTTGAACAGATAAGCTATAACATTAACCACATGTAAAAGATCCAGAGATGAAGATAACCATGTATCACTTCACACTCCCATCACAGTGTGTGCAATTGGATTAAGGATATCCCCATGGCAATAATTGCTGTTGGGGTGTGAATTCTTAGGCCTTCACAGACTAGGCCAGGGAGTCTCCATCGGAAAGTGCTTATGCCACCTGCCATGCTCCAAAGGCTGTGGGTTTGATTCCAGGCTAGAACATTCAGCACGCGAGTGCAATCTTATCTGAGACTCCTTGGGGTTGTCGCTGGGGCTAAGGAGTTTGTGCTTTGTGCGATGCTTTCGGCAGGCCACCCTGTGGAAAGAGACTTAAGTCATATGGGTTCAAATCCAGTGCAATGAAGGCGATCTTCTAGCCTTTCAAAACCCTGTTTATACTTCAGGCCACTGTGTTCTATAATGAGAAGGTGTGTCCAGTTCCTTTCTTCGCCCACGTCCTCATACAATGTCTGTTATTGGATTAAGAACAGCTGCATGGCTACTACTGCTGTTGGGGCATGAAGTGTTGTGTCTTCACATATTCTAGGCCACTTTATATTGAAAAAGGGTGTTCCCTTTTTTCCGCCTTCTCTTCCCAAACAATTACCCGAGGCCCATTTTATAAGACAGGGCCAAGTCTAGAGTAGTACTCAACAGAAAACAGAATCCTACCACTGCTGGGAATTGAACCCAGACCACTGCTTAGGTAGGGTGAGCTGTAGTAGCTAGTATGCTTGCCTGTCAGTTCGGTGGTCATGCTTACTGACCTGGGTCCCTAGTCTAAAATGGATACCAATGGACAGTAAAGGCAGTCTATGTGATACTGATCACATCACCCATCAAGTGCCATTTGTCTAAAAATATGAGGTTAGCACCATATAGCCAACCCGCATAAAAAGGGGCCTTTACTCACTCTTTTAGTTAGCATGTTACTAACCACTTTGCTTCTTCTTCTTTTATTCGCTTGAAAATGTCTATAACTGCAATGTTGTCTCTTGTATGAATTTAGCTGTCTTTTCTACTTCACTTAGCGGTCCACAGAGTTTATCTTCCACTGTTGTCTCTCTAGGCAGATGGTTGGCCTAGATATGGTGTAATATGGGCAGTCTTGGAGAATGTGCTCTGCTGTCTGTGACGCCAATCCATATGTGAACCATTATGCTATTATGGCTCCACTATCAGATTAACTAGATTATCTAAGTTAAACTTCATGTGTACTGACAGTGTGGTAGTGGGTTCATTCCACACACTGGTCAGTTAGATTTAAATGTTGACTTCTCATTCAGAAAGCAATGACAAACTAATGAACGTAAAATTGCCTGGACCACCAACCTGAAGGTAATCACAATATCAACATCACTGCAAAGGCCACAAAAAACTTGTTTTTTAAAAATCAGATTACCATCTTATTAACTAAACTAACACTTACCTTGTGACGAGGTAGGCAGGATCATCAATGACAGTAGGACCCACTCTCACATCTACTTGTGGTTAAGAAAAAACACAGACCAGTGAACAGTTGATATCTTCTGTTCACTACAAGCTAGAATATTGTTCAATCATGGCTGCATGCTATCAGTATCACAACATGCATCTAACACACCGAAGGTATAATAATATGGATATGAAACATCCCACATTTTGCAAGTTGCAGTGACTTATACATAAAATAATTCACAACAATGTGCAAGCCATAACATGGACTATTGTTCACAATAGGCTGGAAACAATACTAACATAAATAGAATATAGCATAAAATACAGTGCAGCTAAAATAGCATGCATATAATATAGTTCACAGTAAACTGCAAGCCATGGTAACATAGAAATAATATGGCCCACAGAAAAGTGTTTTTGAAAAACAAAAACAAAAAAGAATTAATAACCTCATAGAAGTTACTGCCGCTGGGGTGTGAAGTGTTAAGCTTTCATATATTCTAGAACATGAGTGCGGTGGCCAGTTCCCTTCCTCACATTTTCTTCCCAGACAATTGATGGAACATTCTGACAATTGTCTGGTACCCATGTGTATGAGGCTGGGTTGACTGCAGTGCTGTCATCATCATCATGTGTTCTGCCAACCAACATGGTTGTTCATGCCTCTCCACAGATCTCAGTCTTTGGTATTCTGGATTAACTCTGCTGATGATAGTCCTCCATGCCGCAGTCTCATTACTTTCAGCGTCCCTTCTCTTGGTCTGCCTCTTCTCCTGCTGATATTTTCAGTCGCTGTGATGTTTCCCATGCCTATCTTCTTATTGTATTACCACAGAGCACTGTCTCCTCCTTATAGCTGTATATAATGTTCAACTTTCATTGGCCTCTTCCCGGCAGTCATGGTTAGGTATTCTAAGTCCAAGGAATTTGCAACATTCACCTCAGGAATCACATCTCTGTTGCTCCCAAGCTCACCCTAAGATGTGCAGGTACCTAAACCAATGTTTAGTGGCTTGATTAGATCATTTGATTATTGTGCGGCTGAGTGGTCTCGAGGTATGGTGTCCGCCTCGAGTGCTGGAGGTCCCGGGTTCAGGCCACGGTGAGGACCGGGATTTATTTAAAAAATCCACATGGACTTCCAGTAATAAAATTTCCCCTGGTCTCTGGGTAGTGAGATCGGACGCCCGTGTGTATTGTTGCGCACGTAAAAAATCCCTTGGCAGTTGGAAATCGAAAAAGAGTAGCCTAACGGCGCTGCCCGGGCAAAATTTCGAGTTAAAAATCTACCCAAAGTATTTCAGGATCCTTGCCGATGCAACGGAGTTTGTGCATTGAGCTGAGTTTCTCCAGACTCAGGTTTGAGTTAGGAGGAAAACGGAGCACTTATGGGTTAAACCGTGTGCCGTGATGTTGATCCAACGACTAAAACTAAAACTATTTGATTATTGTGACTTTATTAGATCTTTTAATTACAGTGGCTTGATTAGATCTGTTAATCACAGTAGCCTGCTGGTTCTCATGAACTCCCGGTGTCAAATTATAACATTAGTGACAATAATCCACTCATGATCATGTAGCAAGCCTTGTTCATAATCTCCTTCTCTCTCATCTTGGCCTGTTGGAAATAGTCTTGATCTTTTGCTAGTTACACTTTCAGTCCTAGTGTCTTCATGGACCCCTGCCCTTTCTTGAGGACCCAGGCCTGCTGTTGCCATACTTTCAAAGTCACTATGACAGTTAGTTTGGAGCAAATATTTTAGCTTATGCAGAAGTCTCTGTGGCGAAGTGGTTATGACACCTGCCTCACACTACAAAGATAGTGGGTTCCATTCCTGGCCACGTCGTTCAGTTCACGCGTGCAATTTTCTCTGGGGATTCCTTGGGGTCGTCGCTAGAGCTGTGGAGTTTGTGCACTGTGCTATGCTTTCAGCAAGAAACCCTGCGGAAAGAGACTGTGTCATATGGGATAGAACCTGGGAAATGGGAAATTCAACTTCAATGCTCTTCAGATCTTGCATTTCATTTCTTCTTTATCCACGACATTCTAAGAATTTGTCTGTAACATTTAAGTTCAATCGTTTTGACCTGCTAATGTTCACTGCCAATACGGAAAAGCAGCAATTTCACTTCCCTCTCCACATCTCACTGCGGCCAAAGAAGGGAGATAGCTCCGATTTACTTACACTTCGTGAAGTTGTTTCCCTTGCATCCACAGTCCCCACGGGACATTATTATTCCACTTAACTTTAAAAGATAAGCTTAACACTAACCACATGTACAAGATCCAGACGTGCAAAGATAATCGTGGAAAGAGACATGATGCAGAATTAATAGCTTACACAGCAAGGACAGATTATCATAAGAAGATAACATCTCACTACATTCTTACACTAAGATTAATCAAACTATGTGGATGGATTCCACAGCAGAAATGTAAAACAAGCATAATTAAACTTGCAGGTGATAATTATCAACAAACAGAAAAAAAATGCATGGCCATGCTTAATTATTAATATGTACCCTTTTATATTACATTTGCTTGTGTACTTTCCTGCCATGACAGTGGTCTAAAAACAATCCCCAGCAGAGGCTGGATAATTTTTCTGACAAGTACAGCACTGGGATAGGCCCAGCCTCATCCAAATAGGCACCAGACAATCTACAGAATTGTCTAGGAAGAAACAGTAACGAGAAAAGGGACATGGTCACCCAACCTCATTACCTAGAATATGTGAAGGCCTAACACTTCACACCCCTTTTGTCAGAACCTACTATGAGACAGCCTTTACTTGTTACTCTCTTTTAACTTCGACTTGAATATGTACACTACAAATAACCTACATGAACATTACCGTATTTTACGGAGTATAAGACGCACTTTTTTCTTCAAACAATTGCCTCCAAAATTCAGGTGCGTCTTATACTTGAAATTACTTTTTAAGTTATTGAAGTTATTTTTTTTTTAAATTGCTTAAAAATTAAGGTGCATCTTATAGGTCCGTAAAATACGGTAATTATTTATTACCCCTATCCAATTATTACATTTGTTAACCATTAAAAGACCTCAACAAATAAAAGTGAGTATAAAATTGTCCAAAACAGAACCTATGGTTTCTAGTCTACCCCAGAATAGAAACAAGGTAAACTTTACAAGCTATTGTACAATTTTCACATCTGTTTTCAAACGCTTTTCTGTTTGCCTGGGTGATCACACACCTCTACAACATTCTTGCTGATCTTTGGTCATGCCAGTTCCCACACACATACAAGTTCCCACACATATACCAATTTCCATATGCATAACAGTTCTCACACACATACCACTTTTCCTACACACACAAGTTCCCAAAAACACACCAGTCCCCCACATACTTCTCAGTCCCCCATATACACATCAGTCCCTACATACACATCAACCCCCACAAAAACACACCCAGATATCTCAAAACAAACATACAAAGCACCTTACATACTCCCACCCCACAACTAACATACATTAAAAGGATACGCCCCTGCTCAATGAAAGTTGTTGCAGCTTTTAGCGTTTCGGCCATGTGGTTGCGCACCATCAGTACAGGGAGTCTTCGCCTGCACAGATAAAATAAATACACTCAGGAGCGTGCAGGAGAAATAACTTCTGACAATGATGGCTGCAGGTATGTTTTATGATGCATCCATTCACAGTTTATGTAGTCTGAATGTGTCAACAATGAAACAGCAGCAAATTTCATGTAAACATAAATGCAAACACAGTTAAGTGGTAAAATAACATCCCGTTGTAAAACAGTAAGTTTAAAATGGCAAACTGAAATATAGATCATAAGTATTGGTGGCCACCCATAAATGAGAAGGAAATTAAGTTGAAATTAGAGAATATAAAAGACAGGAAGACTGAGCACTTTCAGAAATTTTAAGCTGTCGTATTCAAATGACAACAAGGCCTCGTTCAAGAAAATAAATTTAATTTAGAGAATACAACAGACAGCCAAGAAATTGAAAGCAAAGATAAATTTGAGAATTTCAGGTCCAAATGATGATAGGGCCTCGACAAAGGAAGCTGTGATGCATGACCAGCTAGGCATTGTGAAACAAAGAATATTTACAGTGCAATGCTGATCTAGGAAATGGCAAACAAGCAAATGAACAAACGTTAGTTTCAAAGGGTTAATAATTTGGTATGCAGGCCCTTCTGATCTTTCATCTTTCCTACAACATTCATTCTCAATCACATTATAAGGAAAATATTAAACAATAAAATATTGACGTAATTGATGTCAAAAGTATACAAAATTCAATTACTAGATGGCTACATAATAATTATTATTATCTTGTTCTTAATGACAATAAGCATACAAGTAGAACAAAATGGGTGTTTTACATTCTAGAATTACTTTAAAGGACAAATGGGACTTTTCTGAAACATTACATTTACTTGTTTCTCTGTGGCTGCATATGCAAAAAATTGTACTATACAAATTCCCTCTGTTGTGTAGTCACAGTTGAAGTTGTACAGTTCCAACTTCATAGCAACGGGTTACACCATAATTGTTCCATTCACGTGCCAGAGAAAACCACATGAAATGCTCATCGTTGTCCCATGTGAACTCGTAATTGAAACGGTAGCTTCAAAAAGACAAAATCACCAGAACACTGACAATAAGCTGTCTAACCCTTGAATATGCAGCTCACTGTCAGAGAAGACAGCAGTCCACAAATACACAAGCAGCCCATACATGCATTGTTGCATAAGGCAGCCGCCAGAGTACCAGTAACTTGCCGTCTGATATTTTCTGAATCTCACATCACAACACAGCCACCATGGATACAAACTGAAAGCATTTAAATAAATTCAGTGTCGCACCAAACACTAACTCAGTAGCTGAGCGATGAAACGAGGTCCTGCAAATTCAAATATTGAAATAGCAAACCACGCCCAGAGACAATCAGCTCTTCAAGCTCTCACCAGTCCACCTGCCTATTTCCGTGCTGTGTATCCATCTTGGAGTGATAGAAGGGCTGGCATGTTCCAATGACTCCAGAACTATGCCAACATTGATGCAGCTACTGATAGGGTCTCCCATGTTGGACAGGCCAGGGGATAGGAACCAGATAAAAAAAACACACAAACATGCTGCCTTGTAGGCAGACTGTGGGAAATCAAATGCTAAGGAAAGCAAAATTGCTTACTGAAGTCAGATGTACTGAGCCACAGACTTTGTGAAATAATGCAACGCATTTCACTTGATGATGGTGTTCTCTGCAAATGTCATTAAACAATAGCTATACATAAAAATATATAATATTTTTTGTTAATAAACTTTTAATTTGTAAAATATTACCAATAGCCTAACAGTACCTGCAGCCCAAAATCATAATCCAGTTCTTTGTGTGCTATATCATGGCCACTAAGAAACTGGATTAACATGAAAACAAAGCCACTATTGAACACAGCAATGAAAGAAGATGCTTTAAGAATCATGGTCAGTGAGACCTCTCAGTCACCAGAACCGGAGCTTATGTAAGAAGCTGAGTGTGCTGTGTCAATACTGCTGCTTCTGTTAGTCATTATGATATAATTAGCAGACTCCTGTCTGCCCCATGCAACTATTACATTAATCCTCTCTGACTTAGTTATGTCTCCAAACAAACCCACAAGGAGAATCTTAGCTGCTTTTTCTTCTTCTTCTTTTACCCTATATTCTCTTTAAGGGTGTAGGCCTTTAAACCGACTCGTTCCAGGCCCTCCTATCCATGGTTATCCAGCGCATCTCGTTCATGTCCTCCCATATTATCCATACTGATTCTACACCTCTTCTCTGTGTGTTTTAGGTCTTCCTCTGTCTTTTTTTGTCCGTGGATACCAGACAAAGGCCTTTCTAGATATACAAATCAATCCATCATGTGCCATGCCGGAAAGCGTGGGTGGTCATGACTCGCCATTTCACTTGATCATCAGAGTCGTGGATCAGCTCAGTGTTCCTGTGACGTCCATGCCATGTGGCCAAGCCATCCAGGTATTTTCCTCTCGGTCTTCCTCTTGGTCTGTTCCCTTCGATCTTTCCAGTTGTCACTAAGTTCTCCAATCAATTTCTTCTCATAAAATGTCCAAAAAATGTTGACTGTCTACGTCTAATTTCTTTAATCAATTTACTATTTTCATTTGTCTCCTGTAGTACTTGGTCATTACATCGCCATCTCTACATACCTGCCTGTATATACAGGCAGGTATGTAGAGATGGCGATGCATGCCAGTATTTCATCCTGTGTGTCTGTTGTTTTTTTTTATAGTTTACCAACGTTTCTGTATTCCGCCGAGTCACGTGTAATGTGCTAACGACACAACATCGCCATGGATCGAAACAACTTGCATTTGTCTCCTGTAGTACTTGTTGATTGGTTTTTCTATCTGTCCATGGTATTCTTTGCATTTTCCTCAGAAACCACATTTCTGCAGCCATCAGATGTTTTTCAGCTTTACTGCACATTGTCCAAGTTTCACATCCATACAAAAGAACAGGCTCTATGTATCCCCTCAAAACTTTTTCTCGTTTCAATTGACATCTTTTTATTGGTCAGAATGTTTTTCATCTTGCTAAAGGCTACTTTCGTCATGGCGATTCTTGTTCTAATCTCTTCAAGGCATCTCCCATCAGATGTTATGACTGTTCCGAGATAATTGTATCGATTTACTTGTTGAAGAATATTCCCATTTACTTGTATATTACATTGTGGTACTTCGTTCTTCCTAGTGACGACCATAACCTGTGTCTTTTTACAATTTAATTCTAACCCCAGCTGCTCACTGTGTACAACAACCTCATCTACTAATTGTTGCAGATCCTGCGCATTGTCTGCAATCAACACTGTATCATCTGTATACCTAATGTTATTGATGTTTCGTCCTCCAATGCTGATTCCATTTATATCTTCTACATTTCTGAAAATATTTTCACTGTACAGGGAAAAAAGATCTGGAGACATTACACATCCCTGCCTAACACCTCTCTTAATAGGCTGATATTGTCCCACTTCATTATCAATCCTTATGGCAGCTTGTTGTTTCCAATATATGTTTTTCATAAGTCTAATGTCTTTTCCATCAATTTGTAGATCTGCAAGCATATCCACCATGTTGACATGTCTAACTCTATCAAAAGCTTTTGTGTAGTCAATAAAGCAAAGATGTATATCCTTGTTTACTTCTATAGCACGTTCAATAAATGTTCGCAGCATATACACAGCATTTACTGTACCCTTTCCTTCTACAAACCCACATTGTTCTTCCCCTATTTCAGGTTGTAATTTCTTCCTCACTCTTTGCATGATAATTCGTAGCAAAATCTTTGTGATGTGACTCATTATACTAATTGTTCTATTTTGATCACATTCCAAGGCTCCTGATTTCTTTGGGATTGCAATAAATACAGAGTTACATCATTCAGAAGGTATATATTAAGTATCATATAATGTGTTCAGCAGTCTGGTGACTTGATCTAGTCCATATTCTTCTAAAGCTTTAATCATTTCTGTTGTGATGTTATCTGCAACAGGGACCTTGCCAGCTTTCATATGCTTAAGAATATTTCGAACCTCCATTTTCAAAATTGGTGGTCCTTCATTATTAAATCTAATATCATACTGTTCCTCTGTTATCCTCATAAAGGTTTTTCACATAATCTGTCCATACATGTATAATCTGATCTTTTTCTATTATGATTTTGCCATCTTTAGTTTTTAGACAGCCTGTCGTTGTACTTGTTCCTTTATTAGTAAGTTCCTGAATTCTTTTGTGCACTAATTTGGTATATTGACTGTTGTGTTGTTTTTCAATTTCTAAGCACTTTTCCTCAAGCCATGCCTTTTGCCTCCTTACGTAATATTCTGACTTGTCTGTGGATTTCTTCATATTTGGCAGGATTATTTTTGTTGAGTCTTCTTGTTTCCATTAGGTGTAAAATTTCTTCTGTCATCCATTTCTTACGGCCCACCTTCTTTAATTTTGGAATAGTTGATTCTGCAGCCAAACTGATTGAATTCTTCAACATTTCCCATTGATCATCCACATCCTGGAATAGGATCTCTAGATCAGACAATATATCAAATCTGTTCTGTACTTCTATGTTGAATTTGTTTTGTATTTCCTTGTCATTACTCAATGTACACAAATCATATTTAGTGTTTCCTGTTATATACTTGACTTTCTTCAACTTTATCCTCAATGTTCCTGTAATCTGTGGTCACTATAACAATCAGCACTGTGAACTGTTTTTGCTATTGTTAACGCATTTCTAAATCTTCTGCTAATCAGAATATAGTCAATCTGGTTTCTAATCTTGTAATCAGGACTCCTCCATGTCCATAATCTTCTAGGGTGTTGCTTAAACCAGGTGTTTTCTACAATCATTTCCTGTTCTTTTGCCCACTCTATGAGTCTGTATCCTCTTTCATTTCTCTTTCCTAGACCATAGTTTCCTGTGTATCTATCCCCTTGATTTCCTACTTTTGCATTGAAGTCCTTTAATATGATGTTTATTTCTGAATTTTTACATTTCTTTAAGGCAGACTCTATGTCATTATAAAATTCCTCTACACTATCTTCACTGGATTCTCCTGTTGGGGCATATACTTGAATAACATTTATGTTAAAAGGTCTGCCATTTAATTTAACTAGTAGAACTCTGTCTGACACTGCCCAATATCCTTGAACAGATTTTGATGTTTTCCGATCCAAAATAATTGCCACTCCCCTTTGTCGATCTTCACCTCCAGAATAAATAATCTTAAAATCTTCATCCTCAAGTTTTCTCAATGTATGCCCTACCCAATGCCAGAATCTCTTCTTTGCCTCTTGGTTCACTGGTATTTGTCTTATTCTTTCCATGATGGTGATTCTGTCATACCATTTTATTCCTTATATTTTGTGCAGGCACAAAATTTGTGTATGTTTGTAGGACAAACAAACTACAATCTTGGCAGGTAGAATTCCATATCACAGAGGAAGACCTGTGTTTACTAGAATCACATGAGCAATAAAATGTTCACTTTATGGGAAGGTTTTGTCAATCTGAAACATAGTTTGGGCAATAGTCTATTGGGGCCTACTCTTTTCAATTACAAACTGCCAAGGATTTTTAATATGTGAATGATTTTCCAAGTTTTTATTTAAGCCCTGATCTAAGCAGGTTAGGTGCTTGTTAGAACTCATCAAGAGATCAGGTGTTGTGGATGCTGCACATATAAACCACACCCTCATCTGTCTTGAACCCAAAGAAAAAATAAGCACCCAACTGCCTTATTCATGTCAATGACTACTCACCTGCAAAATGAGGTTGCTGTAATCTTGTTTGCCAGGCCCAAAGAACGTTTTGTTGGAATCAAGCCCATGTTATGTCTGCAAGAAGACAACTCCTATTAACAACTGTATCATTACATGCTGATATCTATAATTCTGTGGGAAATCCTTAAACGATATGAAGTGAGTACACATTTAACAAACTTATGTAGAAGCTTATACAATAACAGTGAGCGCATTGTGAGAACAAATGGAGGGCACTCAGAACCCTTCACCATAAGATACGGAGTATGGCATGGTTGTGTCCTGTCCCCTCTCTTGTTCATAACCTATATAGGCAGCTTATGTAGAGAAACCAGCCAAAAAGAGATAGAAATAACACTACATGATGAACAGAACACAGAAGAAGAGCTATTAAAGAGCTCCTATGTGTGGACGATCAGGCACTAATAGAAAATCAGAAACAGAATTACAAGACCACATGAATAGGCTAAACGAAGTGTGCAGGGAACATAACATGAAAATTAGCACAAGCAAAACAGAGGTAATGACTATAACCAAAGAAGAAAAACCAACAAAGATTCATCTAAAAGAACATCCCCTGAAACAAGTACCTTCAAGCTTCAAGCACCTAGGAAGTATAATATCATCAAACGGCAAATCAGAAAATGAGATTGAAAATAGATCCAATAAGGCAAATCAACTCACTGGACAAATAGCACCAATACTAAAGAACAAACGTGTATCAATAGTTACTAAGAAAACACTCTAAAACACAATCTTCCTACTAACTCTGCCAAAACTGGACAATGACAGAAAGAGAGAAAAGAAAAATCACAACAGAAATTAGATTCCTGAGAAGAACACTCAATGTATCAAGAAGAGAGAAAATCAGAAATGAAGAAATCAGGACTAAAGTGGGGGTTATAGCAGCGCTAGATTTTATTAGAAGGCAGCAAGTCAAATGGATTGGCCATGTAACTAATTTACCAACTAACAGCATACCACAACAAGCAACGATGTACAGACCAGAGGGAAGCAGAAGAAGAGGCCGACCACGTAAACGATGGACAGAGGGTACATGGGAATCTCGATACAAGAAGCCTATAAATAGGCACTCTCCCGCTGTTTATACTTCACCTCAACACTGCAAGGTTAAAGAGGAACAAGGTGAAATGAGATTTATAATTCTATTGTATATTTATATTGTAAGTGCATATCAATACTTATTAATTCACCTATGTATGCCCCTGGTGGTCAGGGTAAGATAAAACGCTGTCTAAATATATGCTTTTAAAATCCACAAGCACTGACTCTGAGCACTTTTTAAATGTCTGTGTACATAAAATATAAAGTGTTTCTTTCCATGCTCTAGGGGCAAATTAAACATTTGGCGTTGAGGCTATTATTTTTTTTTAACCAAACAGCATGCAATGTCCTGTATCTATCAGACATCTGTATGGTGCCAGAAAGAAATATAATAAAACTAGGAAGCTCTGCAAAAGTACAGACACACACAGATGCAATATGTTGTCCATGCAGCATGATCCCTCTCTCTGCCTGCCTAGTTTACTCCATAGGGAAGGTAACACCAATACATCTGGAACAAGACAAGCTGTGGAAGCTGCCGGATCAGCAAAGTAATGCTCTCTCTCTCTCTCTCTCTATATATATATATATATATATATATATATATATATATATATATATATATATATATATATATATATATATATATATATATATATATATAATTTTTCTATCTTTTTTTCTCAACTATGCTTTATCTACTTAGTTTCAAAATTTTATAATTTTATATCCACTGATCTCAACCTTGCTTTACCTACTTAAACACTGATTACATTAAGTTATCTACTTAATCCTGACAGTATTGCATCTCAGTCTAGCCCTGTCACAACATTATTGCATCTCAGCCAGCTATATCTACTTATCTCAACCTTGCTTTATCTACTTATATTGAAGACTGTTTTATCTCCATCTCAACCTTGATTTATCTACTTATTGTAAACATTCTGTATATACTTAGTTCCAGTATTTTATCTTAGGCTAGCTTATCAACTTCTGCAACAACAACAACAACAACAATGAAAGACGGTCATAACGCGAAGGGGAACCAACACAGCCCACTGTAGCAAAAATATGCCAAAGTAACCCACATGTATTCAAACGCACATCTAACAGAAAATGCGGCGGGAGCCAGATTCCCCGTGCGTGATACGATCCTCATCAGAGCTATTATATTTCTACAAGTGAGCCATCTACATGGGAAACACGCATGATAAATTTACTTTCATCGAGAAAGATCTAATCCTACATTAATTCAGCATAATCTCAAATGACTGTTCCCAGGGGTGTGTATTTGCATTTATTCTTACAGGTTGTTTTAGAACAGTCTGGTGCTGAAAATGTCGGAGCGCCTATAGATCTCTTTCCCACCCGCCCCTACCCCCTCTGGAGAGGGAGAAGCCAGACAGATATATCATCATCATATGTCGTGCTGATAAGCATCTGTTGTCATGGTTGGACATATCACACGGTCACCAGTCTTGGGTCAGGTCTGTGTTCTTGTCACGACCGTGCCCTGCGGCCAAGCCTTCCAGGTCTGTATGACTCGCCTTTCCTTTGCTCTTTTCCCATGAATTTTGCAAGCTGTCATTAAGTTTTCCAGTTTAATGCTCTTATCGTTAAAATTAGTTGCATATCTTTTACAGGGCGTAGCAGTTAACTCCGGCATTTTTTGGCTGCTTGTGATTCATATTAAACTTTACGTTCAGCAGTTGTTATTGCTTTCTGAACGAGCGGCACTCAATATTGTATGGAAACCAACGCAAGGAAGTCTGCTTCCAAATCGCCCGAAGATGTGTTTAGAACCCTTCTCATAACATGACCAAATCCCTGACTACGCCAAACTGTACATACAGATACAACCTTTGTAACAAGATGAAAAATATTCTCTACAATGTATCTTTGTGAAACGGGGTGAGGAAAAGAGTTCTCAAGAGCTATAATGAGCCAATCCTAACGTTCGGAAGTCAATCATGGCCAATTAGCAGGCAAGTGGAGGATTATGTGGAAGCTGTGAGGATGTGGTTTTTGTTGAAGAATGATGAGAACAGCGTGAACGGATAGAAGGACCAATGAAGATATCTTGACAGAAATTAACTCACGAAGAAAAAGTTACTCGCATCAGAAGATGGCAGTCCACTTACTTTGGGCATGTCAGGAGAAAACGGGAAAGCGGGAGTATCTCGTCACAACTGGAAAGCAAGAGGGGAAGGGAGGTAGGTGGAGATCAGGAGAGAAGATGTTGGACACTACGGCAAGGGGCAGCATCAGTATCAGAATGAATCGCAACACAAGAGATAGAAAGCTGTGGGCAGACTAAATACCAATGCCACGCGCCATGGACAAGAATAAGAAAACAACCTTCGTATTAGATGTGATCGTTGTAAGTAATGTCATTACTGTTTACTGGTCTCTCAGTCCAGGCTCCCGAAATTTGACAACAGGTGGCTATAAAATGAGTAGTTGACATCTGTGAGGCCGTAAATGCTCGGGTGGGCGTGTGGATCTAGTCCCGGCAATGCACGGGTGGGTGTGTGGATCTAGTCCCGGCAATGCACGGGTGCGCGAGGCCGTAAATGCTCGTGTTGGTGTGTGGATCTAGTCCCGGCAATGCACGGGTGGGTGTGTGGATCTAGTCCCGGCAATGCACGGGTGGGTGTGTGGATCTAGTCCCGGCAATGCACGGGTGCGTGAGGCCCTAAATGCTCGTGTTGGTGTGTGGATCTAGTCCCGGCAATGCACGGGTGCGTGAGGGCGGGAGAACTGATATACTAGCTTCAAGTGTATCTATAGGGGTCAGCATGACCGAATGGATACAAGCACTCGTTCTTAAACATCCGGTTTGCTGATGCCGAGGTGGTTAGTTCAACCCCTACTCCGGTCACTAGGACTAAAATGTTGACTTCTCGTCCCTGACTTTGGGGCTTAAATTACAAGTACCTCTGAAGTTGGAGTGGGTTCACTTGGTGGCGAGGGACACGGGTAGTAAGGAAAGCTAATTCACATGCAAAGATCAGTCCAGTACTCTAGAAGTAGTAGCAGGTGTCTGGACTTTCAATTCAAAGCGAGCGAACGCAGGAAACAAAATGTATCTATCACTGGGGCAGTGGAGATGATATGTTATGCAATCTCTGACACCGTGAATGAAGTAGAAAAAATACAGACATTCTAGAATCGATATCACCGCTCTCAAGACACGCCAAAATATGCTTTGCCCCACTCAACAGAGCCGGCTTCCATACCTAGAGGTTAGCGACTTTTCTCCGTAATCTCGTATACTCTCGTAAGTAACGTGACGACGGCGAGAATCAGCAGTGGTTCGAATCGCGTCGGTAACTTACGGGGTATGTGAGCCGGCCGCCCAGAAAGCAATGGCAAACAACTGAGCGTAATCTTGCCAAGAAATCAACAATCAGCTGAAAGATGCTGATGTTGACAGCGATGTCCTGTAAAGTATATGCAAACAAAAAAACACTCAACAGATGTCCGAGTATTGGGGTGGTAGTTGCCCCAGGTACGTACAATGGGTCTACGTCGTCATCGCCAATCATCACGCTGCTACTGTCACAAGTGATGCCACCATGGCAAAGCTGTAGACTCACCAACGCCTGACGGCAACCGGTCATGTATAATGCGTATTCTTTGTCCAGGTGCCCAGTATGTCAGTTCGCTCAATGACATTCAGCACAATAACGAACAGACACGGGCAGCGTGTATTGGGGTTTAATGCGATTAAGCTCACACGAGAAATGTGTCAGTGTTTATGTCTTGACGGACGAATAGCAACACCGCCCATAGATGGACAGGGGTTAAAGGTTAATAGCTTTGACATTAACGGCGCCATGCAATTAGCAACGCACAAAGTCGGGAATTATCTCTGGTAACTGGCGTTCAGGGAGCCGGCTCCATGGCCGAGGGGTTAGCAGCTTTCTCCGCTAACCCCGAATACTCTCGTCACGTGACGCGACGAGAATTAGCAGTGGTTCGAATTGCAAAAGTGACTTATGAGAGTATGGAGCCGGTCGCTCAGAAAGTCGTGGCGTGCTGATGAGCGTAATCTAGCCTAGGAATCAACATACAGCTGAAAGATGCTGGTGTTGACCGCAATATCCTGAAACAAGATGGAAAAGCGGAAAAAAAAAAAAAAAAAAAACTGGCGTTCAGGGAGACAGCAAACCGTAGCCGTGTATCTGGTTCTATTTAGACAACACATTAACCTGGGAGAAAGAAGCTACCGATCGCACTGGGTGGTGGTGATAAGACCATCTTACTGGTGAACGGTTTCAACTCGTTTTCCTAGTACAGGATTGTTTTATTTCTGCGTATTAATACCCCCATAAGTGCAGATGGCTTGGCACATGATGATGATACATAGTAATTGCTACAAACAAACAAATAAACCCTTCTTCCTCCTTCTCTTCTTATTCATCCTCCTCTTCTTCCAGCTCCTCCTCTTCTTCTTCTTCTCCTCTCACATTCAGACATCAATCTAAATATATTTAAACAAGACAACAGTGAACCGAAGATTGCTGCCATCTAAACAAGGCACGTTCTTCAAATTGAGCTGATGAATGCCAAAATCATGTTCTGTCTTATGTGATAAAAAATCATGTTCTCTCCTTTGTGATAGGAAATCATGGTCTGTCCTATGCGATAGGGAAACATTATCTCTCCTACGCGATAGGAAATCGTGATCTCTCTTATGCGATAAGAAATCAAGTTCCCTCCTTCCTATGCGATAGGAAATCATGTTCTCTTCTTTGCTATGGGAAATCATGTTCTCTCCTATGCGACAGGAAATCATGCAGACGATCACGGTTTACCCAACCAAGACATATTCTGAGGACGAAGTCAAAGAATCAAGCATTGTTGAACTAGGAAGTAACTAATCAACGACTGGCCAGTTCTAGTCCTCTTTTCTTCTATCTTTTTATTGCCCATTGGTACATAGGCGCTCAGCCAACCCACACGAAGTCCTGCCTTTTGATATCGCCTGCAGCTGTCTCCATCTTACCCCAACATTATTCATCTCTGTTTGTAATTCCCTTCGCCGTGTTTTAGATCTCCCGCTATTTCGTTCGCCTTATAGGCTCCAGATAAGAGTGTGTTAGTTATACCCCACTCAGGTTTTCTGAGTGTGTCCTTTCCATCGCCAGCGTCTTTTCTATACCTCTTGTTTCACTAGAATTAAAAATTCCATACGCTCTACATTGGTGATTCCGTGATACCATTTCAGACCCACAATTCTGAGCAGGCAGCAATTAGTGCATGATTGTAGTTTATTAGTAATGATTGGCCGTCTGCTGGTGAATTATTATAACATAAAATGAAACAAAGGTAAGGGGGAGAATTGTTCACCTACACGAAATTGCAGTAACAAACAGCTTTTCAGACCTAGCATAGGAAATGCATGTATGCTATTGCACAGCCGAAAGAACACGAAAAGAAAGCTATCAGAGTAGACGCCTTACATCAGAAGACCATTTCCATACGCAATGGGAAATTATGCCCCATATATAATCGCATTACGTGCCAATAAAAATAATTACCAGATAATCCTCAAAAACAATAAAAAACATATTTCATCAAAAAAGTCAGATAACATGGTTAAATCCTCTCTCGCACACAAATGTTCGTTGCATTAAATTCGAATAATTACATTAAAATCCTCTTGGCAACCGAGACATGTGATTATTACCGCCCCTTGCCCAATCAATTACCTCCCCCGGGGCCCATTCTTCAGATTTGTATTTGCGGTTATTGCTGCCCGCTCTGAGTGATCTGTCTCGCCCTCACACCTCATCCCACACCCAAACACGCATTCAGCTGACGCGCCCGCAAAACTCCTACAATAATAGGATTACAGCCATGTTAAAATGGTTAACTACAAAATGGGTCGAGCATGCCGCGTTGTGTGGAGAACGATGCCTTTCTCCATTTATTTTTTTTTTCTGCTGGTGCCCGTCAGCATAGCAGCCTGGATATGTAAATCCTTCTTTTCTGTGTGTAAGTCTGTCTGTATGCGGGCGGGCGGGCGGGCGTACGCATGCATGTACACACTGGCCGGAACACTTTCTAGTGCCCAGACTCAATGGAGATGGGAGTTTGGTACCGAATCGCGAGGAAAACCACTACATCAGTTGGTTAGAACATCAACTGGCTAGAACATCAGTTCCTTAGAACATCAGTTGGCCAGATGCAAACTTATTTTTCCACATGCACCTATCTGGTCTTTGAATGCCCGGCTCTTGTAAAATAAGACAATGCCTACATCAACCTGAGACAGTTCAAGGAAATACTCTCTTGAAACATGGCAAGTGGGTCTTCCTCACCCCTCATAAAGAGGGGCATATTAAATATTAAACTGTCATCAACTGCCTACAGTACCATCCGGTGTAGGACAGGGGGGTCTTGAGCCTGGGGAATTAAGGCCGCCTGGCTAGTGCAGTCGCCGCGAACTGTGAAGGTTAGGGCTTTTGTTTTTGCCCCCGACAGAAAAAAATATCGGTGTTTCTAGATGTTGTTCCGTCTCTAGATGTTTTCTAGCCAGCCACGCCAATTTTTCTCCGAAATGTAGTTCACGCAACAAAACACCCTCGAACAGATGAAAAATTAAAAAAAAAACATTTCACTGTACATAATGCCGTTGCCAAAATGCTAACACAAAAGTCCTCTACGAAAATACCGTTCATGATAGATGGAAACGGCAGTCATTAGAATAACTGCTAAAAAAAAAAAACGGTCACTTCTGCATCACAAGCCGCCATGCATGCATATATTTCTAGATGTTGTTATTCCGTTTCTAGATGTTTTCTAGCCAGTCACGCCATTTTCTGAGCCTGCAGTTCACGCAACAACACCTCAGACAGATGTAAAACAACATGGCATTATACATAATGCCGTCTCCAGAATGCCAAAACAGCAGTCCTCCACGAAACACAGTTCATCGTCAAAGGAAGCGGCAGTCAACCAGAAGACCAGCAGCCACACATTTCTGCATAGGGCACAAAAACCGGTTAATTCTGGGACACAGCCAGCGCCATTGCTCTGAACATGCAGTTCACGCTTCACAAACTCGGGCAGATTTAAAAGCATTTCACACGAAATTAACAGCTCACAGCGTCGCGCCACGCACTCACTCAGTAGCAGGGCGACGGAACCATAAACTGCCAGTCCAACGTGAGGGATATACGAATGCAAACGGTGGCCACAAGCATAAACACTCCTGGGGCAATTTAATGAAACACCCCCCAGTAGTTATATAGGGTCTCTACACCCCCCCCCCCCCGAAAATGTGGTGCCGCACCTCTTTTACTAAGAATAAAGAAGGAGGTGCTGTAGGTGCTGTCGTTTTTAGTAAGCGCAAAGAAGGAGGTGCGGGACATAACTCAGGAGTAAATAATCGTCTGTTTTTGTGATATTACCTCCCCTTTTTTGAGACTTTTATTTTTTTTTTAAGAATTAAAATTTAATTATTCCTGTTATCGTAGGTTGTAGTGGGCGGGGCTTCGTGTTATTTGTTGTTAAGGTGTGGTTGAGTGGCCGAGTAGTTAAATATCTGCATCGAAACACTATCATCATATCATTTTAGAGCTTCAAATGAAATCCTTACAAAGGTCAAGATGGCCAGTAGTATTGATTTTAATGGGTATGGCTTAGCGAAAGTCGGTGTTAAGGAGTTGGTAGCGGTTACTAGTGAGCCGTAGAGGGTCGTAGTGGTTTAAACTATCATCATACAGATTAAAAATGAAAAACCTTAAAAAAAGTAAAGATGACCGGTATTATTGCATTTAGTGAGTATGACTTTGTGATATTCGTTGTTAAGGGGTGGGGTGAGTGGATGATTAACTAGATAAACGCTTCCAAACACTATCATTGGGTTCGAATCCCAGTGGGGAGGTCTAGTGGTAGAAGAAATATTTATGTTTTTGTTACTTAGTTGTGATGGAGAGCTCTGGTGTTATTAACCCGGCTATGTTTAAGGGTACCCCAGACACCGTGGAAGTGACAGGTTCGAATCTCGGTACTTTGTCGTTGGTAAATTGCCAGTCATCAACATGTGGGTGTCTAGTTGATTATAGGGGTTAGTGCCGCTTTGTCCGGCCGTGTCGCCGCAGCCACAAGTCCCACCGCTGATGAAAAACACAGGCATCAAATTTCACCCTTGTACCTATGCGTCACAAAATATAACATAACTATCAGAATATGATATAATCTTAACTTCAACAGGTGTTGCCAAAAATCAATACTCATTTTCATAACGGCTAATCCAGGGGCTTATCGTCGTCGTAATGACAAAGATGGGGTATTGATATTACTAATATCTTCATGGCTGCAAATAGTTCACGATATTAATAAAGGTTCATATAAAGGTTGGAAGGGGATTAAAGGATTAACACCTATTGTCGGAATATCCACAGAAATCAAAAGCACTACTCAATCGATTTTTCTCATATGTGGCGGTTGGGGATTATGGGTTAGGTGTATGTGTCCTTATTCAGTTAAAACAGGTGGTATGAGTAGGAAATAGCACAAACAATATCAGCATATGCAACTCTGATCTTAAATATCAGTAGTTCGTTATTCTTGTGACATTGAAAACGATTATGGTTTGAAAAAGGATGGTGTACTATGTGATACATGTCACCCCTGTCAGCAAATCGTAGCTGTGATGTGTGTTGTCGCCTATTACATCCGGGTGTGAAAATAATCAAACATATTTCATATCAGATCAATAGGCATGCCTCTATATAGCTGCAATGCGAACTTGGCTAGAGTCTACTTTAGGAAAGTATGTATGTTTGTGTATGCGCATTTACTACGGTTTATAGATGTGTGCAGTATTATTGGAAAGCGGCCGTTATGTCTACATTATCAAAAGTATGTTGCCTTACAGAGCTGGTATAGTATCTATGTGTCTGCTACAATGTATGTTTTGTCATGTTGCCTTGTAGTATTTGGAGGGAGTTTCATGCGGGTGTCTAGTGAATTAAAAAAAAAACGATGTCTCAGAATCCACAACGCCACTATCATTAGAGGTATTTCAACTTGTCTGCTCACTGACCTCGCTTCACAGTCATACTAAAGTACGGGTTCTGTGTAGTACTTAAACACTCCTTTTATTTCTCATTACAGTTGTCAACTTTATATTAGTCAGTATGTTTTCCAATTTGCAAAAGACAACCTTCATCACAGCGATTCTTGTTCCAGCGCTTTAAAGCCACCTCCTATCAGACATTTTTTTTCTTTCCTTGTATGCTCACGGCTACCGTTTCCCCATTTCAAGCTCCATGTCTCTACTCGTATGCATTAGTGTGGTAGAAGTAAACCGATAACTCACAAGATAGACGTATATTATCACACTGTATATGAACATGTGGGAAACGGCTACATCCGGGCAAAGAGGGCGTTGTATCTGTCACATGCGTATGGATACAACCGAGACACGTGGTTAAGAGGGATACTACAGGAAAAAAAAACGGTATTATGTTGGCGATCGAACCAGGGGACCTAATTCGTGATGACCACCATGTACGGGAGTGATTCTGCCCCCTCGTCAACAGGGCGTCGGAGGTTTAAAAGGGTGTTCATTCTCTCGCTTTTCTATTTCCGAGTCGTCATAGGGTCACCAAGTAACAGTAAAGAACACGAAACTACTACTACCAAGGCCTTTATACACCACAATGTATTTTCGAATATAATATACACAACTATAATCAAGTCATCACAGTATTCAACTAACCCGTTCTCATAGAGATAGAGGAGAGATGTGAGCACCGAGTCCAGTTGGGGGAGGTGTGCCTTTTACTTAACATCTATCGGGTCATACACCGACGAGTGTTTAGCTATATTTATCATATAATATTACCCGTGAGCACAACAAGCTTCCCCGGATCAAGCTTAGGTGTCTCATATAACATGACATATCACGTACCCGCTGGCCTGACCAGCAAAGTTATCGCTTCTCAGAGCAGACATTTACACTTTCATTAATTCTTCTGCCTGGCCAAAGGGGGTCTTTGCATCTTTCCGCAGAAACCTAGTTCCAATGCTAATATATGTTTTTCAATGTGTCGGCTCATTACAACATTTCACATCCTGACAAAAGTACAGGTTCTATGTTCCACTCCAACAGTCAAATAAGAAAAAATGTTAGCCAAATTATTAAAATGTTGGCCAAATATAGAAATATCTCGACCAACTTTTAAAATGTAGGAAAAATTGTTAGCCAAACTGACAAAACTGTTAGCCAAAATAAGAAACGTCTCGGCCAACTTATAAAATGTAGGAAAAATTGTTAGACAAACTGACAAAACAGTTGGTCAAAATAAGAAACGTCTCGACTAACATTATAAAAATTAGGAAAAATGGTAACCAAATTAATTTAAAAAGGTGACCAAAATAGGAAATATCTCGACCAAATTTACGAAAAGTAGGAAAATTGTTCGTCAAATGTGACAATTATTGGGCAAGTAGGAAATCATGTTAGCCAAATAGGAAAAATATCGATCAAACTTATAGATGTCTCGGCCAAACTTATAAAATGTATGAACATTTGTTAGCCAAAGGTGAAAAATATTGACCAAGTAATGAAATATCTCATCCGAATTTATAACAAGTAAGAAAATATGCTAGTAAAATCAAGAAATATGTCAACTTTAGTTATACAATAGGCGAAACGATGGACAAACTTATAAAAATGTCGACCGTTATAAGAAAATGTATTACCCAAATTAGGAAAAAATATTGACCAAGTTTTGAAATATCTCGACCAAACTTACAAAAAATAGGAAAATATGTCGACTAAAGTAGGAACATTTGTTAGCCAAAGATGAAAAATATTGGTCAAGTAAAGAAATATCGCATCCAAACTTTTAAAATGTAGGAAACTTTATTAACCAAATGTGAAAAATATCGCCCAAGTGAAGAAAAAAGTTACACAAAACTTATAAAACTTAGGAAAATGTGTTAACCTAATGAGAAAAATATCACCCAATTGAAGAAAAAAGTTACACAAAACTTATAAAACTTAGGAAAATGTGTTAACCTAATGAGAAAAATATTGACCAAGTAAAGAAAAACGTACACCAAACTTCTTAAAAGT
Organism: Cepaea hortensis; assembly: GCA_963921405.1. Taxonomy (NCBI): domain Eukaryota; kingdom Metazoa; phylum Mollusca; class Gastropoda; order Stylommatophora; family Helicidae; genus Cepaea; species Cepaea hortensis. The sequence continues at coordinate 68,759,829 of OY992884.1, forward strand.
AAGAAAATTTTTTAACCAAATTGGAAAAATATTGGCCAAGTAGAGAAATATCTCAACCATACTTATAAAAAGGAGGAAAATGTGTTAACCTAATGAGAAAATATCGCCCAAGTGAAGAAAAAAGTTACACAAAACTTATAAAACTTAGGAAAATGTGTTAACCTAATGAGAAAAATATCGCCCAATTGAAGAAAAATGTTACACAAAACTGATACAACTTAGGAAAATGTGTTAACCTAATGAGAAAAATATCGCCCAATTGAAGAAAAAAGTACACCAAACTTCTGAAAAGTAAGAAAATTTGTTAACCAAATGGGAAAAATATTGACCAAGTGGAGAAATATCTCAACCATACTTATAAAAAGGAGGAAAATGTGTTAACCTAATGAGAAAAATATCGCCCAAGTGAAGAAAAAAAGTTACTCAAAACTTATAAAACTTAGGAAAATGTGTTAACCTAATGAGAAAAATATCGCCTAATTGAAGAAAAAAGTTACACAAAACTTATAAAACTTAGGAAAAATGTGTTAACCTAATGAGAAAAATATTGACCAAGTAAAGAAAAACGTACACCAAACTTCTGAAAAGTAAGAAAAATTTGTTAACCAAAGGGGAAAAATGTTGGTCAAAACATGAAACATCTCGACCAAACTTATAAATATCTCGTGTAAACTTATTAAAAAAAGTAGGAACAAATATTGCTTCTGTAGTTATGTCAAACGTGTCTTGAACTTTTATCTGAACAGACATTTCACAAGACATAAACATCAACGTCAATACTTTCCCTCTTTTACATTACCGAAAGTTTCAACTTTTCAGTCCATAGTATCCACTAAAGAAGCACTTATGCATACTAATCACCCAGCTCTTCACACTCTTGGTTTTTTTTTTTTTTTTTTTTTTTTTTTTTTTTTTTTTTTTTTTTTCCTAACGCAAAGTGTCTCTGTCTTTCATAGATAGCTTCACAACTTTTCTATGTAGCACCACTAACAACTCCAAACCTTCGTTTCACATGAGCTCAGTCATAACAACATTTAGGGCAATCTGTGGCTCCACCTGGGATAGTTTCAATATCATCTGAGTATTCGTCAGCAAAGATCCACTTCCCATGGCTGATATCTTCAACTTTGTATACCACAATGTCTGCTACACTAACCTTCCATTGGTCCATCTTTCAACAATACAAAGAGTGTTCTCGAAGTCTAGCTAACATAACATTGCTTACTTTGTCCACCTCTATCACACTTTGTCATTTCACAGCTGCAATAGTGGCAAGTCTGCAACCAACCAACAGTGTCTGTTATGAAGTCGACCTTTCTTAAAGCCACGTCTGCCTTACTGAACCCTTGAATACCCTCTACCACATCGTCTAACCGACTTTCAACATTTCATACCAAATAACATTAACATTCTCTTTGATTTCAGAACAACTGATTTTCTGCTGACTAAGCAGATTTTCCAACCCCGTGGAGATAAATCATATGCTCCCTAACCTACTAGGCGCTATTCTAGACAACGAATATGGTCATCGACCAGCACCCCTAGGCAGAACTTGAAAAAACAACAGAGCTTGGGTTATTGAGACGAATGAGTTGCATTCCTTGGACTACCAGAAAGACATCAAACACAACAAACTTTGTCTTACTAACCCTAACCCTAAGTATACATCAACTAACCCTAACCCTAAACCTAAGTATACATCAACTAACCCTAACCCTAACCCTAACTATACAACAAACTCTTTCTTAAGAGACATAGATACAAACCAAAGTTAGAAATGAAAAAGTTAAATTTATGTGATTACATTTTAATTAAAATTTAAAACTAATAAATCGCACTTTTATTGCGTAAGATGTAAGCTTGATATATGTCCTATACCTAACTTATACCTATACTTACCCTATATCTGTATATTAAGTGAAGCGCGCAATAAAAGTGTGATTTATTAGTTTTAAATTTTAATTAAAATGTAATCACATAAATTTAACTTTTTCATTTCTAACTTTGGTTTGTATCTATGTCTCTTAAGAAAGAGTTTGTTGTATAGTTAGGGTTAGGGTTAGGGTTAGTTGATGTATACTTAGGTTTAGGGTTAGGGTTAGTTGATGTATACTTAGGGTTAGGGTTAGTAAGACAAAGTTTGTTGTGTTTGATGTCTTTCTGGTAGTCCAAGGAATGCAACTCATTCGTCTCAATAACCCAAGCTCTGTTGTTTTTTCAAGTTCTGCCTAGGGGTGCTGGTCGATGACCATATTCGTTGTCTAGAATAGCGCCTAGTAGGTTAGGGAGCATATGATTTATCTCCACGGGGTTGGAAAATCTGCTTAGTCAGCAGAAAATCAGTTGTTCTGAAATCAAAGAGAATGTTAATGTTATTTGGTATGAAATGTTGAAAGTCGGTTAGACGATGTGGTAGAGGGTATTCAAGGGTTCAGTAAGGCAGACGTGGCTTTAAGAAAGGTCGACTTCATAACAGACACTGTTGGTTGGTTGCAGACTTGCCGCTATTGCAGCTGTGAAATGACAAAGTGTGATAGAGGTGGACAAAGTAAGCAATGTTATGTTAGCTAGACTTCGAGAACACTCTTTGTATTGTTGAAAGATGGACCAATGGAAGGTTAGTGTAGCAGACATTGTGGTATACAAAGTTGAAGATATCAGCCATGGGAAGTGGATCTTTGCTGACGAATACTCAGATGATATTGAAACTATCCCAGGTGGAGCCACAGATTGCCCTAAATGTTGTTATGACTGAGCTCATGTGAAACGAAGGTTTGGAGTTGTTAGTGGTGCTACATAGAAAAGTTGTGAAGCTATCTATGAAAGACAGAGACACTTTGCGTTAGGAAAAAAAAAAAAAAAAAAAACCAAGAGTGTGAAGAGCTGGGTGATTAGTATGCATAAGTGCTTCTTTAGTGGATACTATGGACTGAAAAGTTGAAACTTTCGGTAATGTAAAAGAGGGAAAGTATTGACGTTGATGTTTATGTCTTGTGAAATGTCTGTTCAGATAAAAGTTCAAGACACGTTTGACATAACTACAGAAGCAATATTTGTTCCTACTTTTTTTTATAAGTTTACACGAGATATTTATAAGTTTGGTCGAGATGTTTCATGTTTTGACCAACATTTTTCCCCTTTGGTTAACAAATTTTTCTTACTTTTCAGAAGTTTGGTGTACGTTTTTCTTTACTTGGTCAATATTTTTCTCATTAGGTTAACACATTTTTCCTAAGTTTTATAAGTTTTGTGTAACTTTTTTCTTCAATTAGGCGATATTTTTCTCATTAGGTTAACACATTTTCCTAAGTTTTATAAGTTTTGAGTAACTTTTTTTCTTCACTTGGGCGATATTTTTCTCATTAGGTTAACACATTTTCCTCCTTTTTATAAGTATGGTTGAGATATTTCTCCACTTGGTCAATATTTTTCCCATTTGGTTAACAAATTTTCTTACTTTTCAGAAGTTTGGTGTACTTTTTTCTTCAATTGGGCGATATTTTTCTCATTAGGTTAACACATTTTCCTAAGTTGTATCAGTTTTGTGTAACATTTTTCTTCAATTGGGCGATATTTTTCTCATTAGGTTAACACATTTTCCTAAGTTTTATAAGTTTTGTGTAACTTTTTTCTTCACTTGGGCGATATTTTCTCATTAGGTTAACACATTTTCCTCCTTTTTATAAGTATGGTTGAGATATTTCTCTACTTGGCCAATATTTTTCCAATTTGGTTAAAAAAATTTCTTACTTTTAAGAAGTTTGGTGTACGTTTTTCTTTACTTGGTCAATATTTTTCTCATTAGGTTAACACATTTTCCTAAGTTTTATAAGTTTTGTGTAACTTTTTTCTTCAATTGGGTGATATTTTTCTCATTAGGTTAACACATTTTCCTAAGTTTTATAAGTTTTGTGTAACTTTTTTCTTCACTTGGGCGATATTTTTCACATTTGGTTAATAAAGTTTCCTACATTTTAAAAGTTTGGATGCGATATTTCTTTACTTGACCAATATTTTTCATCTTTGGCTAACAAATGTTCCTACTTTAGTCGACATATTTTCCTATTTTTTGTAAGTTTGGTCGAGATATTTCAAAACTTGGTCAATATTTTTTCCTAATTTGGGTAATACATTTTCTTATAACGGTCGACATTTTTATAAGTTTGTCCATCGTTTCGCCTATTGTATAACTAAAGTTGACATATTTCTTGATTTTACTAGCATATTTTCTTACTTGTTATAAATTCGGATGAGATATTTCATTACTTGGTCAATATTTTTCACCTTTGGCTAACAAATGTTCATACATTTTATAAGTTTGGCCGAGACATCTATAAGTTTGATCGATATTTTTCCTATTTGGCTAACATGATTTCCTACTTGCCCAATAATTGTCACATTTGACGAACAATTTTCCTACTTTTCGTAAATTTGGTCGAGATATTTCCTATTTTGGTCACCTTTTTAAATTAATTTGGTTACCATTTTTCCTAATTTTTATAATGTTAGTCGAGACGTTTCTTATTTTGACCAACTGTTTTGTCAGTTTGTCTAACAATTTTTCCTACATTTTATAAGTTGGCCGAGACGTTTCTTATTTTGGCTAACAGTTTTGTCAGTTTGGCTAACAATTTTTCCTACATTTTAAAAGTTGGTCGAGATATTTCTATATTTGGCCAACATTTTAATAATTTGGCTAACATTTTTTCTTATTTGACTGTTGGAGTGGAACATAGAACCTGTACTTTTGTCAGGATGTGAAATGTTGTAATGAGCCGACACATTGAAAAACATATATTAGCATTGGAACTAGGTTTCTGCGGAAAGATGCAAAGACCCCCTTTGGCCAGGCAGAAGAATTAATGAAAGTGTAAATGTCTGCTCTGAGAAGCGATAACTTTGCTGGTCAGGCCAGCGGGTACGTGATATGTCATGTTATATGAGACACCTAAGCTTGATCCGGGGAAGCTTGTTGTGCTCACGGGTAATATTATATGATAAATATAGCTAAACACTCGTCGGTGTATGACCCGATAGATGTTAAGTAAAAGGCACACCTCCCCCAACTGGACTCGGTGCTCACATCTCTCCTCTATCTCTATGAGAACGGGTTAGTTGAATACTGTGATGACTTGATTATAGTTGTGTATATTATATTCGAAAATACATTGTGGTGTATAAAGGCCTTGGTAGTAGTAGTTTCGTGTTCTTTACTGTTACTTGGTGACCCTATGACGACTCGGAAATAGAAAAGCGAGAGAATGAACACCCTTTTAAACCTCCGACGCCCTGTTGACGAGGGGGCAGAATCACTCCCGTACATGGTGGTCATCACGAATTAGGTCCCCTGGTTCGATCGCCAACATAATACCGTTTTTTTTCCCTGTAGTATCCCTCTTAACCACGTGTCTCGGTTGTATCCATACGCATGTGACAGATACAACGCCCTCTTTGCCCGGATGTAGCCGTTTCCCACATGTTCATATACAGTGTGATAATATACGTCTATCTTGTGAGTTATCGGTTTACTTCTACCACACTAATGCATACGAGTAGAGACATGGAGCTTGAAATGGGGAAACGGTAGCCGTGAGCATACAAGGAAAGAAAAAAAATGTCTGATAGGAGGTGGCTTTAAAGCGCTGGAACAAGAATCGCTGTGATGAAGGTTGTCTTTTGCAAATTGGAAAACATACTGACTAATATAAAGTTGACAACTGTAATGAGAAATAAAAGGAGTGTTTAAGTACTACACAGAACCCGTACTTTAGTATGACTGTGAAGCGAGGTCAGTGAGCAGACAAGTTGAAATACCTCTAATGATAGTGGCGTTGTGGATTCTGAGACATCGTTTTTTTTTTAATTCACTAGACACCCGCATGAAACTCCCTCCAAATACTACAAGGCAACATGACAAAACATACAATGTAGCAGACACATAGATACTATACCAGCTCTGTAAGGCAACATACTTTTGATAATGTAGACATAACGGCCGCTTTCCAATAATACTGCACACATCTATAAACCGTAGTAAATGCGCATACACAAACATACATACTTTCCTAAAGTAGACTCTAGCCAAGTTCGCATTGCAGCTATATAGAGGCATGCCTATTGATCTGATATGAAATATGTTTGATTATTTTCACACCCGGATGTAATAGGCGACAACACACATCACAGCTACGATTTGCTGACAGGGGTGACATGTATCACATAGTACACCATCCTTTTTCAAACCATAATCGTTTTCAATGTCACAAGAATAACGAACTACTGATATTTAAGATCAGAGTTGCATATGCTGATATTGTTTGTGCTATTTCCTACTCATACCACCTGTTTTAACTGAATAAGGACACATACACCTAACCCATAATCCCCAACCGCCACATATGAGAAAAATCGATTGAGTAGTGCTTTTGATTTCTGTGGATATTCCGACAATAGGTGTTAATCCTTTAATCCCCTTCCAACCTTTATATGAACCTTTATTAATATCGTGAACTATTTGCAGCCATGAAGATATTAGTAATATCAATACCCCATCTTTGTCATTACGACGACGATAAGCCCCTGGATTAGCCGTTATGAAAATGAGTATTGATTTTTGGCAACACCTGTTGAAGTTAAGATTATATCATATTCTGATAGTTATGTTATATTTTGTGACGCATAGGTACAAGGGTGAAATTTGATGCCTGTGTTTTTCATCAGCGGTGGGACTTGTGGCTGCGGCGACACGGCCGGACAAAGCGGCACTAACCCCTATAATCAACTAGACACCCACATGTTGATGACTGGCAATTTACCAACGACAAAGTACCGAGATTCGAACCTGTCACTTCCACGGTGTCTGGGGTACCCTTAAACATAGCCGGGTTAATAACACCAGAGCTCTCCATCACAACTAAGTAACAAAAACATAAATATTTCTTCTACCACTAGACCTCCCCACTGGGATTCGAACCCAATGATAGTGTTTGGAAGCGTTTATCTAGTTAACCATCCACTCACCCCACCCCTTAACAACGAATATCACAAAGTCATACTCACTAAATGCAATAATACCGGTCATCTTTACTTTTTTAAGGTTTTTCATTTTTAATCTGTATGATGATAGTTTAAACCACTACGACCCTCTACGGCTCACTAGTAACCGCTACCAACTCCTTAACACCGACTTTCGCTAAGCCATACCCATTAAAATCAATACTACTGGCCATCTTGACCTTTGTAAGGATTTCATTTGAAGCTCTAAAATGATATGATGATAGTGTTTCGATGCAGATATTTAACTACTCGGCCACTCAACCACACCTTAACAACAAATAACACGAAGCCCCGCCCACTACAACCTACGATAACAGGAATAATTAAATTTTAATTCTTAAAAAAAAAATAAAAGTCTCAAAAAAGGGGAGGTAATATCACAAAAACAGACGATTATTTACTCCTGAGTTATGTCCCGCACCTCCTTCTTTGCGCTTACTAAAAACGACAGCACCTACAGCACCTCCTTCTTTATTCTTAGTAAAAGAGGTGCGGCACCACATTTTCGGGGGGGTGTAGAGACCCTATATAACTACTCCCCCCCCCCCAAAAAAAAATAATAAATAAACGAGAAGTAGATTGTGACCTTTACTAGAACATGATTACAAGAAACAATATGGACGTTGTGGCCAAAGCCGTCCTGAGCACAGAACAAACACACAGAAACCGACACAACTACATGAAAAAAACTGCATGAAAATTCAAAGGTTACTTATCGTATCCTTGTGGCTGAATACGTCTTAAACGATCAACACGTTTGATGACTGTCAGTGGATTGAATATAGGGTGAAAATAGGGTTAGTCATAGGGGTAATAACACAACAGATGTGTTGGAGCAAAGAGATGGAATATTAATGGTAGAATTCCGACTAGCGCGGCCAGCGTTAGAAAATGAGTATCAGGAAACAGGGCAGTATTCAGGAAACAACTGAACATAAACATTTCCTAGTAAATCACAGACAGCACAAACATGCTGCGGTTGAAAGCAACGTCCTGTACACAGACCTGCAATTAACCATCTGGGAATAAAGAGCGGCTAGAAAGTGAACTTGTCACTTTTAAATCATTAGAATATGTGAGGACTTGCCATTTCACGACCCAAAACAGTTAGTTGAATATCTTTTACAGGACGTATGCAGTCAACATCAGCATTTTTGCTGTTGTAATCTCTTGGCGAGTTTACGTTCAGTAGCTTGCCACTGCTTTCTGAACCCGGAACCCATATCATTTCGTAAATAACCAACGTAAGACGGTCTGCTGCCAAATTGCCCACAGCTGTGTTTCGAACGCGGGTATGCGGGGATTACAAACTGCGTCCGTATCGCCTTCGCCACGGAGCGGATTCACAACCCAAATTCACCATGCTCTATATAGTGGGAGAAGACAGGGGGAGGGGGAGAGAGAGAGGGGAGAAGAGAGAGAGAGAGAGAGAGAGAGAGAGAGAGAGAGAGAGAGAGAGAGAGAGAGAGAGAGAGAGAGCAACTTAAAGTTACAGGCATGTCAAATCTGAACCTGTGACCTCTAACCGGCGGGTAAGATTAACGGCCATTAACTTACATAATTAATACACAAGAGAATTCAGGAGACAACCGAAGCGACAAAAGGCTGCTCTGGGATGGAGTGGAGTTGCCCAAAGACACGTTACAGCTAATTGCTGAGCGCACGTTACCCAACCCGACCTGCCTGACCCCGGCGCAAGTCACATATCACTTTCTGGGCAGAGAGAACTCAACCGTATTAATCTCACGAGGAATAAGGCATCTTCGCGAGGGAAACAATCTCGCCATGCGGACTCCAGGTCAAGATGTCATCTCTGAAAGTCGTCTCTATTTGCAATGGTTCCCAGACTGTGATGGGGCGGGCACACAAGTGGTGATTCTGTTGGCCTGAGAAATAACTCCACGGGTATTGATGGGTCCTCACAGAAGTAGAGGAACGACACAGCTCGCTCTCTCTCTCCCTCTCTCTCTAACACACATGCACACACCAATATGTCATTACAATGATCTCAAGATCTCCAAGGTAACTGATATATTTTGTGTATTACGTTTAACACAAGGAACCAACCCTTTCTTACTCCCGAGTCTCTCAGATACAGGAATAATAATTCATATAAATATTTATTGTCTAATCCGTTTAAGTCACTAAGATAGTTCATAAATACCCATAAATAAATTCACATGTACTGTTTGATGCCCATAGAAATAGAAGGACGAATGAGAGACTAGAGGACACACAAGATAACGACACAAATTACAAGTACCTTAGAAGTTGGAGTGGGCACTCCTGGGGGCAAAGGGACACTCGTAATAGGGAAAGCCAATCCACACACATAAATCAGTCCAGTGAACTAGAAGTCGTAGCACAGGCGTGGACTATGGTTGAGTTCAAAGCGAACGCGCGTACGCACACACACCAGATGACATAATCGACACAAGAATACAATCCAAGATTGATGATCGTATGAGACGGGCGAGCCACGATCACAAACGTGTAACGTCATGGCCCCATCCCCTGAGCCACAGCGCCGATCGGTTAATCGTGATGCCGTGTCTTATATTAATTTTAGCTTAAAAATGCAATATGGCTTATTTTCGCGGGTGGAGGGGAGGTGTGCGTGTAATGTCTCATATTGTTTTTTTTTTGTTTTTTTTTTTCAGAAACAAACAAAGTTATTCATGTACAAAATTCTACATTTATTCAAATACGGTCATGTCATCTTCTTCTGAAACATCATCACCATCAGCTTCCACTTCTGCCGTCAAGCGTCGTGGGGAGGAATAAATTGCGTTCCAGCGCCCGGTGGGCAGCACTGGATAGTGTCATTCCGTGTGGTTGTACAATGTCTCTGATGTCGTCAATCCATTTTCTTCTTGGACGTCCTCTTGGTCTCGTCGCAGATGATCTTTGATGTAAGGTCAGTGATGGTAGTTGTTGGTGTTGCATTCTAACCACATGGCCAAACCACTTGATCTTCTGTCTTTCAATAAATGTGGCACAAGGTGTTGATCCCACTGTCTGTCTGATAACAGCATTTCTTACTCAGTCTCGGATTGTTAAGTTGGCAGCTCTCCTCAGGCATCTCATTTCGTAGGTGTTGATTTTGTGAAAGTGTGATTTGGATAAAGTCCAAGTTTGAGATTGGTAACATAGGGTTGGTGTGAATATGCTGTTTATTATCTGTCGTTTGAAACGTCATAACTCTCCAAATCCCGAATTCCTTCTGATCAATTGCCGTTTGAGATCCCAGGTCCATAAACACCGCAGTTTCATCTATGGCAATCATGTTGGAGAGTTGATATTTAGAAAAGTTGATGCCATCAATAAAGTACTTGAAAGTAAGTGCACACTTAATAACTTCATTCTAGCTGACGATTGTAACTAAGGCTTATTGTAGAGGTAGATCTTATATTAAAAGCATCCTGAAAAATCGTGCTAAGGCTTAATTTATGCGTATGTCTTTTTTTCCGGGGAAATACGGTACTAAAAGAACATTGCATATCCTTTGAAATTTTACGTTCAGTGCTTTGCCATTGCTTTCTCAATGAGAAGTCAGCGTTGAAATCCAACTGATCGATGTGGGGGATGATTCCGCTACCCCGCCGTCATACTACATTATTTTAAAATCGTATCACTTCCATATTGTCATACCAATAATTAATACACAGAATCGGCCCGCGAATCGGTTTCCACTGGTCGCGACCCGCCGCCAAATAGTCACATATGCCCAACAAACGGGAACCGGCGAACCTCACGTCCGAACAAGCCCAAATTTACTGGACGTGGTTTCACGAGCATGTCTTTGATTACACCACCAGATGCAATTCGTCTTAATTTTCGGCGACCTCAATTCTGGGGGACCGCAGATTTGCTCAGCCGTGAAGCCGCTGGACGTCTCAATTTCCCTACCTCCCTGGGGAGCCCCGAGCACTGGGCTAATATTGCATGCTGTTAAGCCAGATGGCGTTCAAGTGTAGGGCTGTGTGTGATCATCATCATCATCATGCGCCCTGGCAAATGGTAGAGGCGCTTATTTCTCTCCACATATCTCGGATTCTGGATACACTATACTGCTGACATTAGCTCGTGCCATCGTACTTGTACTTGTGATTTACATCCTCAAGTCACAGACGAGAAGTCAACATTTTAGTCCAACTGACCGGTGTAGGGGTTGAACTCGCTTCCTCGGCATCAGCACACCGGATGTTTAATAACGAGCGCTCGTATCTACTCGTCCATGTTGTCAAGCATAATTTTTTTGTTGTACTAATGTTCACAGCCCTCACTATGTACTCCAGAGCCTATGTTCTCATTACAAGATTAAAGACATTCGCCGCTGTCTGATGGCTGTGTATAGCGTTCTACCTTTATTATCCGTGTCCAGGCAATAGTCATTAAGCTACTCTGGTCATCCAGGGTATTACCAACATGCGTTTCAGAAACCAAATCTCCATTGCCTCTAAATTCTTCCTACTTCGTTCACATTCCAAAACTCCCTGCCGTACAGCGGATGTATACACTCCACACAGATGTAGAAGCGCAATATATAATATACTTATGCATGTGCGTCTAGAAGTGGAATTTAACGTTCACGTGTGAGCTTGTGCCAGAATATAACATGTTAGGTTTGCATTGGTAGATAACTGGAATGCGTTGTTCAATGGTTTAGGTTTGGTGGGTATAGACGAGGAATGAATTGTTCAAATGTAAGGTTATGTCAGCCGGGGAAATGTGAGGCTTATACGACTATGAAAGTTGAGTTAAATGTTCTAAGTAGATGTAGAGATTGAAAAATAAACTCTGTAGAAATGGAAAAATAAACTGCCATAATATCTGCACCAGTTTGGTGTCAGGCAGTAAAATGTGTGGCACATGTTTGTGACTTTATTATTCAAATGTTCACACATGTTTGCACTGACGCTTTCCTGCATTTGTGATTAATTACTGCATGCATCGTCGAGTATCACCCCTTCTCCCTGTCTGTTTACCTAACCCGACGGCTTGACTTTCATTTACAACAAGTCCTGCATTGCGTAATCACCACATATCAACAGAAGAGCTGGAATAGAGAAATTAGCTGTATGTGTGGAAATACGCCAGGAGGCAGAGGAAGACAGGGGGAAAATACGCCACCGGGGCAGAGGCAGATAAGGGGAAAATACGCCACCGGGGCAGAGGAAGATAAAGGGAAAATATGCCAGGAGGCAGAGGAAGATAGGGGGGAAATTGTATGGAACGCTAAAATAGCCGTGCATCATCATCGTCAAGTGGTCGACTGGCGTAGGTGATCATACTTGTCCACATGTAGCGATCTCAAACAGAATGGATCAATTCGTGCACTGACACAAAGCTGTCAAGAATTGTCATTGGCTGTCTGTCTCTATCTCTCTTTCTACAAATATTCGCAGTTACAATGTGCTCTAGTTGTTGTCTTTTCGTGAGGTGGTGGCTAAAAACAAATGATGAATGCCTTTTTTATGATATTTGTGATAAGTTGTGATTTTGTGCTTTAACTTCTTTCAAAACATTTAGATTACTCACTTTGGCTGCCCACGGAAAGGCTGCCCAAGGAATGGCTGCCCATGGAATGTCTCAGCATTGTTCTCTATAACCACCTCTCTGAAGCTGCTAGCAATTTTGTTTGTTTGCCTGCTTACCTGTCCATGATTCACAGCCGTGTGATAACAAAGATTCTACGTAACATACAAGAATACAAGAGAGGCAGAGGCTGAACACGAGAAATGATGCTGGATGGATTGCGAAGGTGGCATGGAGGAATATCAACGGCAGAGTTGATCCAGAAAACCAAAGACAGATATCTGTGAAGAGTCATGAACGCCAACATGGCATTTGATGACGATGATGAACCTCCATCTCCATGGACAAAGATCTATTGCATTTAATTAATTTTATAAAATGCTGGTTTTGCTTATTCTATTCTGTTCCTTATCTCCGTGATATATCCTCCATCTATAGACTACATGCCTATTTGAATTTGTGCACATCCATCAAATACTTTATTGTACGTCTACACACGATCTCTCTCTCTCTCTCTCTCTCTCTCTCTCTCTCTCTCTCTCTCTCTCTCTCTCTCTCTCTCTCTCTCTCTCTCTCTCTGCCCCTACCCCTTAATATTACCATTACTTCTGTCTTACTATTATTCCAATTATTAGCCCCGGATTTTTTCACGTGGACTTCTAGTAATAAAATTTCCCCTGGTCTCTGGGTAGTGAGATCGGACGCCTGTGTGTATCGTTGCGCACGTAAAAAATCCCTTGGCAGTTGGAAATCGAAAAAGAGTAGCATAACGGCGCTGCCCGGGCAAAATTTCGAGTTTAAAAATCTACCCAAAAGTATTTCACGATCCTCGCCGGTGCTACGGAGTTCGTGCACTGAGCTGAGTTTCTCCAAACTCAGGTTTGAGTTAGGAGGAGAACCGAGCACTTATAGGATACCCCCGTGTGCCGTGATGTTGATCCACCGACTAAACTAAACTAAAACTAAATTAACTTAATATTATTTAAGCTGAGGCCCAATTTTTTTCTTCCTACAATCATTGTATTCAATACAGCCAGTAAATCCTTCATTCTTGCTGGCTAACAAATTATATCTTCAACACCATTTTGAAACAAAATGGCTGAAATGACAGAAAGGATCGGCGAGTCATGACCGCCGATGTCTACAACCAACTAGTCACCTGAAGAAGCAGGCCACCGCTTAGAAAAGGAAGACAAACTAAAAAATGGCATCTGTTTACTCGTGCAAAGTCAACGCCAGGCTGCATAGACGACCCCCACACAGGAGCAACAAACTAATAATATTGAGGGAGTGGGGGGGGGGGGGGGGGGGCTCGGCTGCACCAGGTCTGCAAACAGTCACATTCCACAAGCTCCGAGATTATGGGATGTCCGCAGTGTGAGGCCTGGGTTAATAATTCCAGGCCACAATATGATGCATGGCTAACCAGATAGAGGCTATTTTAGGGAGGCAAAACTCAATCTTGTCATATTTGACTGCTGGGAGAATGTTGGTCTTCCACACAGCAGGCAACAGTAATGAAATATAGTCCCTGCAGTGTATTTAGAACGCGCACTGGAGGTTGTAACAGCACAACTTTTCTTCTTGGCAGTCGCTCTCTTTGTGAACTCGAACGTAGTCAATACATACTACTTCTAGCACCACTAGAGCTAATTTAGCGTGTGGATTAGCTTTCCATATTACCAGTGTCCTTCGCCATCAGGCGAACCCACTCCGACTTCCGAGATACTTGTAATTTACGTCCCCAAGGCAAGGACGGGAAGTCAATATGTTAGTTCAACTGACCGGTGTATGGGTTGAACTTCCCCCCCCCCCCACCTCAGCACACCGGATGCTTAAGAACGAATGCTCTCCATTCGGACAGGCTGACCCCCAACAGCATAAGAAAAATGTAGTGGATTGTAACAGCTGAGTTAGCGGTTTTCTGTGTAAACACTTCCTTGTGACTCATGATTCGTCTTAGCCTCCCTCGAAACATGTGCATTACTCATTTTCAAAACATTCAAATTACTCTGAGGTTGTTACATAAACACATACACACTACATACGGGCACAGACACACCTATACAAGCGCCATCTCCGCATGGGAGGTCGGTCGATAAGAATCCTCTACACCAGTAGTTCTCAACCTTTTATGGCCCTTGCACCCCTTTACCATATTTTCAGAACGCCCCCCACCCACTTCTCATTTCCTCTGTTTAAATAAATACACAGTATACATAACAATGGAAGCTAAATGTAATAACACATACAAGAATAAGTCTAGACGTCTGCATAAAATGTGATTTGCGAGTCTACTTACGTTACAAAACGAATTTCAAAAGAGTGAGAAGTACAGAACCGTAAAGTTTGGAGGGAAACAAACAATATCAAGCAAACGGTTCTCGTAGTAACGCGATTTTTAAATAATATTAACACCCCCTCCCCCTCTCTGGACACCTTAAAATTCCCCGGGGGGGGGGGGGGGGGTAATTCCCCACCGGTTGAGAACCAATGCTCTACACCATACACCCGGAGTCTTCCCTGTGACATGATACAAGCTTCGTTACGATCGGGTTGTCTCTTGATATTGTTCACCCGCGTGTAAAGTTATGGTCCCTTATTGTACTCTTCGCGCCCATAACATCTTTTAACAAGGTGTCCTTATGCGACCGACTCACCTTACTACATACATTATTAAGGGGGTGGGGGGGGGGGGGGACATCGCAGTCACAACCAGCATTTCTGCCGTTGTAATATCTTGGCAAGTTTACGTTCAGGAGTTTGCCATTGCTTTCTGAACGACCGGCACCGATACAAAGGCGAAACCAACGCAACGCGGTATGCTGTCATATGGCGCTCAGTTGTGTTTCGAACGCGGGTATACGGGATTACGAATTTCTGTCATTTCTTCGCCACGGAGACCGGCACTGCGTAGATACATAACACATGTATGTCACAAATCGACATAGCGACGTTTCCATATGCGTTACGACCCTATCTTCAATAGCAAGCGAAGAGTCCCAATTTTAAACATACCAGACACACATATAGACATACATACATAATTCGGTTCTGGCAAAACCAAACACAAGTATAGCCCCACAACAACAAAAACCACAAACTGTCATGAAGAAAAGTATATCGCTGAAGCGGCCCGGCTCCCCTCCCTCCATCCAGCCGTCCTCTCAAAACTACATCGCTCCACACCACTTCAGCTTTTGCACCGGTCTAAAAGCAGCGACCGCCGCCCGTGTAAAACCGACTAGCACCTAATGTTAACAACTCCCCGACAATAATGTGAACAAGCGCATCTAATGCGCATACATATTCCAGCCAGTTCCAAGTTTGGAAGCATTGTCTGCCCACAAAGACTTGCACCCAGAGAAAAGACTTCCGCGAGCTCTTCCGCTAACAAACAAATGCACTTAGAGGGGGTCGATACTCAAAAACCGTCGGTCCGGTAGCACTAGGGGGTTGACAATACCTTTCAATGCGTCGCGGCGAAGTGACGAATGTACAGTAAGTAGTCTCTCCCTAGCAAATAGGCGCAATCCTCGCTAATCGACGTTTCCCTTAACCTTCCCTTATGTTTTTCAGAACCTACTTACTGCGTCATGTTTCGGCGACAGGCTGTTGGCTCCATCTCATAATCGACTCTATATTCTTCTCCGCCCTTCTTTTCTTTTTTTTTTTTTTTTGCGTAATTGCTTTGTGCTTGTTTACAGCAGAGATGGAATATTTGCGCTTTTCGGAGAACGCGTCCCACTTCTTCGGACATTTGTTGACCGGGTTAACCTTCTCGCGGACAATAGTATTATTCCTTTATAATTTCCACACTCCTGAGATCTCTTCTTTGGCAGCTTCACCAGATATCCTGTCCTCCAGAATGCTGATATTTCTTCAGTCCCCAAGATTACTCAGTTGATGCAGTGGTTCAGTTGTGCTGTTTATTTTTTTTAAATGATATGTGTCCTTTGCAGGACGTTACAATCAGCCCCAACTTGATTTTCTGGACAGTTTTATGTTCAGTAGTTTGCCATTATTTTTTTTTTTAATGTTAACGTTAAGTCCGACTGACCGGTGTATGGACTTATCCCCCTTCCTTCCATCAGAGCATCGGAAGTCTGCGTGCATTAAACCCAGCGGCCACTCAGACCTCCGGGGTGTTTATATCGACTTTGGAAGCTGGGGTGTCTATATCGACTTTGAAAGCTGAGGTGTCTATATCGACTCTATATTAATGCATTCTATCCGAGTAAGTAAACTGTTGGCAATATGTTGCAGACACGTGTGTCCGCGCGTGATTTATGGCAGCGGAAATGTGCTTTCTGGGATACAGTTAAAGAACACCACGAACGGATAGGAAAACAAATGAGGCAATCCTTCAAGAAGCAGATGCGATAAATATTCCAACCTAGTTTGATATACGCCAGTTCCCAACGTCCTGACAGCTCGCTCAGGTGATACGACTCACTTTCGTTGCTGATTCACAGTCAGGGCCTGGTAATGATACACCCCCAGTCGTTAAAGAGACGCCTGACTTTACTGCCTGATAAAGAGGGATCCAGCATAGGACTGGGCATTCTCCCAAGACCCATTGTTAACTAATGATATCACACCCCCACCCGTTGATCTCTTGAGCCGTGAGGCCAGATACCTAGTCATATCATATACGGGCGAAAAACAGGAGGATCCATGTGCGAGATAAACATGACACGGGAGATGAAAACCGCTGACAGTAGAATGCAAGGCCTCTGACCTGGCAAACATTGTTAGGCCAGAAAACCTACCCAGGATATAGCCCGCTACCCTGGACGGGATGTGTATTGAGGAAACAGTCCTTACACAAATGCGAAGTCCAACACACAGGCCTTTGAGGAGCGTAACTAAGATCGTAGGGAAAAAGACTAAGGGGAAGGCAGAGAAGTAAATACCTGGATGGTTTAGCCACGCGGTATGGTTGAGACAAGAACATTGAGCTGATCCACGACTCTGGTGATCAAGAGAGATGGCGAATTATGACCGTCCACGCTTATCGACATGACAAATGATTAACTAAGTGAGACAAACTCCTCTAAAGAAAAAGACAAAGGCGAAGAAGAACAGGAAAAATAAAAGGAGAAGGAGGAACCGCCAGTTAAGGGAAATAAGACGACGAATCAGAGTAGCACAGCATCCAGCACCGGTTCTCTAATACCATTCGGTAGTTTGTAAAAAGTCCTGGAAAACCAACACAGAGATCATGTTCAAATATGGTTCAATCAGAAACTACATACACAAGATGTATGGTTTCTAGTCAACTGATCTCCACAACACCAGTCAATGTTCCAGTTCAGTGAGTAAGATATTTCATTCTTTCTCTTCTCCCCCTTTTCACACACACACACAGACACACACGTGCGCGCGCCAATCTATTTAAATGCTAAAAATATTGGTTTCCGTTAAACTGATGTCCTCTGACCTAACTGCATTAGCCTCCGCGCGTGCAGGAACCATTCCCAATGAATGCAGGAATAAAACTGCGGTAAAGGAAATTAATAATAACAGCAATCGAAGTCATGTGACTGTTCCATTACAAGTGTACAGACGATGCTGAAATATGCTGACTCATTGAGAACAAATAACCAGATATGTTTCCACACTCGGCGTCTGTGCCGTTTTTAAAATTAGTTGCATATCTTTCACATCACGTCGCAGTCAACCCCAGCATTTTTTGGTTGTTTATGTTTTTGTTCAGCCGTCACTTATACTATTGTATGAAAATCAGCGCAAGGCGGTCTGCTGTCAAATCGTCCGCAGCTGTGTTTCCAACGCGGTATGTGGCATTACGAATTGCGTTGGTAACACTTTCACCACAGCGCTGGCGTCTGTGGTGTAGGAATTATGAACACATTTTGTGGGGATAACGGGTCGAGGATTGAAACCAGCAGCATGCGATTTGGGGGGCAGACCACTTGGAGTTGAGTTATATGGTATTCTTCTTCTTCTTCTTTTCTTCTGCGTTCATCCGGAATATTTTTTCGGAGGTAATTGCGTTGTGCCTGTTTACAGCACAGCTGCGATACTTGCGCCTTAAGGTTGACACATCCGACTTCTGCGGGCATTTGTTGACCGGGTTAACCTTCCCGGGTGAATTATATGGTAAGAGAAGTCAACCGTTCAGAAAGTAATCGCAAACTACTGAACGTAATATGCCCAGTAAATCACAACCAGCCAGTCAATGCTGGGGTTGATTGCAATATACTGTTAAAGAACATGCAACCTATTCATGCTTCGACATCATTCGTACTCTCTTCTTCTGGTTCAAAAAATTGCACTGGCACCTTGCCATCTTGACAGAGGATACTCTGTGATGGAGTTATACTTCTCCATAGCACAAAGCCTGGGCTGAATTGTAGAGACCAGGTGTTGCCCATGCAGCATGATCCCTCTGTCGGCCTGCCTAGATGCCATTTAGTCTTTAGGTTACATTTCCTCACACCAGGGTAAGTCTTACACCCTCCCATCTACACGCGTCCGTCTGGAGCCGTTGGCACAATGTGGGGTTTCAGGTTTGGTCAGGGCCGCCCAACATTCGGCGCTAACAGAAAGCAGGTAGTACTGTCTACTGTTATATGGTAGCTCAGTCGTATCTGAGTCATATCTAAGAATTATTCAGTTTCAAAAAGTTATGTAGAAAGACGCCTGCCTGGAGTGGAATCTGTGTATACTTTTCTTAAGTAGATTAGATGGAAAAAAATAATCTCCCAGTTCTTCATTTCATCTTCTCTGTTGTCAGTATCTGAATATTTCCCCACATTGCTGGGCAGTTTTTAATGTCTCCATTACGTAGTTTGTGTCGTTTATTATTATGCTTTAGATCTGTATCTGCTGGGTGATATAGATATATAGATTATAAATTATGACGTCGCTTATTTTATCATTATGTGCCTTGCCGGCTGGCGTGGGCGATCATGCTTCTCCACAAAATGTGGCCCCAGAAAGCATGGATGTCTTGAGTCTCTTCCGTGCCATAACACAAAGCTGTCAAGAATTTTATCTCATCTGTCTCTATCCACAAAATTTTCCGATTGTGACAACTTGTTTCAGTTTTTTGTCTTCTCATAACGTGGTCAAAAAATGATGACTGCCTCTTTCTGATATTTGTGATACATTGTCTTTACGACTTAGCCTCCCTCAAAATGTTCAAATTGCTCATTTCGGCTGTCCAATTAATTTTCAGCATTCTTCTATAAAGCCACATCTTCAAGGCTTCTCTGGATTTTTTCGCCTGTTTACTAATTGTCAAGGATCCACATTTGTTATGTTACAACTGTTCTATGCACTATGACAGAATTCTTTTTTTCTAAGTTCCAATGACAAGGACTTAATGCATAAAATGTTCTTCATTAGATAGAATGCTGTTTTTGCTTGCCCTATTCTGTTTTTTTTTTAATCTCTTAACTTATAACTATGTCAAAACCTATAATTTCTGTTTGGTTGTTAAAGATACAGATGTTTAACTGACTGGCATAGCCTTATGTGTTAGTATTAGAACTCCTTCCTTATGTCCTTCATGAAAGATAAACCCTAACATCCTGTGTGAAAATCTGTGAAGGCTGTTTGTTACTTCACAAAGGAGGATGTTAGGGAAGTATTCTTGTCTAGGATTCTGTCAGAACCCTACTACAATATGTAGATTGTCTGTGTTGGATCAGTGCTTTAAACTGTATCCTTCCGTGCGTTAACTGCGAAGAACATGGGACAACGAGTAGCCCTGGGTGGATGGATCCCTTTAAGGCAGGTGGCCTAGCATTATCACTGTCTCTTGGAACTCCAAAGGGTTAATACAATTCTACTTAATTTTAACCCGTGTTGTTATAAACAAAAATGGAGAAATCGAATAGGGGTCATAAAGAATCAATTTTTGTTTTGTTTAGCATATCTTATTTTATAGGACATCGCATTTTACTGCTGTTGTTGATGTACTAGGCAAGTTTTACGTTCAGTAGTTTGCCATTGCTTTCTGAAAGACCGGCTCCCATACCAACGTGTTAAAACCCATCAAAATTGGTCGCCACCATGTTTCGAGCGTGCGGTAAGCGGCTCACGAATTGCGTTCGCAAGCCTTTGGGCCACGGAAACCATATCTATGTTACATAGGCAAAATAGCTTACAAGAAACAAGAAAAGACTGTCTTCTCTCATTTGCCTGAAATTGATTTAGAAGATATGAGAGGAATCACCATTGGAGGACATATCAATAGCATCAGATATTTGGATGGTACAGTATTGATTGCAGTCAATGAACAGGATCTGCAACATTTAGTTAGTGCGGCCATTGTACACAGTGAAATAGGGTTAGAATTAAATTGTACAAAGACACACATTATGGTCATCACCAGGAAGAAAGAAATATCACAATGTAATATATGCGTAAATGAGAATATTCCTAAACAAGTTAATCAGTACAACTATCTTGGAACAGTCATAACATCTGATGGGAGGTGCCTTGAAGAGGTCAGAGCAGGAATCTATGGCGAAGGTAGCCTTTTGCAAGATGGAAAACATACTGACCAATAAAATGATGTCAATTGCAATGAGAAAAAGAGTGTTGAAGTGCTACATAGATCCTGTACTTTTATATGGATGTCGAGCGTGGACAATGAGCAGACAAGCTGAAAAACTCAAAGTGGAAGTGAGGTTTCTGAAGAAAATGCAAAGAATACCACGGACAGACAGAAAAAATCCAATGAGCAAGTCCTACAAGAAGCAAATAAAACCGTAAACTGATTAGAGAAATAAGATGTAGACAGTCACAATTTTTTGGGCACGTTATGAGAAGAAATAAAATAGAGAACTTGGTGACAACCGACAAGATTGTGGGGAAAAGAACAAGGGAAAGGCAGAGAAGTAAATATCTGGATGGCTTGGCCATGTGGCATGGTCGAGACAAGAACAGAGCTGATACATGACTCTGGTGATCGTGTGAAATGGCTAAACGTGACCACCCACACTTATCGGCACAATACATGATAATGAAAAGTAACAATGCTGTTTTACCATTCAGTCACACATTAAATTTAACCAATGAGAAACAACTGCTTCTAGCAGCTACTGTTTAGAGACTCATCACAAAGATCTATCTTGTCTCAGTAACACTCATGTGTTAACACTAGGACACAAAATGTACACGAAACAGCAAGCAATTGTTTTTCTTGCAGCTACTGGTTACAACCTATCACAGAGACCTCTTTTCTTTCAGTAACACAATGCTGTTTTAACGTGCAGATAAAAACAATGTAACAAATAAACGACACTCACAGTTTTTCTAGCAGCTGTTGGGTGAAGACAATCCTTCTTGGGTGCTTCTGATCCATTTCTTTGATGCTTCTTGCGATATCTCGAATCTGTCTTGACATTTTATTGTACCTGCAGTCATAAGAAAGCACTGCAACAATGAGAAATTTAACTGTGCAAAATTATTTACAATTTTATACAGTTGTTAAATGTATATAGAGGAGCGATTAGCCGAGTGGCTAAGAACACTGGGTTCTCCTTTGGGAGACCCACGTTCGAACCCTCGGTAAGGTGTGGATTTTTTTCTGTCAGGGGCAAAAAGAAAATACTAACCTGCACAGTTCGCCGCGACTACACTAGCCAGGCTCAAACCCCCCTGTCCTACACTGCAAGGTACTATAGTCAATAGAAGCCAGTTAACAGTTAAATGTATGCTGATTCACTTGATAAAGTTACTACAATGATTACTTCACTGGTCAAAGTTATTACAATATTCTTCATTGGATGAGTTATTACAATGTATACTTCATAATTAGATGCAATTGCTACAATTATGTACTCTTTGACTGGAAACAGCTATTACAATGTATACTTCACTGGATGCAGTTGTTACAATGTCTTTTTAAAAAAAGTCTTAAAAGTCGAGAATCAACTTCATTGCACCGGGTTTTATCCCATATAGCTCGATCTCTTTCCATGAGGTGGTCTGCCGAAAGCATCACACAAAGCACAAACTCTGAAGCTCCAACGACGACCCCCAGGGGTCTCCAAGCAAAATGCACCTGTGAACCGAAAGACATAGCCGGGAATCGAACCCACAACCTTCGGAGCGCAAGGTAGATGGCTTGACCACTTCCCCACAGAGACTCTAGCTCATGGGAAGTAGTTGCTACAATATAATTTTTGACTGGATGTAGTTACTACAATAAAAACAACTTCATTTGATGCAGTTGTTACACTGTCTACTTCTTCACCGCACACAGAGATGGTGATATGTCAGTATGCATGTTTACACTAACCAACACCTCTCTTCATCTCCACCTGAGGCATCCTGGGCAGATACTAAACCAGGCTCAGAATGGAAGCATGAACCACACAGTGTCCTGTGTAATGAAACCTGCTGGAGACTCAAACTGGGCATGCTATGTGACTGGAAGAGGCTCGTGATGATGGTAAAGCTCACAAAAATGTAAAGTCTATTCCACACCAGGCAATGAATTGGGGTGTAAGTGTAAAGTCTTCATGTATTCCAGACTATGACCTATAAGGCGTGATGGCTAGCTCCCTTCCTCATTACCTTTCCACCCCAGACAACTCCCAGAACATTCTTACAATGTCTAGTGCCCAAGCTTATGAAACTGGGTTGACCCCAAAGTTGTTCTGGTAGGGCAAAAAAAAATGCTGTCTCTGCTGAGGTTTGAACTTTCACCACTGACATGGCAAGCTAGTGCACTAACTACTATATGTATAAGCATAAGTGGAAGGCAACAACAACACCAACTTCTGGAATAAATGCTGTGGTTGATTATGATGTCCTGTAAAAGACATCCAACTAACTGTATCTACTGAAACAAACATGAATAGTCGCCGGGTCTGTAGTGAAGTGGTTATGAATGCACTTCGTAATCCTGCATACTGTGTTCGAAACCTAGCTGCGGCGATTTGGAAGCAGACCACCTTGCGTTGGTTTTTATACAAAGGTATGAGTGCCGGTGATTCAGAAAAAAATGGCAAACTACTGAACGTAAACATGCCCGGGAATTTTTAAAAAAAAAACACATATTCTGTTGATTTGCCAAACCAAGTCATACATCACAGTGTCAGGATTAATTCATGGAAATATATTGGTCGACACGGAAATATCAAATATATCATGATAGGTTTATAGGATATCTGAATTTGTTGTTGTTGTTTGTTCGTTTGCTTTGAACGCAAGCGTAGCCAATACACGTGCTACTACTTAACATCCAGGGTTTCCCTACCAAATATATCAACATCATAAAATCTTTCTACAAGGAGACACGTTGTAGCGTGAGAACAGAATAAGGCAACTCTGACTGGTTCTCAGTGGAAACAGGAGTGAAACAGGGTTGTGTCTTGTCACCAATGCTCTTTGGAATAGCAATCGACTGGGTCATGCGCAAATGCACAAACAACTCAAATAGGGGTATAGGGAGGACTTTGCCGACGACATATTGCTTTTAGGTTCAACACACCCAGATGCCCAAGAGAAAATAAACCATCTCCAAAATGTTTCAGGACAAATTGGTCTCCAAATTAACACTGCAGAAACAAAAAAATATTAGATCTTACCAACAGGTCAGACGACAGCAAATTAAACAACCATGTTCTTGAAAAAGTCAAAAGCTTTACATACCTAGGAAGCAAAATGACATCTACAGGGGACTCAATGCCAGAAATATTATCTAGAATCGCACTGGCATCTGGTGCCTTCAATAAACTGTCAAACATCTGGATGTCAAAGACACTCAGCAAACATACGAAACTTAAAATCTTCAACTCTTGTATGATTCCAGTGCTAACGTATGGATGTGAGAGTTGGAAATCAATGGTAGTTTTAGATAAAAAAATTAGACAATTTTGAGAACAAATGTCTTAGAAGAATTCTAAACCTCCACTGGACAGATTTCAGAACCAATACGCAAATAAGACAAGAGACTAAGCAAGACTGTATCCAATTTTATAAGAAAACGCCGTTGGAACTACATCTACCATGTACTCGGAATGGACAAGACAAGACTCCCCAACCAAGCCCTCTTATGGTCACTAGTAGGGAAAAGAAAACGGGGAAGACCAAGAGAGACCCTGCGTAGAACCATCATCACTCCCCCGATGTGTCTCCACCTTGACGTGGTGGGGGAGCTTGCGTGTCCCATCGACCCCATGTTGCTTGCCGATGGATGAAAAACTACATATCGGACAGCTTATGGGATAGGGCCCAGACTAAGAGAGACACAACCTGCTGCTCTGCAGGTAGACTGAGGATAGCAATCAAAAATTTAAATCAGGTGCACGAAGGCAGAAGTTCTTGGTCCGGACAAAACTCTTAAGGCTCCCTGTCGAGGGCTGTGGCTGAACACCTCTAAGCCACAAACCCTCGGATCTGAGAGCAGGGCCGATACCCACCTACCGAAAAATAGAGGTTAGATAGTGTGCTTGAGCGATCAGTGGCAAGCGAGACCCCCAACACATGGAAGTGAGGAACTAAAGCAGCCATGAGCAGGACGTGGCAACTCCTCGGGTGTGCCCAGTCTCAGAGCAATATGTGCCGGCTCTGCAATTATGGAAGCCCCCTTGGATAGCGAGGGAATGCCCATGATCTGCCCCTGCCTTCCCTTGAGGGCCAACAGTGATGTCGTTGATCGTTCTATCTTGACCAGCTGAGATGTTGGCGACATCACAACAGTCTAACGTGCCTTGAAACCAGAGGATGGCTAACCTCATTAAAAAAATGCCCGCCAGAAGTCGGAAGTGTCGTCCTACGGGTGGCAAACTAAAAATTGACACTACGCAATTACGTCCGAGTGAAATGTCTCGTCCGAATGTCTCTCGTGCTAGGAACAGCTCTGACTACCTAGTTTCCGAATGCCGCTCTTGTTCGGAACAGCTCTGACTAGGTAGTTTTCCGAATGTCTGTCGTGCCTGGAACAGCTCTGACGGGCGCAACGACAAGCACATGTCCGAAAACTCGCTGAGTGGATACCGTCTGCAAACTTGTCTGGTTTGTGCAGGAATGGCCCGGGGTAAACGAAATGACCAATATATTGAAGTGAGGATTTAAAGCAGCCATGAGCAGGACGTGACGATCCCCTCGGTGAGCCCAGAACCAGGGCGCTATGTGTCTGCCCTGCAACTATGGAAGCAACCTTGATGGTGGAAAATGCTATGGACTGTCCCTGTCTTCCTTTGAGGGATGACCGTTGTCTTCGACCGTTCAACCTTGGCCAGCAGGGTTGTAGATGGCACCACAAAAGTGAGAGTCTCCCAGGAATGCTACCTGGTCAAAAAAGCACGCTATAGTCGGATGTGTTGGCCTACGGGTTTCGGCCCAAGGGCGCATAACAGACAAACCGCAATCGCATCTGAAAAAACACTCCGGATGAACGAAAAGAAGAAGAAGAACCATCATCAGAGAAGGCGCATTCAATGGCCAAGTAAACATCCAAGATCTACAACAGGTAGTAGGGTTCTAAACCTCCACTGGACAGATTTCAGAACCAATACGCAAATAAGACAAGAGACTAAGCAAGACACTGTATCCAATTTTATAAGAAAACGTCATTGGAACTACATCTGCCATGTACTCGGAATGGACAAGACAAGACTTCCCAACCAAGCCCTCTTATGATCACTAGTAGGGAAAAGAAAACGGGGAAGACCAAGAGAGACCCTGCGTAGAACCATCATCAGAGAAGGCGCATTCAATGGCCAAGTAAACATCCAAGATCTACAACAGGTAGCAGCGAACCACCAGACATGGAAAGCCATGACTTCTGCCTTAAGCTCAAGAGGAAGGACTAACTAACTAACTAATAGCTGCCACTACTGGAGAGTGCACTGGACTGATATTTGCATATGGATTATTTGTCCTATTACCATCGACCCTCACCATCAGGTAAACCCAATCAGACTTCAGGCAGGGGCAGACTTAGGCATTCCCCCGCACATGGCTGCTTAATTGTATAAGCTTCTACATTGGTTTGTTAGATGTGTACTCACTCCATATTGTTTAAAGATTTCTCACAGCTTGTTTGTATCTACTCTTGACTGCGAATAGAGACTTTGTTTATTCGCAATTTGATTGTGAATAAACTCTCCCAGAAAGAAATATTATTATGGCAGGCAGACCATCAGCTCCGACACAGATCAGCAATAATGTTCTACCAATTGATCAACTGGCAGCTGTAGGTGTCAGACCTGGTGATTCCGGGAAGGTTAACCCGGTCAACAAATGCCAGCAGAAGTCGGATGTGTCGGCCTAACGGCGCAAGAACGCAGCTCTGCTGTAAACAGGCACAACGCAATCACATCCGGAAAAAAAACTCAGGATGAACGAAGAAGAAGAAGAAGAAGATAACCTGGTGATTGATATACATTAATGAACAATAAACTACAGTGGCTGCAATGGCCTGCTACACGCAGATTAATACGAAACACAGTAGAATGTTCACGTTGCCAACGTCCGATGTCATTAGTTTCGCAGTTGGAATGTTCTGACAGATTCTCGTGGCGGTGTCGTTAATGTAATAGTCGTTGCAGTGTACGAACAGGTTCGTTCTTTGCCTCTTGTGAACTGCCAACTGAAAAAGTTGTGAGGATAATGTTTTACTGGTTGTTTGATGTGAAGTTGAAACATGTGATGTTTTTCGAACGCTTGACAAACCGTGACACTATTGTCAACTACAATAACTATTTTTGGGTAGAAATTTACAACTGAGTACTGCTTAGCTTATGGACAACAGACTTCCTCAGCGACTCAGTCCACTGTCTACGTACAGATACAGCTTCAACCTTCCGAATCATGCTCATTGAATCACTTAGTACACACACGTTGGTATAATGCTGTGATTCTAGCCATAGGAAAGCCTGTGTTACTGCCATCACCTCCATCGTCATGCTGCTCGTGGGCATAGTGTGGGCACCACTGGATTCTTGAACGGTTCGGCCCGCTGAATGGGCTGTAAATGCCCATGCACTTCTCTGCTTCTTTACAACAGATCCATCTGTATAGATGAGCACTTCGGGGTGCTCTCGATCTCAGTGTCCGCAGTTTGTGAAGAGTCTGTGTTTCAGCGCAATCAGCTTGATCTGTCCACCGTGACGAGGTAGAGGGGCTTGAGTGTTCCAATGATCCCAACAGCTATGCTGACGGTAGCACAGCTACTGGTAGGGTCACCCATGTCGGACAGGTCAAGGGAGAGGAACCAGACCAAGAGACACACAAACCTGCTGCCTTGTAGGTAGACTGGAGACTCAGAATGAAACAGAAAGAAGAAAAATCGCTCTAAACTACATAAAAGAGCATTACCCAAGTAGTAATTTGACCCATGCACACCAGGAAGGTTAACCCGGTCAACAAATGCCCGCAGAAGTCGGATGTGTCGGCCTAACGGCGCAAGAACACAGCTCTGCTATAAACAGGCACAGCGCAATCACGTCCGGAAAAAAAAAAACTCCGGATGAACGCAGAAGAAGAAGAAGGACCCATGCATATACAGATGGATCTGCCAAAAATTCAATAGAAAATGGAGGAGGAATTCTCCTAAATTAAAAAAACAATGGAGTGATAAAGATACAGTCAGTGGCAACTGGAACATTTTCAAGTAACTTCAAAAGCAGAGGTAGAAGCTTTGAAAACTGCAGCAGAAATGCTCTTGATGGAGGAAAATGAAGAGAAGCAAATAGCTATCTTCACAGATGCAAAGTCAGCTGTCTCAATACTGAAGAGCAAAAACAACGCAGAACTAAGAGCAGCACTCCATGGACTATGTCAGAAATCCCATAAAGTTGTAATACAATGGATCCCATCACATTGCAGTATACCTGGAAATGAAGAGGCTGACAGACCGACAAAAGAGGGCAGAAGACTACCTCAGCCTGACATAGTCATTACCTACAATGAGGCAACGAGGTTTATAAAAAGCACTTATAGAACCAAATGGGAATCAGAGTATCCAGGCCACCAGAAAGATGATGCATATTACAAACTCGACCGAAGAGAAATAGTAGCAATCTTCAGACTCCGCACAGGACATAACAGGCTGAAATACCACTTGTTCAATAAAGTAAAGATAGGAGATACCGATGAATGTAATTGTGGAACTAGTAAAATGACAGCTAAATATTTGCTGCAGGAGTGCCCAATAAATGCAGAACAGAGAAAGATATTTTGGCCCACACCTGCTTCATTTGAGAACAAGCTCTATGAAGATAACAAGCTCAAGTTGACCGCAGCTTACTTTAACTACATTCAGGTTGACATCTAAAGGTGCATGAAGAAGTACTTAGACTGCCACACTTCAAACCACAGGTATGTCGGTAACAAAAGTGTCCCAGAGGCATGAAATGGAATACTGCTTGGATAGCAATTCCATTACGTGGAAAGTCCGAATCGAAAGCTCACTGTGTGGATGTCATCTGCAGACTGCATTCTTCTGGTTTCCGGAGGAACAGCCTATGGTGAACGGAAGGCCCAATATACGGAAGTGAGGCTAAGCAGCCATGTGCAGGACGTGATAATTCCTTGGGTGAGCCCAGTACCAGAGCGCCATGTTTCGGCTCTGCAATTATGGAAGCGGATGGCTGGGAATGCTCATGGTCTGCCCCTGTCTTCCCTGGAAGGCTGGCCTAATGTCTTTGGCTGTTCTAAATGGACCAGCTGGATGGGGGATAACACCACAACAGGGAGAGTCAAATGTCCTAAGAAACCCCCAGGAAGGTTACCCGATCAACAAATGCCCGCAGAAGTCGGATGTGTCGGCCTAATGGCGCAAGAACGCAGCTCTGCGGTAAACAGGCACAACACAATCACGTCCGGAAAAAAAAAGTAGAAAACTCCGGATGAATGAAGAAGAAGAAGAAGAAGAAGAAGAAGAAGAAGAAGAAGAAGTAGAAGAAGAAGAAGAAGAAGAAGGGCTTTGACTGCAACGGGATATAAAAATATATAATTAAACAAAAAGGTATTACTACTTCAAAGAAACAACAAAGACAGGTTTGAAGTTGCAGTCAACTCCCCAGATGTTTGTGTCTGTGAGCGACCTAACCGTACCTCTGTGTTCCATTCTTCTTTTACTCCCCATCAGAGAGCCGAGTGATTAGCGAGTGTCGTCGTCATCCCACTCCGGACAGGTCTGCTATTAAACTCACCTGTTCGTCAGTCTCTGATGGTGCTTATGTCTGACCCTTCTATTGCTCTTCCCACTTCGATATTCGCCAAACGGTCGGTTCGCTCGTTGCCTTTCACACCTGAGTGCCAGGTAGATAGATAAAAGTTAGCTGGACTAACTGGGATGCAGAGGTGTTTCCAAGGCACCAGAGCCGGGATCTATACTGGCCAAGGAATACTAACACGTCCTAGTCGTGTGTCCTGGGCAACAGGTCCCTTCGAGGTCCTGGCTAACATAGGATCGCTGATTCTTCCGAAGTCGGAGAGTATCTGCCTGCACGGCGAGGAACCACCAGTCTGCACACCAATAAGCCAGACATGGGACAGCGGATACTCACGCGAACTTCAGGTCCTGTATGACATCACACCGATGTTGGACAACAGGATGTCTTCATCCGACATACAGGACTTCGTGCTGGAGTTCACAGCCAGCGAACGCAAGCAAGCAAAGCAAGGTTGAGGACAAGCGAGCAAATGGTAGACAATGATACAAGTGGGAAGATAACATCAAGAGATGGACGAACATCAGCCTGACAGAATGTACAGTCAAGGCGAGAGACAGTGTTGGAGATCCATTGCAGCCAACCTTCATTGTGGAGACGGCTCCTGATTGATGATGATGATGATGATTGGTCCGTATTTCAATTCTCGCAGTTCTATACTTTAGTTTGCAGCTATATTTTAGTTCATAGCATAGAGACAGACAGTGTTGGAGATCCATTGCAGCCAACCTTCATTGTGGAGACGGCTCCTGGTTGATGATGATGATGATTGGTCCGTATTTCGATTCTCGCAGTTCTATATTTTAGTTTGCAGCTATATTTTAGTTCGTAGCATAGAGACAGACAGTGTTGGAGATCCATTGCAGCCACTGCCAACCTTCATTGTGGAGACGGCTCCTGATGATTGATAATGAGATAATGATGATGATGATGACTATTGGTACATATTTCGATTCTCTCAGTTCTATATTTTAGTTCATAGCTATATTTTAGTTTTTTTAATATCACACATTGAGGCCCTGTAAGGGAGACTGTTTACACCTAAGAGTTATCTCCCGTTTTATACCCGTCTTTCGGAAGAGTGCCCTTTCAAATAGATGTGGACATCGAAGTTTCACATTGGATTGGCCTCTGAGGTGCATAATCAAGTGTAACCCGCTCCCCTCCAAAGAGGAGGAACGAAGAAATAGTTTTCACGTTACTGTCTTTATAATTCAAACTATATTAAACTAATTAAATTAGTCTTATAAAATATTAAATTTAAAATTACTTACAATGTGTAATCTTCTCTCCGCTGAATAAAAAACTTTTTCATAACTTTAATCTCGTGCAGATTATTATCTACCTCCCAAGAAAGAAAATCTACCTTTTTCAGTAGTTTCTTCTCGTGATATTTCAGTTTCCTGACCATTTTACACTAGTTTATGATCTTAAATTTCACAAAATACAAACAGTACCACAAAACTCGGCGTGTTGATTATTTCTTACTGGCAGACCGGAAGTCTTTTTTGTATACATTCGTGGTTTTCGGGTTTTGAAAGTTTCGTTTTAAATAAAGGCCGTAAATTGGTAATTAGTGATTGTTCTTAAACTTCCAGTGTGTTGATGGTGATGTAGCGGCCTTGAATTGGGGATGTAAATTACAAGTTCCTTAGAAATTGGAGTGGATTCGCCTATGGCGAAGGACACTGGTAATACTGCAATAGGGAAAGCTGCTAAATCCGCACGCAAAAATCAGTCAACTTCACCATA
This sequence comes from Cepaea hortensis, assembly GCA_963921405.1. Taxonomy (NCBI): domain Eukaryota; kingdom Metazoa; phylum Mollusca; class Gastropoda; order Stylommatophora; family Helicidae; genus Cepaea; species Cepaea hortensis. The sequence goes on from OY992884.1 coordinate 68,791,343, forward strand.
AGTAGTAGTACGATTATTAAAAACGCTTGGTTTCAAAGTGAGCGAATGCAAAACAATTTTAAAAAGTATCATGAAAGAATTCTTTTAGTCCAAGCCGTGTGATTTTAGTAATCTGTAAGGCTGTGGAAAGATATGATTACGGTAATTATGTCTATTCACAGTCTTCTGCCTCGTATGCCGCCAGTCATTTCTGATACGTGTTCCTCCATGCATCGATGTCAAAGTGTTCATCATCTTCTCTCTTGGTTCCCCCTTTCCTCTACCCCCCCCCCCCCCCCCGCTTTTCCAACTTTCCCATTGTGACAACATACTCCAGCTTTCCCCATCTCATGACATGCCCATAAAATGTGGACTGGCTTCTTCTGACGCGTTTAACCAGTTCTTCTTCTTCTTCTTCTTATTCTTATTCTTCTCCTTCTTCTCCTTCTTCTTCTTCTTCTTCTTCTTCTTCTTCTTCTTCTTCCTCCTCCTCTTCTTCTGCGTTCATACGGAGAGTTGTTGTTTTTTTTTCGGACGCGATTGTGTTGTGCCTGATTACAGCAGATCTGCGTTCTTACGACGTTAGACCGACACATCCGACTTCTGCGGGCATTTGTTGACTGGGTTAACCTTCCCGGGTAACCAAGTCTCTGTGTGAATAAATTTCTTTCATGACATATCTTCATTCCTTCTTCTGTCCATCCATGGTGGTCTCGTCGCTCTTCTGTGCGTGTGTATGTGTGTCTGGCTATTTGCCTGTCTTATAACATGGTAATATGATTGAATGTGTATGTTCACAACATTCACTTGACAATGTTTTTTCCTGTGTGAATGTAGCATGCACAATGGATAATTGATGTAAGAAAGATTAACTGACTACTTAATTTATGAACCTTTAAAATTAAAGTTCTTTTGTTCGCTCGTTTGTTCCTAAACAGCTTTGTGTGGGTGCTTTTGACTGTAGGCCTTAGGCCAATCCATCAGAAAATGATGACGGCATTTGCCAGTACCATCACCCAAATAAAAATCAGCAGCTACTCGTATATATAAGTATATGAATATTTTTGTTTCCGGTAATCGCGGTAATGTAGTGGTTAAATCTAGCCCAGCGGCCCACATGTCACGGGTTTGATTTTTTTTTTTTTAAACTGACCTCCCGGGGATACCCGGCTGTAGATACCAAGAGGTGTGTGTGTGTGTGTGTGTGTGTGTGTGTGTGTGTGTGTGTGTGTGTGTGTTTTGTTTGTTTGTTTGTTTTGAAGTAAAGGCGACCGGCTGTGATACCGACCACATCATTCACCGAGTACCGATTGGTCTATAGAGGTCCAGCATCAATGCCTGACCGGCCATGGTGTCAGCTTTCCCGATGGCTAGTGGGGCTTCTGTGGCCCTATTGCCTATTGCAGTATACTACAAATATTTATGACCTTAAGGTCCTGACAATCAATATGTGTAGATCCCAACCCGCCACTGTCTATCATTACATTCTCAATGCGTCTATAGGTCTGTGTAAATGTCCTTTACTTACTGCATATTTTGTATTGCCTTGTAAAATCACTAACAGGCAAATAATGTTGGGATTCATTACATCGTCCTGTAAAGGATACGCAACTAACTTAACTCATCATCATCATCATCATCAAGTGTCATGCCAGCTGGTGAAGGCGTTCATGTCCCTCCACAGATCTCGGTCTTTGGTGTTCTGCTGCTGATATTACCCCTTGCCACCGTCTCAATCCTTCCAATACACATCCATCTTGATCTGCCTCGGCCTCTCTTCCCCTAGATATTTTCAGTCATCACGATGTTCTCCAGTGCCTCTCTTCTCATCACATGACCAAAGAAAGCTGTTTGTCTCTTTCTTATTGTTAGATATAATGTTCTAGTTCCATTGGCCTCTTTCAGACAATTGTCGTGAGTTACTGTGGCAGTCCAAGGAATTTGCAACATTCGTCTTAGGAACCGCATCTCTGTTGCTTCCAAGTTCTTCCTAATTTGTTGATTTACATTCCAACATTCACTGTCATACAGCAAAACAGGTTCTGTGTAGCACTTCAACACTCTCTTTCCTACATTCAATGATAGTCATTTATTGCATAGAATACTTTTCATTGTTTGAAATGCAGCTTTTGCTTAACTTTGTGAATGAAAGGGGTTAAACGCATAAAGCTGTGGAAATGTTAATAGCATAAAAACACGAAGTACAAGGTAGTATACAATGCCCCCGTCTCGTCTTCAACACCCCCCCCCCCCCCCCCGTTTTATTGATGTTATCTAGACATGTCTATTCTGGTGATTTGTTACTTCATCGTATTGCAATGGGCGCCCTGAAACATTAGACAGTGTATTAAAAGTGTTAATGACCTTTAAGTCTTGGCGGCCAAAATGTGCCCGTCACTGTCTAAACCTGCATTCTCAATGCGCCTAGAGGCACGTAGACGGGTTCTTAACTTACTAACAATGTTCAAGTCCGTGCAGTTACAACTGACACCAATACTAAACAACCAACACATGCCAGTAGATACTTTTTAAAAAAGCACACTGCAACACAATATTTGTACCAACTCTATGCTACCAATGTTAAACCTGGATAATGACAGAAAAGGAGAAACGAAAAATTACAACAACGGAAATAAGACTCCTTAGAATATTCAACGTATCAAGAAGAGAAAAAATCATACATGATGAAAACAGGACTAAACTTTGGTTACCCACAACGCTAGATTTCATTAGAAAACAGCAAGTGAAATGGTTGGGCCACATAACTAGGCTACCAACAGCAAGCACTGATGTACAGACTAAATGGAACCAGAAGAAGAGGCAAACACGTAAACGAAGAATAGAAGGAATAACAGAGTCCATGGAAATGTCGATATGTGAAGTCCACAAACGGGCACTCTCCCTCTGTTTATGCGTTACCTTAAAACCGCAAGATACCAGAGGAACAAGATGCTATGATGACGATGATGATGATGATGATGATGATGATGATGATGATGATGATGATGATGATGATGATGATGATGATGAATTACATACACATATCCTCAAGACAGCGAGGTCCTGTTTTGCTTGAAAATCCAGCTATAAAGATAGAGCAACAAAGAAATCGATAAATTTATAGTTAACGTCATGTTGGTGTTTGGCGTCTAGAAAACTATCCAACAAATAGGCAGGCTTCAAAATCCATTATAACTATCTTTGTCATAGGGCGATAACAAGGCGATAAGTTCAGATCTATGAAAAATTGAAGACTTCAAATGGAAGGAGAAGTGCCTCTTGACTAATTTAATTTCAGGCAAGATATTACATTTCGGGCTTTGGTTCGAGAAAAAATCTGTGTATTATCAGGGTTGGGAAGGGTGGAAGTTGTGTATGGTCGTGAGCGCGTACACACACACGTACACACACACACACACACACATGTATATATATGTGTGTGTGTGTGTGTGTGTGTGCAGTAGTAGTAGTAGCAGCAGTAGTAGCAGCAGTAGTAGCAGTAGCAGTAGTAGTAGTAGTAGTAGTAGTAGTAGTAGTAGTAGTAGTAGCAGCAGTAGTAGTAGTAGTAGTAGTAGTAGTAGTAGTAGTAGTAGTAGTAGTAGTAGTAGTAGTAGTAGTAGCAGCAGCAGTAGTAGTAGTAGCAGCAGCAGTAGTAGCAGCAGTAGTAGTAGTAGTAGTAGTAGTAGTAGTAGTAGTAGTAGCAGCAGCAGCAGCAGTAGTAGTAGTAGTAGTAGTAGTAGTAGTAGTAGTAGTAGCAGCAGTAGTAGCAGTAGCAGTAGTAGTAGTAGTAGTAGTAGTAGTAGTAGTAGTAGCAGCAGTAGTAGTAGTAGTAGTAGTAGTAGTAGTAGTAGTAGTAGTAGTAGTAGTAGTAGCAGCAGCAGTAGTAGTAGCAGCAGTAGTAGTAGTAGTAGTAGTAGTAGTAGTAGTAGTAGCAGCAGCAGTAGTAGTAGTAGTAGTAGTAGTAGTAGTAGTAGTAGTAGTAGTAGTAGTAGTAGTAGTAGTAGTAGTAGTAGTAGTAGTAGTTGTCGAGGACGACTAGTGAGGAAAAATAGGAGAATGGGGTAGACAAAGACTATAACGATGACGATAGCTATGGAGACAACGACAAAGACAAGATATAAGGAACAATAAAAATTGTGCGCTGATGCCGAGGTAAGAGGTTTAACCTCCACACCAGCACTAATCTGTAGTTACACATTGACATCTCGTTCAGAAAGCACTGGCGACATCATATTACCCAGAATTTCAACCTGGGGTTAATCGCAACGTGCTGCAATGGACATGCAATTTATTAACCCTGACCTCGTCGCTTGCCAAAGTAAGTGTAAGATGGCCACCTATACCCCCTTGCTCTTTGGTCTACAAAATATGATGGTGTTATCATATTACAGAACCATAGTTGGAAATTGCTTCTGGGCAATTCATTTTTTGATCACAATGAGAATACACATTGTACGAGGGGCTTGAAAAAAAAAACGTAAATGTTATTATTATTAATATTATTATTATTATTATTATTATTATTATTATTATTATTATTATTATTATTATTATTATTATTATTATTATTTGGTAGGGAGACTGGGGAGAAATGGACCAGCAATTTTGTAGTTTTCAATTTTTGCTCATCACCGGAACAGATTTTATCGAAACATAACAAAACCATGACTAAAATGTTGTACATTCATTTATTTTAAAAGGGGAAAACATTTAGCAATCTATTTCTATATGTTTCTTTACAAAATGCATTTCAAAAATGTATATGAACATGGGGAGAAATTGACCACCATTGGGGTGAAATGGACCAGCACGTGGGGAGCAATGGACCATAGTGGGGAGAAATGGACCTTTTTTAAAAAGAAGCAGCAACAACTCATCCATATTGCTATAACAAATAAATAATCATTAAAAGGATATTTGCAGTTTTTTTTTATTATTTTAAGCGACAGTAAAAAAGTTTAATATGATATATTAATCTAATATAAAGTTTTATCGAACATTTATGCCTGCAAGACTTTCTTAGAAGACATAGCCATCTTTGGTCCTAGAAGTGGTTCCAGTGATTGTAGATCTAGTAAGCTGTGCTTTAATACATGCAATTGAGACACTGGCGACATCTTCTACCTTAGGCTTAACAAATTTACCAGCAACCTTCTCACTCTTGCGCAAGAACTCTACCTCAACATCACCATCATCATCAATGTCTCCCCTTACAATTCCTACATAGTAAACACAAGTCTTCTTTGTTCCATATTCACATAGCACACACTGGCCTTCAAAAACCTCACGCACACCAGTCAAGCTAACCGTACACTCCTCATTTTCACCAAATGAAACATCAGAATCTGTGTCATCACAAAACGAAATGTCAGTTTCTGGATCTGAATCAACATCAAGTTCTTTCAGCAGCTGTCTCTTTGCCTTTTTGGGTGGAACATTTGCTGCCTTTTCTTTCATTACCGCTCTTTCCCTAATTCGATCCATTTCTGGCGTAGAAGTAGCCAGCATAGTTTTTCCTCTTTTCCTCATATTATTTGAATCTTTTCGCGGACCAGCTTTTGGTAGTCCTCTGAAAACATGAGGCGAAGTAAAGGAAGAAGTAGCTTTATGTTGAAGACTCCCTGATATTTCCTGCAAGTCATCTACAAGGTTCTCAACATTACACTCTTTCTGATTTTCATGAAATTCTTGTGCAGTTTGATCTGTGCTGGTACCACAATGTGGAGATGCTGATCCTGTCTGTTCATTGCTTTCTAAAGTGGCATTTTCACTGTCCTTGCTGATGGGCCTGTTCGTTATTTCTGAAGGCATAAAATCATCTTCTGTAAAAACATCTTCGTTAAAGGGCCAAATACCGGACACTGCAAAGCCTGATTGAATGTTAATGGGAGTTGCCGCTTTAAGAAAAGCGTGGCCTCCTAGATTTGCAACTTGATAGATTGTCAGTGGTGTCCCAACATTTTTCATCATCCATGAATCACACGCATTGTTGTAGACCGACTTCATGGGTCCAAAAACTGAACGGTCCAAGGGCTGAGTTTTAGATGAGGTGTGTGGTGGTAACGTGATCACATGAATGTTGTTTTTCTTGCACAGTTCGAGTGATTCAAATGAAATGTGGGAATCGTGATTGTCCAAGATCAAAATCAAAGGGAAGTCTTTGGAAGGTCTTGAATGCTTAATGAAGTGATTTATAACTTTGACGAAATTATCACGGGTCATCCAACCTGATTCATTCACAAGGCCAAGGGAACCTTCAGGTGCTCCAGCAAGCATAACATTCTTAAAAATGTTTCTGGGAAACACTAATGTGACCCGCAGCTGACACAATGCAACAGATTGTGACCAGTTCTCCTCTTTCTCTGGATGTCACCTGGCCTATTTGCTTCACTCCTCGTGGGGCAATTACTTTTGGCACTTTCTGTACAGTGGTCAGACCTGACTCATCCAAATTGTAGATTTGAGCTCCACTCACATTTAGTTTTGTAATGGTTTCCTTCACAATGTTGAAGAAGGTGCAAATATTATGTTTGTTGAAAGCTGTAGCTCTAGCCAGAGATGTTGCCTCAGGTTGCCTTATGGTCAGCTCGGGATTCCGTCGCAAAAATCCACAAAGCCAGTCATTCCCTGCCATCATTTGCCCATCCCAGGTTAAAGGATGTGCAATGTTATTGACTTTCGCCATCTCGTACGCCAAAATACGAACGTTTTTAGTTGTGAGTCCATGGAACATTCTTGCACAATCTTTCAAGTAACTAGCAAAATCAGCTTCTTGCTTAGCTGTGAAAACAAGGCTATGCCTATAATTTGGTACGAGTCTAGTAGGCAGACCATTTCCTTCTCTGTCTTTTGTAATATTGTTATTGAGGGTAGAGCGAGCAATGCCGTACTCCCTTGCAGCTTTCCTCACTTTCATTCCATTTTTCACAGCATTAACAGCTTCTCTCATACGTTCCTCCGTAACGAGACCCTTGTTGGTGTTTCTGATGTACAATCTTGGCATCTGAAACAAAAGAGTGACAGAATTATATAACATTTAGAATGGTAGGCCTATCATTTGCAAAGAAATACTGATCATAGCACGAATGGCGTGCATCTTTAATAAATCACTGAAATCAAATTTGTTAACAGTTTTATTGGTCTAGATTTAGACCCCAGTATTAAAAAGAATCAATAATGCTGATATTCGAATGCAATCTTCAACACTTTTAATAACAACAGACTGCCTTGTCAATTTCTTCTATGGGGAGAAATGAACCGGTCCATTTCTCCCCCATCAATGTATTAAACTATTCAGCCATAAAGTCTCTTAAATCTAATATTATATGCTATATTTTTTATATGAACTCTTAAATAACAAGTAAATAAAGATATTAACGTAATTACCTTGTCCTGATTCCTGACTATGCGTCTGCTTTACGATGGTGTCTGGAACTGGAAAAAGAAACTTTAGTGCAGAAAATTTTTCAAACTTTGCGTGGGAACGACCTGTGCGGGAAGTCGATGGCAAATGAAAAATTCGGACTATGTTTGATGTGGAAAACAAACTTATTATGGTTTCACTTTCATTGCATCACAGCCAGGGGCCAGAGAGGGGGTGGTCCATTTCTCCCCTATGTCCATTTCTCCCCAGTCTCCCCTATGTGTGAGAATATATTCTGAACAAGTAAAGAACACAAATGTATCATTTTTCGATGTAGTCACCACTGCGTTCAATGCAAGTCCTCCGGCGCAGTTAAAGTGCTTGGATTCCTGTAGAAAAAAAAAAACATTCTCTTGGTAGCGTGTGTAACCACTCGTGCACCACCTGCTATATCTCTTCATCGGACCGACAAGTTTTGAAACTTCCTACTTCACTCATATACTTGCTGGACTGACAGACATACATCACCATACTGGACCTTCATTCGCCGTTGGATTTCTATCGGTTTCACCCCTTCACTGATTTAAAAAAAAAAAAAAAACGGATAACAGAACGCTGCTCCTATTCAATGTATGTCAAAAGTGGGGCGGACATCTTTAAACTGTTCTATTGACGTCATCGTATCCGCCTGCACCGTGGTGTCACGTGCTAAACGCTCTTGGCATCCATAACACCATTATTGACCGGCTACAAGACAATGGCATGGTTACTGTAATTCCTATCTCATTTGAAGCCCCCCTCGGAGAATGAATACTCACACCTGTTATGTTCTCTATTATATTTATCGAGGCCAACTAGGATTGTATAGTTTGAAGGTTGCTCTTTCAGAAAGTAAGTAAAAGACCTTTTCAGATGACTTGAAATACATTGGACATATGGTGCAGTCCCATATTTGTATAGACCTTTCGACACTCGGTGGGTCATGTATCACACCGGCAGCCTTTATTTCCCGAGACATTTACTGGTACCCATTTTCGGCTGGGTCGACCCGGGATCCCAGATAATTTTTTTTTTTAAATTTGAACCCGTCCGATTGCCAATAGAACCCAATACCACCGGCCTACCGAGCTCCCCCAGAACATAAACATTGTCAACAATTTTTCCAGTTCCAGTTGTAGACAAAAAAAAGACAAATTCCAAGACGTTCAACTAGCCTCTGTGACGTTGGTTATATTTGTGGTGGTTCATGGTGCTGTTTAAGTTTGTCTCGTTTTCTGCGCCAATGTTAGCTGGCTTTTCGATCTTCAAGTGTTTATGCCTGTGACGTCATCTTAGGGGAAAAAAAGGGGGGGGGGGGCTTGACCGGCGAGTTCTCCTTTGTGTCGTCTCCTCTGGCGGTTTCTGTGGTCAGTGTTGACTTCAGGCTCGTCTGTTTTGCTAGGATGCAGTCTTTATAAAGCCGGCTTCGTGGCTTAGAGGTTATGACTTTTCTCCGTAATCTCGTATACTCTCTCAGCAGTGGTTCGAATCGCATCGGTAACTTACGGGGTATGTGAGCCGGCCGCTCAGAAAGCAATGGCAAACTACTGAGCGTAATCTTGCCAAGAGATCAACATACAGCTGAAAGATGCTGGTGCTGGTGTTGACAGCGATGTCCTGTAAAGGATATACAAAAAAAAAAGTCCTTATAAGGACTCCTCCTTTGGTTTATTGTGTGCCCTTGTTCTGTGTCTTGCTAAAGATGGAAGACAGCTGTTTTTATGAGTTTCTACAATGGAGCACCGCGTCTGCTTTGAAATTGGAACAAAACGAGGCTAAAATGAGCCAGCTGATTGGTCATTAAAACAAGTTTACCCGTCAACAAATAGACTCCCATCCCTTCCCCTTAAAAAAATCACCAATGACAAAAAGGCACAGGGTGCACCAACGAACAATGGGCTAACACAGTGTAAACAAATAGACAAACAAGCACAATTTAACGTACATATGCTTTCTTTGTACACTATCTCGTTAACGTGGGTAGATGCAGGCGACATGTGGATGGGAAAGATAATTAGGAGCACACTTCAACAAAAATGGCGGGACAGATGTAAAGACAAGCTAGCATTATTTAGCTCTGTAGCCTTTTTCTGTTCACAGACGTATCCCTTTCAGCCTCCTTCCTATTGGCCAAGCATCATTTCCTATTACGAAGGCAACGCACATTTGATGTCAAAGCATGCCTCCTGGCCTGACGCTACAATTCAAACGCTTCTGGTTGCCAAGGACGCTGTACCCTAGTCTGAATATGCACAATCGAAAGAAACGAAATGGAGCGGAACAAACCTAATATTCGTTTCAAAATATTTATAACAAACAAGGCTTGGTTTGTGTTCGCAGTTTCTATTCAGTTTACTGTCTGGGTAGCTTCAGTAGCCGAGTGAATATTTGCTAATTAGAAAAAATAATAATTTGTAATTATGAATATGAACTGAACTGCAGTTTCTGCCTGTGGCCTGGCCGAGTGACTAGAATGACGGGTTATCATTAGGGAGACCCGGTTTCGAATCCTCTGTAAGGTTTCTCTGAGGCAAAAAGAAAACCCTAACCTGCACAGTACGCGTGGCTGCACTATAGGTAAACTAGCAGGTGTCCTTAATTCGTCAGGCTCAAGACAAGAAACAATCAACAAATATATAATTATAAAGTAATAAAATAAAAATAAGTGTTATGGGACACATATACCACAAAACAAGAAACAATCAACAAATATATAATAATAAAGTAACAAAATAAAAATAAGTGTTATAGGACACAACAAACGAAGACGTTTCGATTATATGAATCTTCTTCAGGGACAAGACAACCCAAACAGATCTAAAGAACAAAAGACACAAAAGTATAGGCAATAGATGACAGTGACAGCTGCCCGTTGACAACGTCTAGGGGAACAAGTGAGTGTAAAGGCGAGAGGATTTCCTTCGCTGCACTGGGGTTTAACCCATAGTGATCGGTCTTTTACCGCATTGCAGCCTGCCGAAAGCGTGGCCAAGGCACGAAGTCCGTAGTTCTAGCGACGACCCCTAGCAGTCTATAAGGAAATTGCACTCGTGAACCGAATGACAACATTCTAAGCGCGAAGCGGGTGGTTTAACGACTTCGCCACGAGTACTCTTCAGTCAAGTGAATAACTGGGCATACAAAATGATATCTGAAAGAAAATGGGAAAAGGGAAGACGGAAGGAGAGGTATTACAATTTAGACAGGATAACATCACATACATATATTTCAATGAGAAGAAAGAAGTGTGATAATGTCATAGCAGATATCGTAAAGGGTACAAACCATGAACTGTAGGTCAGCTTTACAAAATGCAATTACGAAAACAAAGGACGTTGCGGCGACACGCCTTCATCAGCAAACACAAGAAAACATAATCACATAAAAACCACAGAGATGCACTGTAGTGACTACATTAAGACATAATCAGCAGGATGAGAGGAATGGGGAGAACATGTTTAAAGACAAATAGATGGTACATATCTCAGAGTTCCAGACTGTGAAACAATAGTAATAGACTCAATGCCAAACAAGAAGTAGTTTTGTACCAAACAAACATGAATACCGGAAAATGGGAGGTAGGGGCGTGTCACAGTTCTAAACTAGAGTTGAGGTGAGTCAAGAACCGACATCACTGCACTCGGGGCATTCCCATAAGCGCTCAGTTTTACAAGTTGTTAATATGCTAGCAGACATGTTGTATTACATATCAAATTAAAGGGTGTTGCATAGGAACAACTATCTATACATATAAAAGAGAATGTGTCTTTGTTTGTGTGTCCTTTATGCGTTCCTGAACGGTCCATCCGATTGAGATGAAATTTTCTACAGATGTTCTTCTCATTCCCGCGCAGCCAACTGGCATAGTTATTTAGTTTAAAATCAACAATTTTTCCTCCAGCACGAAAGAAAATGGCACGAGCTTTAGAAACAGACGAATAAATGTTCCGCCATCTTGCTGCAAGGGAACTCACTCTCTGATTAAACCAGAAATTAGTTAGGAACAGTTGTTGTACTCACTCGCGTGGATGCAACTGAAATAGTTAGTTAGTTTAAAATCAGTTTTTAATTTTTGGGAAGGGGAACGGGAGCAGGGGCTGAATATGAATTAAATGAGACGCTCCCCGCCAGGAGCTGAGCGAAGCCGGGCCGGGTCGTCTAGTTGTATATAAAGCCCATGACAGATACAGGTAGTAGCTTAAAACGAGTAATCACCCCTTAGCGTGTAATCATTTAATGATGACGTAGCATCGCACTTTATTTTCCGAATTTATCTTGTAAGCTTCCCAATACTTCTTGTTTTTTATATTGAATATTGTTTATAGCGGACATGTCCGCACTAATATGTCTCCCATGCCCGGCGTATAGTACACGTTGATCACAGAAGAAGAAGAATATATATTTTACGGTATCTGCTGTTATGACATCACCCTTCTTTTTTCTTATTGACATATCTTTATCTGATTATCACACCTAGCTTCTCCTGCCATATTATCCCTTGTTATATCTTCCCCTTAATGTATGTAACTATTAATACTGCTTCTCGCTCTTGCTATAACTTGCTGTCTATCGCTCTTTGATACGATCTTCTTCTTGCCATGCCGTGTGGCATTGATGATCATGTCTTTCACAGCCGTCTGTTTCTTGTGATGCGAGTCATTTATGATACTGACATTCCTGCATGCCATGATGTCAAACTGTCTAGTACAGTGGCTCTATCCAGTGGGGAATCCCCCCCCCCCTTTTCCAGGTGAGAATTTTAGGGTTTCCGGGGTGGGGGAAGAGGGGGGGGGGGAATTAAGATTATTTCAACATCGCGTTAATACAAGAACCGATTATTTGACACTGTTTTTCCCTCCATACTTTACGGTTCTGTACTTCTCCTTCTTCTGAAATTTATTTTATAACGCAAGTAGACCCGCAAATCACGTTTTATGTAAACGTCAAGACTTGTTCTAGTATGTGTTATTAAATTTAGCTTCCATTTTTACGTATACTGTGTAGGGGAGGGGGGATTACAGGGAGGAAATATGAAAGGGGTGGGGGTGGGGGAAATGACGTTCTGAAAATATGGTGAAGGGTTGCACGGGCCAAAAAAGAGGTTGAGAACCACTGGTGTAGCATCTTCTCTCTTGGTCTCCTCATGCTTCTCGTCGCCTCCAACCTTCCCGTTGTGACGACAGACTCCAACTTTCCTCTTCTCCTGACATGCCCACAGAATGGTGACTGTCCTCTTCTAATGCGAGTAACCAGGTTTCTGTGTGAGTTCGCTTCTCTCAATAAGTCGTCATTGCTCTTTCTATCCGTCCACGGGGTTTTCATTATTCTTCTATAAAACCATATTTCCGCAGCTTCCAGGTAATTCCTCACTTATCTGCAAATTGTCCATGAATCGCTTCCGTACATCAGGATTGGCTTTATATATCTCTGTAAAATTCTTGTCCTGACCTCGATTGAGAAAGATACATTGCAGAGAATATTCTTCATCTCGTGAAATGCTGCCTTTGCGTGGGTTATTCTATAATTAACTTTCTGAACACATCTTCCATCTGCTGTTATTAAAGTGCCATAATATAGGGTGTATTTTTAATGACTGTGTAGTGTTTGAAAATATTTCCGTCCACGTTTTGTATTCACCCTCTATAAAGTTCATGCAACATAATAGGTAAATACAAAACTTGGACCGGCAATATTTTCAACCACCGCACAGACATTAAAAATACACCCTGTACTTAAATACATTTACTTTCTTTAGATTGACGTAATCATCTCCCCAGTCGTGTTATCGCACCCGGTTCTTACTGCTCTTATTCTTGTTCTTGTTCTTTTTCTTGTTCTTCTGCCCTTTATCGCTCATTGGAGCAAAGGCTCGGAACAGGAAACTGCCTCGGGGAAAACTGTATTATTATTATTTTTTAATATATAGAATTATTGCAGTGGGTCATATATGCAATATGTGTTATCTTTTGTAGTGACTGTTTCTTGAACTCCAGTAAATATTGACGTATATAAGTATGAGAAAGTCCTACCAAAACAAAAATGAAAACAGTAAACCGATTAGAGAAATTAGACGTGGACCCTCAAAGTGTGTAGGGTACGTTATGAGAAGAAATAAAGTGGAGAACTTGGTGACAACTGGCTAGATTGAGGAGAAAAGAACAAGGGAACGCAGAGAGGTAAATACGTAGATGGCCTGGCCACATGGCATAATCGAGACAAGAATACGGAGTTGATCCACGACTCTGGCGATCGCGTGAGAGAGCGAAACATAACCGCCCATGCTTATCGGTATGGCACACGATAGTAGTATGTTGTATCCTGTGTGTTACTGGGCCATAAGTGAAGCACATGATTGTCGCATCTGCTGGTAAGTACAATGAAACTGAATCTACAGAAAGAAAGACAGAAAGGGAGAGTGGCGGTAGCCTAGTAGCTAGACGCTCGCCTGCTGGACCAGTGGTCAGGCGTTCAAATCCGCATTAGGGCGGATTCTTTTAAATAGATCTGGGACCCGGGCCGACAAAGTCTAAAACTGGTGCCAGGAAATATCTAACATGGATAGCAGGAAATTATTATGACATTTTGCCTAACTAGCTATCTGGCTAGCTACTTAACTAACTAACTTACCAGAAAGCTAATTTAACTACCTATAATAAAATATTTTGCACTCAAAAGCTACAGAAATGTTCTTATAATATTATGGACCAATAAGAAGAAACATACTGAAATATTACCTGATCTGAACATAAAAGAAAACCGGCCCATAAACACACATAAGCTACTTAACTAACTAACTTACCAGAAAGCTAATTTAACTACCTATAATAAAATATTTTGCACTCAAAAGCTACAGAAATGTTCTTATAATATTATGGACCAATAAGAAGAAACATACTGATCTGAACATAAAAGAAAACCGGCCCATAAACACCGGCATGTCTCGGGGATTGAAATATTTTGAACATAGTAAATTTGGATGAGATTCGAAGCAACAGAGATGTGGTTCCTGGGGCGAATGTTGCGAATTCTTTGGACTGCCAGAGTAACTAACAAAGAATGCCTGAAAGAGGCTTATGAAACTAGAACATGATATACAACAATAAGAAAGAGACAAACAGCTGTCTTTGGCCATGTGATGAGAAGAGAGGCATTGGAGAACATCGTGATAACTGGAAAGATCGAGGGGAAGCGAGGCAGAGGCAGACCAAGAGAAATGATGCTGGATGGATTGAGACGGTGTCATGGAGGAATATCAGCAACAGAGTTGATCCAGAAAACCAAAGACCGAGATCTGTGGAGAGCCATGAACGCCTACTCTAGCCTTCATGGCACTTGATGATGATGATGGTGATGATGATGATGAGGAGGAGGAGGAGGAGGAGGAGGAGGAGGATGATGATGATGATGATGATGATGATGATGACGAAATTAAACGTCACAGTGACTTAGAAAGACCAGTGATGGGAGAAGAGGCAGAGGTCGAGCAGCACAAAGATGGACACAGAACATTGCAGACCCTTTAGGGCACGAGTGTGCACGAGACAGGAGAAGGGGCAAGACACCGAGAGGCTTTTGGAATGAGTGTGCACGAGACAGGAGAAGGGGCAAGATACCGAGAGGCTTTTGGCATGAGTGTGCACGAGACAGGAGAAGGGGCAAAGACACCCAGAGGCTTTTGGCATGAGTGTGCACGAAACAGGAGAAGGGGCAAGACATCGAGAGGCTTCTGGCATGAGAGTGCACGAGGCAGGAGAAGGGGCAAGACATCGAGAGGCTTCTGGCATGAGTGTGCATGAGACAGGAGAAGGGGCAAGACATAGAAAGGCTTTTGGCATGAGTGTGCACGAGGCAGGAGAAGGGGCAAGACATCGAGAGGCTTCTGGCATGAGTGTGCACGAGGCAGGCGAAGGGGCAAGACATCGAGAGGCTTTTGGCATGAGTGTTCACGAGGCAGGATAAGGGGCAAGACATCGAGAGGCTTCTGGCATGAGTGTGCACGAGGCAGGAGAAGGGCAAGACATAGAAAGGCTTTTGGCATGAGAGTGCACGAGGCAGGAGAAGGGGCAAGACATCTAGAGGCTTCTGGCATGAGTATGCACGAGGCAGTAGAAGGGGTAAAACATCGAGAGGCTTTTGGCATGAGTGTGCACGAGACAGGAGAAGGGGCAAGACATCGAGAGGCTTTTGGAATGAGTGTGCACGAGGCAGGAGAAGGGGTAAGACATCGAGAGGCTTTTGGCATGAGTGTGCACAAGGCAGGAGAAGGGGCAAGACATCGAGAGGCTTTTGGCATGAGTGTGCAGGAGGCAGGAGAAGGGGCAAGACACCGAGAGGCTATTCGAAGCGCCGTGATGGGAGCGGCGTTCTGCAAAGGATGCTACATGATAATATCATGAGCACTGTCGGAAACGGTTAAACGCCTGGGCTCGTTGCCTGCTGAGGGAGAGAGAGATTATCCACCTATTCCTCAGTGCATTCAGGCATATAACTGGGAGTTGCTTCGGGACAAATTTTCTTTGTAAAGTATTTTTATTGTATAGTAGGTCATGCTTAGTTGTAGCCTCAATAATTTAATGTTTTCTTTTGTGGTTGTGTCTATATTATTTACACTTGTCTTTCAAAGCGAATGTATACCTGTGTTTATAGACCTGTTTTATCCCCTTTAAAATGATGCCTCAGAGCCGGGCTTAACAAATGAGCTCTAGCCTCTTAATGCACGTAAGATGTGTATCGTGTCAACATACTCTGGGTATCCTTAACCTATATCGTATTTCATACGGGTTCATGAAGGGTTGTGAGAAAATGTCAAACCAGGTCTCTCACCACGCCTTATGTCACAGACTCCACTACAATGCGCACCACATACCCAATTTTCGGTTCGTCTTTGTCCGTTTTCTTTTGCAGCCGGCGACAACAAAGAAGTAGTTACGAGGTTCTGTGTGTGGCTAAAGATCTGTGAAAGAAACACTTATGGCTTGAAAAGCAGAATGGA
Organism: Cepaea hortensis; assembly: GCA_963921405.1. Classification (NCBI taxonomy): domain Eukaryota; kingdom Metazoa; phylum Mollusca; class Gastropoda; order Stylommatophora; family Helicidae; genus Cepaea; species Cepaea hortensis. Next base: position 68,807,716 of record OY992884.1, read on the forward strand.
TATTCCTGAAGGTAAATTTGGCAAGAAATGACTAAGCTGAAATATGACATAGCAAGTTGCATAGGCGTTTCCAAGGGGGTTATTGTTATTTTGGTAGCTATTCGGAGTGATTCCCCTGAGCAAGTTGTTGTCTGGATTTGGAAAGTGCCAGTTACATTTTTCAGTGTTGTGTGGACTGCGCCTGGCCCTGCAGCCAACAGGGTTAGGATCGGCTAGCCTCTCCCAGGAGGGGTGAAAATTGAAAACTAGTAGCCTGCCAATGACCCGCAGATTACACAAGTCAACCCCCACCTACCAGCGATGTAGACTGGGAAACCATGACCGTGGGGCCATGGGCCAACGGGGCTGCCTAACCGGGGGCGGCAGACTCCCCTTGGTCAGATTTGTATCCTAAACCTGCGACTGGCCTAGCAAGTCGGCAGGGGAATTTCATACTGCTCGGAGAAAACCTAAGAAGTATAATCGGACTGACCCAAATGGATATAGACCCGGCAATGTTAATGGACTACGAGATAGATCTGCGATTCAAAAAAGTGAACACAGAAAAAGAACAATGGCAAATTATACCATTAAAGAACTCCTATTTGAGGACGATCAAGCACTGATAGCAAAATCAGAAGGATAATTACAAAAACACAAGAATAGGCTAAACGAAATGTGTAGGGAACATAACATGAAAATTAGCACAAGTAAAACAGAATTATGACTGTAACCAAAGAAGAAAAAATAACGATTCACATACAAGGATACCCCCTGAAATAAATAAAGAGCTTCAAGTACCTAGGAAGTATAATATCATGAAATGGCAAATCAGAAGACGAGATTGAAAATAGCTGCAATAAGGCTAACAAACTCTTTGGACAAATGGCACCAATACTAAAGAACGCGCATGCATCAATAGCTACTAAGTAAGCACTATGCAACACAATCTTCCTAACAATTCTATGCTACCAATGCCAAACCTGGACAATGACAGAAAAAGAGAAAAGAAAATTCACAACAACAGAAATGAGATTCCTGGGAAGAATACTCAATGTATCAATATGAACTGTCTATTCCATATCAATGTATCAAGAAGAGAGAAAATCAGAAATGAAGAAATCAGGAGTTAATTGGGGGTTATAGCAGCGCTAGATTTTATTAAAAGGCAACAAGTAAAATGGTTTGGCCATGTAACTAGGTTACCAAATAACAGTATACCATAGCAAGCAATGATGTACAGACCAGAGGGAAGCAGAAGAAGAGGTCGACCACGTAAACGATGGATAGAGGGAATAGCAGAGACCACGGGAATGTCGATACATGAAGCCCATAAACAGGCATTCTCCCGCTGTTTATACTTAACTTCGACACTGCAAGGTACACGAGGAACAAGATGAGATGAGTTTATATTCCTGATTTAGGGAAGCATGTGGATCGTCGCTGGAGGTACGGAGTTCATGCTTTGTGCGACGCTTTCGGCAGGCCGCTGTGCGGAATTAGATCAAGCAATACGGGATCAAACCCACTCCAATGACGTCCAGCCTCATGTCTTTTAAATCGCCTTTTAGTATAAGATGGAGGAAGAGATTTCAGTACATGGAATTCGATCTGTTGCTACCAACATGGACACAGTTTAAAATATAAGCGCTCACTCTAGGTACCTAAAATGTGTCTGCTGACAACGAAGTACCTAAAACCCGCGTAGGAAACATTGGCAGACAGGGCCCAATGTTAGCCAGACAGGGCCCAATGTTAACTAGAAAGGGCCCAATGTTAGCCAGACAGGACCTAATGTTAGCCAGACAGGGCTCAATGTTAGTTAGACAGGGCCCAATGTTTGTCAGACATTGCCCAATGTTAGCCAGACAGGTCCCAATGTTAGCCAGACAGGCCCCAATGTTAGCCAGACAGGACCCACTGTTAACTAGAAAGGGCCCAATGTTAGCCAGACAGGGCCCAATGTTAGTCAGACATTGCCCAATTTTAACTAGAAAGGGTCCATTATTAGCCAGACAAGGCCCAATGTTAGCCAGACAGGGCCCAATGTTAGCCAGACAGGGCCCAATGTTAGCCAGACAGGGTCCAATGTTAGCCAGACAGGGTCCAATGTTAGCCAGTCCGTGCCTGACCTTGTTACACCTTAGCACACCTGTCCTAGAAGTTCCATTACTGGTCTCTCACATACCTCTGGTTTTCTTAGCTTAGGAGGGGAAGGCTAGTTCTGTAACACAAATAGGAAGTTTCAAAACTTGTCGATCCTATGAAGAGATACATCAGGTACATCAGGTAGTGCATGGGACGCAGAGGTGTTTCCAAGGCACCAGGGCCGGGTTATATACTGGCCAAGACCTATTGACGCGTTCTCGTCGAGCGTCCTGGGCAACAGGTCCCTTCGGGGTCCTGGCTAAAGTCAGTAGGATCGTCGATTCCTCCGAAGTGGGAGAATGTCTGCCTGAACGGCGAGGAACCACCAGTCTGCACACCAATAAGCCAGATTGGGACAACGGATACTCACGCAAACCTCAGGTCCTGTATGACATCACACTGATGTTGGACAACAGGATGCCTTCATCCGACATACAGGACTTCGCGTTGGAGCTCAAGCCAACGAACACAAGCAAGCAAGCAAGCAGGTAGTGCATGAATGGTTATACACGCGACCAAGAGAATTTTTTTATTTTCTACAGGAATCCAAGCACGTTATAGGTGCTGGAGGACTTGTATAGAACGCAGCGGTGACTACATCGAAACATGATACATTTGGTCAGTTCTTTTTACACATTTATTCACACAACAACAACAACAACAACAACAACAACAACAACAACAACAACAACAACAACAACAAGACATTTAAGGTTTTCATTTGAAGCCCCTTCGTAGATATAGATATATGGTCTGTGTGTGTGTGAGAGAGAGAGAGAGAGAGAGAGAGAGAGAGAGAGAGAGAGTGAGAGAGAGAGAGAGTAAGTGAGAGAGAGAGAGAGAGAGAGAGAGAGAGAGAGAGAGAGAGAGAGAGAGAGAGAGAGAGAATGAAAAACAGAGAAAGAGCTAAGATGAGGGTTAATTTCCTGTGATTCAACCAAACCACTCCATTCAATCTGACTGAGACTGAGTAGGGATTAAAGCTAGGGCTTTTCTGGACACGCAGTCAACTTTTAGCTGGGAACAACCGGCTGTCCTCAAATCTAACCACAAGTCAATCAACCGCTACCAGTAAAGCTAGGTCTGGGAAAGCCGCGGTTGAGGTTTGACCGTGTCTGTCTACGGTTCAGAAGGTAGTGGGTATGGTTTCGAGCCCCCTGGTATCTTATTTAATGAGATAGGATGCCTAGCTTTCTTGGATAAGAGCGAAAAACTGGAAGTTCCTTGCACAAGTTGTGAGCGTTGGAAATCCCATACCAGTTAGAAATTGCAAAGACTAGTTCTTAAGGTGCAGTTAGAAATAGTAAAGAGTAGGCCTTAAGACGCAGCTGGAAATCGCAAAGGGTAGGCCCGAAGGCACCTGTTTTGGCAACATGTTTTAGGAAAGATTATCTACCCATAGGTAGGTAGAGTACATACCTTACACACAAGCACGCCGAAGTTGGGTAGCTGACCTTTGAGGTGTATAGCTAATTGAGGTGTATAGCTAATTGAGGTGTATAGCTAGAGGGAACAATAAGAAGGGCATTTCATATTTATTAATCCTGTCCGGAAGGATTTCACAACCCCCCTACCCCCTTTTCCCTTTTTTCCCTCCCCAACGAAATCCCGCACATATAGATTGGGAGAGTGCACGCCTATGCAAAGACTATTTTAAAGAAAGTCTGATGTTTGCTTTAGTATGTCACAAGGTATAAAGGTACATATTCAAAACATGTCCACGGCAGTCTTGAAGCCTGTAGTTTTTTTTCCCACCACAGAAAATCGGAAACGCCAAACAGTTTTATGTTTATTGTAACATTTCAAAAGCACCGTAAGTTTATGGCAACCCAGTGGCTCGTGACGTTTTTGGGTAGTAATATTACTTTCCAGTTCCGTGTTTCCAAATGCGCTGGGATATTATACATGACTCGTGTGTGCAGATAACAAGAAACCCAGAAGTCGGGCGGGGTTCGCTTTCTGACGTAGAACACTGATAATAGGGAAAGATAACCCTTACAGATAATCAGTTTAATTCACTTACTATCTGTCTGTCTGTCTGTCTGTCTGTCTGTCTGTCTGTCTGTCTGTCTGTCTGTCTGTCTGTCTGTCTGTCTGTCTGTCTGTCGGTCAACCTCTATCCTTTCATCCATCATCCATCTATCCATCCATCCATCCATCCATCCATCCATCCATCCATCCATCCGCCAATCATTCAATCGAATTTATTTTTTAATAGACCCAGGTTCCCAGATCAACCCAGCCTTAAATAAGTAGGTCAGCATAGCCGAATGGATAAGAACGCGTGTCCTTAAACATCAGGTATGCTGATACCGAGGTGAGGGGTTCAAACCCATATACCGGACAGATGGACTAAAATGTTGACCTATCGTCCTTGACTTGGGGACATAAATTACAAGTGCCTCTGAAGTCGGAGTAGGTTCACTGGCTTTGTAGTTGTGCTCTTTCAGCTTGCGAGATGCACGTGGCTGTCTCGCACCTTCGCATTACTTACTTATATGGTGTCTTTATGGTAATGGTGAGTTTTAAGATGTTCTGTGTCTTTGGAGGTACGGACAGCCCAAGTATCTTGTTCCATGCTTGCCCAGGCAGTTGGCGCACTTTCTTTTGTTGTTGGGTGCTAGTAGTCCGTGTCCAGCTTGGCCAGCGGACACTCCTTGTAGGCGTGGTGATCGGCGCAGTACCGACAAATTTCCGTCTTACTGCGACATGCTGCTCTGCTGTGGCCGGCCCTCTGGCATCCGGAGCATTGAAGAATCCTTGGTATGAATCCTTCAGGTTGTTGTATTTTCTTGTCTATCGATACCTGGAGTGGTATCTAGCTGCCCTCAGTCGTCACCACCGCCAGCGTGGTAGGGATCTTTGAGTACGTTAGGATCCGTTCCGTCTTTAAGATTCAGATGTTGAGATTCTCTTCTTGTAGCTGCTTCGTGATTTGTTCGTCTAAGTGCTCCATTTGAATACGCTTGACAACCCATCTGACTGTTTTTGAGTCGGTGTTTCCAACTCTGGTGTCTTTCTCCTCCTTCTCAGCTGTGTTGGCTCTTGTCTGTAGTGGGTTGTCGTCGATCTTCCGCTTGGTGGCTTCAGTAGTAACTGTAGTTTCAGGTTCTTTGTTGCAGCTCACGTGAAAGTTCTCCCCGCCCGTCTTCTTTACGGCTTTGTCGGCTCCCACGCTGCACATCTTGGATACCGCGTTTCTTTTGGTGTTCTTGCGACGTGTCATTTTCTCCCGTATCAGGCTTCTTGACTTGTTCAGGTGACTTGTCTTGTTAGCGCTCGCAGTTGCGAATGACGGGGATGTGTGCTCTCTCCTCTACTACAGAATATCCAAAGAAGCAAGTCTTGACAGAACAGATTCAGAAAATTTAGAACTCTTTACTGTAGATGAAACAACTGATCCACGGGAAATAACTGAACTCCTATTTGCAGACGATCAGTGCCTGTTTTACAGAGATGAGGGCAGACTACACAATCATATTAATAATCTGAGTTTAACATGCAGCAGATACAATATGAGCATAAATACAGCCAAAACCGAAGTAATGCAAGTCAGCAGATTGCCGGACCCACTAAGTATACAGATAAATAACACAACTCTGAAACAAGTTAAAGAAATCAAATATCTTGGAAGTATGATCACAGAAGATGGCAGATTGGACAGAAATATCGAAATCAGATGTCAAAAAGCTAGTGCACTTACATATCAACTATCACCCTTACTGAAACATCCAAATATACCCATGTCCGCAAAAAAAAAAATGTTTGCATATCCTTTACAGGACATCGCTGTCAACATCAGCATCTTTCAGCTGATTGTTGATTTCTTGGCAAGATTACGCTCAATAGTTTGCCATTGCTTGTTGAGCGGCCGGCTCACATACCCCGTAAGTTACCGACACGATTCGAACCACTGCTGATTCTCACCGTCGTCACGTTACTTACGAGAGTATACGAGATTACGGAGAAAGGTTGCTAACCTCTAGGCCAGGAAGCTGGCATGTCCGCAAAAGGACAGATAATAAACAGCATATTTACACCAGCCCTTTGCTACAAATCTCAAACTTGGACTTTATCCAAATCACACTTTCGCAAAATCGGGTACGCTGACCTTTGAGGTGTATAGCTAATTGAGGTGTATAGCTAATTGAGGTGTATAGCTAATTGAGGTGTATAGCTAATTGAGGTGTATAGCTAATTGAGGTGTATAGCTAATTGAGGTGTATAGCTAGAGGGAACAATAAGAAGGACAGGGGTAGTTCTTCACTTCTGACATTTCATATTTATTAATTCTGTCCGGAAGGATTTCACAACCCCCCACTCTCCCCCTTTCCCTTTTTTCCCTCCCCAACGAAATCCCGCACATATAGATTGGGAGAGTGCACGCCTATGCAAAGACTATTTTAAAGAAAGTCTGATGTTTGCTTTAGTATGTCACAAGGTATAAAGGTACATATTTAAAACATGTCCACGGCAGTCTTGAAGCCTGTAGTTTTTTTTCCCACCACAGAAAATCGGAAACGTCAAACAGTTTTATGTTTATTGTAACATTTCAAAAGCACCGTAAGTTTATGGCAACCCAGTGGCTCGTGACGTTTTTGGGTAGTAATATTACTTTCCAGTTCCGTGTTTCCAAATGCGCTAGGATATTATACATGACTCGTATGTGCAGATAACAAGAAACCCAGAAGTCGGGCGGGGTTCGCTTTCTGACGTAGAACACTGATAATAGGGAAAGATAACCCTTACAGATAATCAGTTTAATTCACTTACTATCTGTCTGTCTGTCTGTCTGTCTGTCTGTCTGTCTGTCTGTCTGTCTGTCTGTCTGTCTGTCTGTCTGTCTGTCTGACTGTCGGTCTACCTCTATCCTTCCATCCATCATCCATCCATCCATCCATCCATCCATCCATCCGCCAATCATTCAACCATTCACCCACCCACCCACCCACAAGTCCGCCCGTCCGTCCGTCCGTCCGTCCGTCCGTCTGTCTGTCTGTCTGTCTGTCTGTCTGTCTGTCTGTCTGTCTGTCTGTCTGTCTGTCTGTCTACCTGTCTGTCTGTCTGTCTGTCTGTCTGTCTGTCTGTCTGTCTGTCTGTCTGTCTGTCTGTCTGTCTGTTTGCCTGCCTGCCTGTCTGTCTGTCTGTCTGTCTGTCTACATGCCCCTCAGAAATGAGCACAAACAAAATTCGGACCAGCAAGTGCTGAGCACCGATATCACACGAAGACCACAATCGACACATATCAGCAGCACCGACGCCCTACCCCTGCAGCAATCTGACGTATCCCCCTACCAAAACCCGCAGACAGACACCCAGTCCAGCTCACACGTATCCCAGCCGCTCAGAGACCACATGAAAGTCTCAATGCAACCAGGACATGCACGCGAGATAGCGTCCCCGGCTGCTCATCGGGCAATGGATATGACACTTTTCTGGTTCGCCATATACACGCGCAGTCAGTGTTCGGTGTCTTTTGAAACCTTGGCAAAAGGTATGCATGCACAGATGGGGGTGTTGAAACATACGATTTGAATAAGTCTGTTTTTGAAAAACGAGAACAAAAAAAAAAAAAAAATGTTGAATTGACATTGCTAGCTACCGTATTTCCTGCAAATAGAACGATGAGAACTTTATTTTCAAAGAGTCACAAATTGGGCACGCTGTCGTGACATTGATTTTGCCTTTCCTGGCACTATTCTTGGGAGCGTGGTAGCGTAATAGCTACCCACTGGTCTGTCATGAGTTCAAATCCCAATCGAGGCGAATTTATTTTTAATAGACCCAGGTTCCCACAACAACCCAGCCTTAAATGTCAGCATAGCCGAAGAGATAAGAACGCGTGTTCTCAAACATCAGGTATGCTGATACCGAGGTAAGGGGTTCAACCCCTATACCGGACAGATGGACTAAAATGTTGACCTATCGTCCTTGACTTGGAGACGCAAATTACAAGTGCCTCTGGAGTCGGAGTGGGTTCACCTGATGGCGAGGAACACTGTCAATATGGAAAGCTAATCCACACACAAGCCGGTCTCTCTGGCCTAGGAGGTTAACGTCCTTCTCCGTAATCCCGTATACTCCCGTGAGTAACGTGACGTTGCGCGAGAATCGGTAGCGGTTCTCACCGCGTCGGTAACTTAGGGGTATGTGAGCCGGCCGCTCACAAAGCAAACTTAGATGGCAAACTACTGAGCGTAATCTTGCCAAGAAATCAACAATCAGCTGAAAGATGCTGATGTTGACAGTGATGTCCTGTAAAGGATATGCGAGAAAAAAAAAAATCAACACGCAAAATTCAGTCCGGCACTACTGGAAGTAGTGTGTATGGACTGCGCTTGAGTTCAAAGCGAGCGAGCGCAAAATTAAAAAAAAAAGCAGCCTGAAATGGATATCTAGCCTTATCTTGGATAGTAAAGGCGACCTGTACGATGCTGACCAAATCACACACAAACAGCCGATTGGTCTATGAAAAACATGGGATCAGCACCATATACCCAAGCGGTGCCGCGGTAGCGTAGAGACTAAACTCTCGTCTGCCATTCCGGAGGTCATCACGAGTTCGATCCGTAGCTGGGCAGATTCGGAATTTTTTTATATTAACCCAGGCCCCCCAGGTCAGCCGGACCTGAAATAAGTGCCAAGAATGTCTTGGGAATTAAAGGAGACCGGAGTGATACTGACAACATCATCTACCAAGTGTCGAGTTTTCTTTTTCATATCTTATTTACAGGACATCGCTGTCAATACCAGCACTGCTGTTGTTGATGTCTTGGCTAGTGTACGTTCAGTAGTTTACCATTGCTTTCTGAACGACCAGCTCCCATACCAACACATTACAATCCAGCGCTACACAGTCTGTTGCCAAATTGGTCGTGGCTGTGTTTCGAACGCAGGTAAGCGGAATTACGAATCGCGTCGGTAAAGACTTTGCCACGGAGACTGGCATATGCCGACTTATCTATGAAAATATGTGTCTAGTACCGTATGTCTGAAGCGCCATAGGGCGTGTAAAACTGTCTTGTAAAGTGTCGTGTGTGTAAAGAATGAATGTCGTATTAGTTACTTGTTCTTCTTTACCACTTTAGTGTCGTCCCTGGAGTGAAGGGAATCCACACCCACATTTGTTTTAATTCCATATCTCTATTCTGGAGATATCCAGCAGACTCCGTCCACACACTCCCTCAATCTGAGGACACCTTCTTCTCACTCTTGCTCACTCCTCGATCATGCCCCCTCTCATTCTTCCCCAACATAACATACTTGACAACTCTAGCCTCAACAAATAAAAACAAGAAATTTATTAAAGCAAAGAGTATATGTAGGAGGTGTGTGTGTGTGTGTATAAGGTGTAGAATGTGTGTCGAATATTCTAATGGTAGACCAGTGATTTAGAAGCAAAGTCTGTAACATCATAGTGCTTAGCACACAACAGCACCATTTATTCCGGACAGTGAACCTCACCCAGAAGATGACAACTTTTTCCAATCACTCGAACAAACAGGAAGCTGGTAATCCGATAGACACTGTTGATCTTGGTCTTCACTCTACCACACGGTGAAGTTACTCTGTTTCATAATGTTTGTTGAACTGATAATCTTCCAATTAACTGAAATGTCACTTGGGGAAAATCTAATGTTCATAAGTCTCTGATTATAACATTTTCCCCTCTTTTAGAACACAACTTATTAATGTTTGTTAGGTAGATGTGTATATATATATATATATATATATATATATATATATATATATATATATATATATATATATATATATATATATATATATATATATATATATCCAGCAGATATCCAGCAGACTCCGTCCACACACTCCCTCAATCTGAGGACATCTTCTTCTCACTCTTGCTCAGTCCTGGATCATGCCCCGTCTCATTCTTCCCCAACATAACATACTTGACAACTCTAGCCTCAACAAATAAAAACAAGAAATTTATTAAAGCAAAGAGTATATGTAGGATATATATATATATATATATATATATATATATATATATATATATATATATATATATATATATATATATATATATATATATATATATATATATCCTTGGTATGCGAGTTATTAATCTTCGGTTATGAAGCTTATCACTCATTAAACACAACACTTATGTTCATTAAATCCTGCTCAGCAGAAGCCAGGTTTCTGCGGAACAACTAGGTACTGAGCCCCGTGTAAAAACCTCTCAGCAACCTCTGTCTTCTTTCCATGAGCCATCATTGTATAAAACTTTGAACTGCTTCTTCGTAATAAATCAGCTCACACTCACGTGGAACACTCAAGGGGAACTGTAAATGGAACCTGTAGAATAGAGAATACCATGGTCAGGGCAACTCAGTCCTGGCCGGAATTGGGTAAGTGTAGGCCAATAACAGCACTCAGATCTATAACAGAGATCCGATCTCTGTCATACGGCCAAATCGCGCATCACAATGGTCTTATACATGTCAACACCAGGAAAGAATAAAGGAACGGGTAGAAACCCAGCAGATGCCCTACTGGAAGATCCTACCATTTCACATTCCCCTCCTCCCTCTCAACCATCCTTAATCTCTCTAATTATTATTCCACTACATTGTCCTCAACTCCCCGAGTAAAATGATATATCACACACGCTAGTTGAAGCCACACAATAGGATACTAGTGCCGACGCTCCTATGATACTTTCTAGCACCGCACTTATAGAACATTCTATCACTAATAATAATACATTATATCACCGCACCTATAATACATTATTTCTATCCCTAATCATACTCTTAAATTAGATATTATAAATAGCCTACCATATGCCTATTTTGGTTGCCACTCGAGAAACTATGCAATCAGATTGGATCTATGTCCGCGGAAAACTATCACCACTTAGACATTATAGTTTCACTCATGTAACGCGACTCAGGATAATGCCCCGATCCTAACACTTCAGAATGTTTTTCTCGACTCCCTCCACCTGTTTACCGCACTGGGTTTTATATGGGTGCTTGAGTGACGTCACCAAAAAGTCCAGACGCCAATCAGTCCAGAATCTGGCTTTGTCCTCCTGTTTCTAGACTAACCAGAGTCAATTTGCTGTCAAGTTCACTTTCAACTGGGACATTCTTTGTCTCATACAACAAAGATCCTGGCTGTTTGTGAGCCGGAGACCTCTCCCCCATATGACAGAATCCTTCCGACCTCTGGCAGACATTCTGTCCATCACTTTCAACGGCCGATTCCCGCCCTGCAGACAGATGACGCCAGTGCACGTCTCTCGAACAACAACCTGTCAACAAACTGTCGACCATGTGTAGACATCGTGACGTGACTCACTTTGATCTCATACAAAAAGCCGACCAGGTGCAGACAGTTCCAATGACGTATTTTCTCAGTCTGTTCAAAAACACAGGGTGTTTGCAGACCAATGTCGGGCTTGGTTGTCATCGATCGAACTAACAAGTTTATTTAACTCGCGACATAGGCCCCCTCCTAAGAGAGTAGTCCGCAACACTCTTTCTTCTTGGAGGTTCGATCCAGATGATCTATTCCTCTTCTTCAGGAGCTGGATATCTAGACAGGAAATCAGCTCCAACATTTTCCCTTCCAGGTATATACTGCACTGTAAAGTGGTATGGCTGAAGTAGCAACGACCACGGCATCAAACGGGCGTTGAGCTTCTGAGAATTGGCCAGGAATATCAAGGGTTGATGATCCGACTGGACTCGAAACTGAACTCCATACAAATAAGGCTGGAATTTTTGTACGGCCCATACGAGAGCCAAACACTCTCTCTCAACGGTCGAATAATTCCTCTCAGCCGGGAGAAGTTTCTTGCTTGCGTATGCCACTGGTTTCAAAACTGAAGCATCGTCTTTTCCTTCCTGTAACAAAGATGCCCCAATCCCAATCCCACTTGCATCCGTTCTCAACACAAATGGTTTGGAAAGGTCCGGGAGCTGTAATACAGGTTTGCTGACCAAGGCCTCCTTTAACTGGCTATAGGCAGTCTCACATTCTGGTGTCCAAATGATTCGGTCGGGGAATCCCTTTTTCAAGGTTTCCGTCAATGGAGCTCCAAATTCAGTGAAATGTGGGATACATTTGTGGTAGAACCCACACAACGAGAGAAAAGATCGCACATCCTTCTTCGTTTTTGGCCTTGGTGCATTTCTGATTTTTTCCAGGTTCTTCTCTTCTGGGACAATGTGTCCTGGAGTGATGTTGTGACCTAGAAATTCCAGAGTCTGGTAACCAATAATACACTTTGTTGGACGAGCGGTAAGCCCTGCTTCCTCGAGTCTATTAAACACTCTCTCTAAGGATTGCAAATGGTCATCCAAGCTGTCACTGGAAATCAGAATATCACCCATGAATGAAATGATGGACGGATCCTGTAAGGGATCAAGTAAAGTCCTCATCATGCGAGTAAACACACTAGGTGCATTGCGAGTCCAAAGGGCATGACCTTGAATTCGTAATGTCCACTGGGGGTACTGAAAGCCAACAGTGGTCGAACCTCTGGTTTGACCGGAATCTGATAATACCCGCGACTCAGATCCACCTTCGAGAAATACCTTGCCTTATGGAGCCTCGCGAATAACTGAGTTGGATTCGGCAAAGGTTCCACCTGAAATTGTGTATGACTGTTCAGAAGTCGGTAGTCTATACACAACCGGTGTTCTCCGCTTGGTTTTCGTAACAAAACTACCCCCGCATTGTATGGGGATGTGGATGGTGCAATCACGTCATCCTCCAACAGTTTCTGTATTTCCCCCTCTAGGGCCTTTTCTTTAGAGAATTGCACTGGGTAAACCTTTTGGCGAACAGGTTCTTGAGTGGTCAAAGTCATCTCGAACTCCACCAACCTCGTTCGTCATGGTTTATCAGTCAGTATCTCCTTATGAGACTCGAGAACCTGGGTTATCTTTTCCCTTTCCTTGGAAGTCAGATCAGGGTTCACCTGTACATCCTTGTAGGTTTCCTGGTGTACCAGGGGATATTCCCTGCCCTCGTTGGTTCCCACTTCTGTCTCCACTGCAACTGCCATTGCCAGGAGGTGAGCTTCTTTTTCTCCGGGTCTCTCTTCGTATTTCCGCAAGAGATTGATATGGAAAATCTTCGACTTTCCCCGGATCCGGATCTGATAGTTCGTTCTGGATATCATCCTTTCCACGGGAAATGGTCCTTGCCAACCTATCTCCAGTTTGTTGTTTCCCGTTGGGAGTAGCAACAATACTTTGTCTCCCACCTCTAGAGATCTGTCTTTAGACCTACGGTTGTAGTAAGCCGCATGTCTTTTTCTGGCCTTTTTCAAGTTTTGATTAGCCAGAGTCCATCCCTTGTGAAGTTTGTCTTTCAGTTCCTCCACATATTTGTAAGAAGAGATCACTTCTTCTGACGTCCCCTCTTCAGTCCAACTCCTCAACATGGCTTCCAACGGTCCTTTGATTGGACGACCAAACAGCAACGTAGCGGATGGTAGTCCTGCTGAGCCATGAGGAACTTCCCGATAGGCAAAGAGGGCTGCTGGGATATATTCATCCCACCTATCAGGTTTTTCATGCGCTAGTTTCCTGAGCATTGTCATCAACGTGCCGTTGAAACGCTCTACTTGGCAATTGGCTTTAGGGTGGTAAGGGCTGGTATGGATATGGTTAGAGTGGAATACCCTAAATACCTCCTCCATAAGTTTTCCACAAAACTGGGACCCATTGTCCGTCAGTATTTGGTCAGGAAAGCCTAATCTTGTAAAGGCCTCCATCAGTGCGTCCGCCACTCGTTTCGAGTCAATCGTGGTCAACGGTATGGCTTCACCCCACATTGTACAGCAATCCACCATGGTGAGTATGTACATGTTCCTCTTCCTAGTCCTAGGAAGTGGACCCACAATATCGATGGCTACCCTCTCGAAAGGAGAGTTCATGATGGGCATTTCACCCAAGACCACCGGTGCTGTCTAGTGTTTCGGTGCCACCCTCTGGCACTCAGGGTATGACTTCACATACCGACGCACATCACCTGTCATTCCCGGCCAATAGTAATGGCAGGAAATTCGCTGCATCGTGGCGGCAATACCCATATGCCCACTGAATGAGATGGTATGCCCCATATGAAGAATCTGGGAACGGTGGGCCTTTGGGACCACCAACTGACCATGTAGGTTGTCTCCCCTTCCGGCTCTCCTGTAGAGTATCCTATTCTTCATATAGTACTGCCCCCGTTTTGGTGGATCAGCACTTTTCTGCAGTTTTTTGTAGCAAGAAAGTAACGTAGCATCCTTACTCTGGGCAGTTCGCAACTCCTCTGGCAGTGGGTTAGTCACATTTGCTTCTGCCTCATCCGTTTTCGTCTGAGAGCGAGTCTGTATTGCTCCCATTTGGATTGGCTCCCTGGGCATTCCCAGAAAGACATACCGGAAACCGAGAATTACAGGGAAAATGGGATCGGTCAACACAGCGACCTTGATGGTGCCGGTGACATATCTTGACCGAATCTCCGCTCTGGTAATGGGCAATTTCAGGGCTACAGCACTCGTCTGTGCAGGTTGTATCTCCATGGTTTCACCTGTGAATTGTTCTGGATGTACCAGATCCACAGAAATCACGGCCTCCCCGACCAGTCCTGTGTCGTATAAACACTCCACTTGACGACCGTTAACATCTACCAATTCCACTACAGGTGGTTTTTCCTGGTCTGGAGTCTCTCCTTCGGCCTCGACCAGTTCGGTGGGCTCCACCTTAGGTTTTCCTGGGCACACGACGAATTGAGTGTCTCCTGACTTTCCTCTGCAGTCAATAGCATTGTGTGTATTCGAACTGCAGTGTTTGCAACATTTCCCTGTCCTAGATTTTCTAGTGCCGGACTTTATTGAGCTCTCCTGGTGGCGAGCTTCCTTGTCGACCTTGGCATTGTCAGTGTCCACCTGCGTTGACGTTACTTGACATGCCGCGAAGTGAGGGTTCTTAGCCTTCGATTTGCATTCCTTCGTATTGTGAGAAGGTGACTTACATATCGAACACCACTTCTCCGACCATGGTCGTTTTGGTGTAGAGCTCGAAGTTTTCTTGCTTTCCCCCTTCGTCTTCTCCGAACTCTCCTCTGAAGTTTTGACATATGGTTCCACCTTCTTAGTTCCTGTACTTTTTGCTTTCTTCAGGTTATGTTTTTCCTGACTTTTCGTGTTTGTAGAAATGTTTTCTGCTGCCTCCCTATGGACCTCGACGAACCGTTCTGCCAATTTCGTCACCATGTCGATTCGTTCCGCCCCTTGTTCTCCCAAGAATGTCCTGAGAGGTTTCGACATTTGCTTCCGCATCTGGTCGAATACCGTGAGCTCTTCCAGACTCTCATAGTCATGCGCGAACCCAGCCAAATCCATCCATTTATGGAGATATGCTTTCAGACGCAGACTATAGGCGGCGAACAACTCCCCCGGTTCTCGTTTCGCTCCTCGAAATTTTTTCCGGTAGGTATGT
Organism: Cepaea hortensis; assembly: GCA_963921405.1. NCBI lineage: Eukaryota > Metazoa > Mollusca > Gastropoda > Stylommatophora > Helicidae > Cepaea > Cepaea hortensis. The sequence continues at coordinate 68,823,318 of OY992884.1, forward strand.
GACGTAACTTCAAAACGTTTCAGCAAAGCCGTCTTCAACTCGTCATAATTGTTCTCGTGTCCTGGCGGCAGGCGAGAATAAACCTCGTAACCGGTCCCGCGTAATCCCTGCGATAGCTTGAGATTCTATTTGTCACGCTCCAGACCCATGGCAACTGACATAGCCTCGAAGCGTTGAAGGTACCGGTCAATCTTCTCCTTGTCCTCCTCGTAGATCGCTAGAGGGAACTTCATAGCATGGTAGCTATGTCCACCTACTGGTGTTGAGCCAGGGAGAGAGGAACCTCCCACTGCTCCCTCAGTTTCCCCACTAGATTGCCTCTTAAGCTCGAGTTCCCGCATCCGGTATTCATGCTCCCTTTTCTGAGCTTCTTGTTCAGCTTCTAATTTCTTAGCTTCTTGCTCAGCTTCAAGTTTCTTAGCTGCTTGCTCTGCTTCCAATTTCCTAGCTTCTTGTTCCAACTCCATCCTTCTCAATTCCAACTCCGCCTTTCGATCTTCCCTTTCTGCTTGACGATACTCTCTCTCCACCTCCTGTATGTAATCTGTTAGTGCAGAACCCGACAATCCCATTTCTTCCCCCTTTGCCCTAAGTTCCGCCGTAGTCAGTTTAAGAGTGGCCATTTTACAGAGAGGTAACTCAGCAGATAGAGTATAGATTATCTCTAAACAACTATATAGATAATGACCAAATACAATATATATATATATATATATATATATATATATATATATATATATATATATATATATATATATATATATATATATATAACACCAAAAAACACAACACAATCACTCAGTGTCAAGAGTATAATCAGGACCACAGACCTATGCAGACGTGTGAAGTGTGAACAGGTAAGATAAATCCTAACACCTATCCACATTCACTCTAGTTGGATTCTCACTAATAGGATATCTCCATCCTCTAACTAAAGATCCCATGTTAAAAGACCCCGTTGTCTAAAGATCCCGTTGTACAAAAGATCCCGTTTACGAGCCCCCAATAAATGTCGTGTGTGTAAAGAATGAATGTCGTATTAGTTACTTGTTCTTCTTTACCACTTTATTGTCGTCCCTGGAGTGAAGGGAATACACACCCACATTTGTTTTAATTCCATATCTCTATTCTGGAGATATATAGCAGACTCCGTCCACACACTCCCTCAATCTGAGGACACCTTCTTCTCACTCTTGCTCACTCCTCGATCATGCCCCCTCTCATTCTTCCCCAACATAACATACTTGACAACTCTAGCCTCAACAAATAAAAACAAGAAATTTATTAAAGCAAAGATTATGTAGGAGAGGTGTGTGTGTGTGTGTGTGTGTATAAGGTGTAGAATGTGTGTCGAATATTCTAATGGTAGACCAGTGATTTAGAAGCAAAGTCTGTAACATCATAGTGCTTAGCACACAACAGCACCATTTATTCCGGACAGTGAACCTCACCCAGAAGATGACAACTTTCTCCAATCACTCGAACAAACAGGATGCTGGTAATCCGATAGACACTGTTGATCTTGGTCTTCACTCTACCACACGGCGAAGTTACTCTGTTTCATAATGTTTGTTGAACTGATAATCTTCCAATTAACTGAAATGTCACTTGGGGAAAATCTAATGTTCATAAGTCTCTGATTATAAAATTTTCCCCTCTTTTAGAACACAACCTATTAATGTTTGTTAGGTAGATGTGTGTGTATATATATATATATATATATATATATATATATATATATATATATATATATATATATATATATATATATATATATATATATATATATGTCCTTGGTATGCAAGTTATTAATCTTCGGTGATGAAGCTTATCACTCATTAAACACAACACTTATGTTAATTAAATCCTGCTCAGCAGAAGCCAGGTTTCTGCGGAACAACTAGGTACTGAGCCCCGTGTAAAAACCTCTCAGCAACCTCTGTCTTCTTTCCATGAGCCATCATTGTATAAAACTTTGAACTGCTTCTTCGTAATAAATCAGCTCACACTCACGTGGAACACTCAAGGGGAACTGTAAATGGAACCTGTAGAATAGAGAATACCATGGTGAGGGCAACTCAGTCCTGGCCGGAATTGGGTAAGTATAGGCCAATAACAGCACTCAGATCTATAACAGAGATCCGATCTCTGTCATACGGCCAAATCGCGCATCACAATGGTCTTATACATGGCAACACCAGGAAAGAATAAAGGAACGGGTAGAAACCCAGCAGATGCCCTACTGGAAGATCCTACCATTTCACATTCCCCTCCTCCCTCTCAACCATCCTTAATCTCTCTAATTATTATTCCACTACATTGTCCTCAACTCCCCGAGTAAAATGATATATCACACACGCTAGTTGAAGCCACACAATAGGATACTAGTGCCGACGCTCCTATGATACTTTCTAGCACCGCACTTATAGAACATTCTATCACTAATAATAATACATTATATCACCGTACCTATAATACATTATTTCTATCCCTAATCATACTCTTAAATTAGATATTATAAATAGCCTACCATATGCCTATTTTGGTTGCCACTCGAGAAACTATGCAATCAGATTGGATCTATGTCCGCGGAAAACTATCACCACTTAGACATTATAGTTTCACTCATGTAACGCGACTCAGGATAATGCCCCGATCCTAACACTTCAGAATGTTTTTCTCGACTCCCTCCACCTGTTTACCGCACTGGGTTTTATATGGGTGCTTGAGTGACGTCACCAAAAAGTCCAGACGCCAATCAGTCCAGAATCTGGCTTTGTCCTCCTGTTTCTAGACTAACCAGAGTCAATTTGCTGTCAAGTTCACTTTCAACTGGAAATTCTTTGTCTCATACAACAAAGATCCTGGCTGTTTGTGAGCCGGAGACCTCTCCCCCATATGACAGAATCCTTCCGACCTCTGGCAGACATTCTGTCCATCACTTTCAACGGCCGATTCCCGCCCTGCAGACAGATGACGCCAGTGCACGTCTCTCGAACAACAACCTGTCAACAAACTGTCGACCATGTGTAGACATCGTGACGTGACTCACTTTGATCTCATACAAAAAAGCCGACCAGGTGCAGACAGTTCCAACGACGTATTTTCTCAGTCTGTTCAAAAACACAGGGTCTATTGTGTTTGCAGACCAATGTCGGGCTTGGTTGTCATCGATCGAACTAACAAGTTTATTTAACTCGCGACATATAGGGTGTATTTTTAATGACTGTGGGGTTTTGAAAATATTGCCGTTCCAAGTTTTTATTCACCCTCTATGAACTCATACAACATAAGAGGTATATACAAAACTTGGAACGGCAATATTTTCGAAAACTTCAAAGTCATTAAAAATACATCCTGTACTTTAAAAGCTGTCTTTACTGCTTATAGTATCTTGCAATGTAGGACAGAGGGTTCTCAAGCCAGAGCAAATAAATCATTCATTGCCGAAGAGAGAACAGAGATGCATGCTACACCCCAACCACCATCATAAACAGTAAAAGAGGTATACCAATATTTAATCCACAACAAAGACTAGCAAGGTGGGCAGAATACTTTCAAGAACTACTTAACCCCCATACATAACATAGAAAACATCACTTTTGTGCCTAAAAGCCATGGTCAACAAGAACCAAATTTCATACCTGCAGAAGTTAAAGCAGTTATACAGAAAAGTCCTAAAAACAAATCACCGTTTCCAGACGGAATAACCACAGAAGCTATTCAGGCCTGTGGGAAACCAGGAGTTAAATGGCTAACAAGACATTTTAATATAGCATGGGAAGAAAGAAAAGTCCCAGATGATTGGCAACAGGCAATAATAGTACCAATATGGAAAAAGAAAGGCAATATGAGAGAGTGTGAAACGTACAGAGGTATATCACTTCTGAGCGATATAGGGAAAATGTGCGAAAAACTATTGGAACAAAGAGCTAGACCCATAATCGAAAAACAGTTAAGCAAAGTACAATTCGGTTTTCGGAAAGGTAAAAGTTGCATTGATGCACTATTTGCACTTAAATATGTGGCAAAAACTGGACCATCCTTGAAGACTATGGGATACAAGGACAGTTGCTAGAAAACATCATAGCCATGTACCAGTAAGAACACAAGAAGGTCTATCAGATGTGTTCACAGTCAATACAGGAGTGAGACAGGGATGTGTGCCAATTCCAATTTCAATTTTCAAAACAAAAATTCCAAATTCGGTCTCGTTAAACTTGCCTACTCAGCTTTGGTTGTTGTTGAGATCCGTGGTTTTTGTTGGTATTTTTACCGTGTTTCTTGTCTTGTGTGCTCTTTCGAGTAAGTCCTATCTCGGACTGCTTGCATAAGCGTTTGTGCGTGTGACGTCAGTTGGGGGTTTGGTCGGCTGCTATCCTTTGTGCCCGTCTCCTCTTGAGGTTACCTTCGTTGGTGATGGCTCCTGGCTCGGCTGGTTGCAGTCCTTATGAGGACTTTTTATTTTATCTTTTTGCCTCCTTTTTGGTGTATTGTCTGTGGCAGCTTTTCGATGTTTTCATTTTCTTGTTTGCGCAATATCTCTTCCCTCCCCCTTTCGAATTTCTTGCGTTTGTTTTCCACTTCGAGTCTTTTGCGTTCCTTTTGCCTTTGGATTTCTGCTATCCTGAGTCCCTCCATTCTTGTCGATTCTAGTAACTCCTCAAGGGTAAGTGGAAGTGGCTACCCTGTGCCGCCGTCACTCTCCTCCCCTATGATTTCTCCCGAGGTCTGGCAGCATATCAGTTTCCTCTTGGATCTCTTGGGTGTTGTGGTTGGGCTGCATGCCTTTGCTTGCGGTTCCGGTTCGGTCTTTTGTTGGGTTTCATCTTGCGGCTTTTCTTGGATCTTTTACTTGGCTTCAGTGGTTTGATTTGGGTTAGTTCCCTTTTAGCATTTCTCTCTCCGCTTTGATGTCTCGTAGGATCTCTTCATTCTTCTTTGTCGTCTGTGCCATATGTTCTATCTCTTGCTTGATGTTTTGCTGGATCTCCTTTATTTCAGCAAGCAGCTTTTCGTTGTCGTTGGTCGGTTCCGGTGTTTGAAGTAGTTTGACTTGTTTTTTCAACTCATCAATCTGGCTTTGTAGTTGTGCTCTTTCAGTTTGCGAGATGCACGTGGCTGTCTTGCACCTCCGCATTGCTTCCTTATATGGTGTCTTTATGGTAATGGTGAGCTTTAAGACGTTCTGTGTCTTTGGAGGTATGGACAGCCCAGGTAGCTTGCTCCATGCTTGCCCAGGCAGTTGGCGCATTTTCTTTTGTTGTTGGGTTCTAGTAGTCCGTGTCCAGCTTGGCCAGCGGACACTCCTTGAAGGCGTGGTGATCGGCGCAGTACAGGCAAATTTCCGTCTTACTGCGACATGCTGCTCTGCTGTGGCCGGCCCTCTGGCAACCGGAGCATTGAGGAATCCTTGGTATGAATCCTTCAGATTGTTGTATTTTCTTGTCTATCGATACCTGGAGTGGTATCTCGCTGCCCTCAGTCGTCACCACCGCCAGCGTGGTAGGGATCTTTGAGTACGCCAGGATCCGCTCCGCCTTCAAGATTCAGATGTTGAGATTCTATTATTGTAGCTGCTTTGTGATTTGTTCGTCTAAGAGCTCCATTTGAATACGCTTGACAACCCATCTGACTGTTTTTGAGTCGGTGTTTCCGACTCTGGTGTCTTTCTCCTCCTTTCTCAGCTGTGTTGGCTCTTGTCTGTGGTGGGTTGTCGTCGATCTTCCTCTTGGTGGCTTCAGTAGTAACTGTAGTTTCAGGTTCTTTGTTTCAGCTCACATGAAAGTTCTCCCCGCCCGTCTTCTTTACGGCTTTGTCGGCTCTCAAGCTGTACATCTTGGATACCGCGTTTATTTTGGTGTTCTTGTGACGTGTCATTTTCTCCCGTATCATGCTTCTTGACTTGTTCAGGTGACTTGTCTTGTTAGCGCTCGCAGTTGCGAATGACGGGGATGTGTGCTCTCTCCTCTACTATTTAATATCTACATGGACAGAATATCCAAAGAAGCAAGTCTTGGCAGAACAGATTCAGAAAATTTAGAGCTCGTTACTGCAGATGAAACAACTGATCCACAGGAAATAACTGAACTCCTATTTGCAGACGGTCAGAGCCTGTTTTACAGAGATGAGGGCAGACTACAAAATCATATTAATAATCTGAGTTCAACATGCAGGAGATACAATATGAGTATAAATACAGCCAAAACCGAAGTAATGAAAGTCAGCAGATTGCCGGGCCCACTAAGTATACAGATAAATAACAACTATCACCCTTACTGAAACATCCAAATATACCCATGTCCGAAAAAAAAAAATGTTTGCATATTCTTTACAGGACATCGCTGTCAACATCAGCATCTTTCAGCTGATGGTTGATTTCTTGGCAAGATCACGCTCAATAGTTTGCCATTGCTTTCTGAGCGGCCGGCTCACATACCCCGTAAGTTACCGACACGATTCGAACCACTGCTGATTCTCACCGTCGTCACGTTACTTACGAGAGTACACGAGATTACGGAGAAAAGTTGCTAACCTCTAGGCCAGGAAGCCGGCATGTCCGCAAAAGGACAGATAATAAACAATATATTTACACCAGCCCTTTGCTACAAATCTCAAACTTGGACTTTATCCAAATCACACTTTCGCAAAATCAACACCTGCGAAATGAGATGCCTTAGGAGAGCTGCCAACTTAACAATCTGAGACCGAGTAAGAAATGCTGTTATCAGACAGACAGTGGGACCAATACCTTGTGCCACATTTATTGAAAGACAGAAGATCAAGTGGTTTGGCAATGTGGTTAGAATGCAACACCAGCAACTACCATCACTGGCCTTACATCACAGATCATCTGCGACGAGACCACGAGGACGTCCAAGAAGAAAATGGATTGACGACATCAGAGACATTGTACAACCACACGGAATGACACTATCCAGTGCCGTCCACCGGGCACTGGAACGCAAATTATTCCTCCCCACGACGCTTGACGGCAGAAGTGGAAGATGATGATGATGATGGTGATCATCATCATCATCATGAAGAAGAAAGTTATGATGATGATGAAGAGAGTGATGATGATGATGATGTTATGATGAGAACGAAAGTGATGATGATGATGATGATGATGATGATGATGATGATGATGATGATGATGATGATGATGATGATGATGATGATGATGATGATGATGATGATGATGATGATGATGATGGGGAAAGTGATGAGGATGATCATACTGATGGCGAAAGTCATGATGATGTGCTAGTACTTAAATCAGCAGATTAATCATTGTGTCTGAATCCCACCCTGAGCACGTCCAGCGCCTTTGACTAACGCCTCTCCTCCAATTTTCTCCATGATTTTTGAGCGTAATATTTCTAGGATCAAGTAAACTCCTTACTGGCTGGCTAGACCTGGTAAGTAAAGTTTAGGGCAAAAATAAAATCCTAACCTGCACAGTTCGCGGCGACTGTACTAGAAAAATTAAGTTTTGATCAAACATGGTGCGCAATGAAATGAACAAGTATTAATTATAATGTAAATTTCCATTCACTGAGCATTGAAACTGCGGAAAATACTTTGAAAAAACAAACAAACGATAACCTTAGTATGTTGACATATTGCCCTTCTGTCCACATGGAAGGTCACATGTGCCGGTGATATATTATCCTTCGATAATCATCATCATCATCATCATCATCATCATCATCATCATCATCATCATCATCATCATCATCATCATCATCATCATCATCATCACTATCATCATCATCATCATCATCATCACCATCATCATCATCATCATCATCATCATCATCACCATCATTATCACAGTCTTCATAATCATTATCATCACTCGCTTCATCATCATCATAACTTTCTTCTTCATGATGATGATGATCCTCATCATCATCACTTTCATCATCAGCCCAAGGCGTTCTGCTTCCAAATCGCCCGCAGCTGTGTTTCGATCGTGATATGCGAGATATGCAAATTGCACTTGTAACCCCTTCGCCACGGCGCATACACACAATAAAGATATTACAGTTAAGGATCCTTGTACACATCTTATCACGTAAAGTACATATGGTGCTGTATCCACACATTTACTCACCAACCGGCACCCTGTATAGTCTGTGCCACTTCGGCCGCCTTTACTATCCAAACCAGTTCATTGTGCACAATATCCATCCATCCATCATGTGCCATGCCGATAAGCGTGGTCGGTCATATTTTGCCATCTCACTCGATCACCAGAGTCGTGGATCAGCTCCGTGTTCCTGTCTCGACCATGCCATGTGGCCAAGCCATCCATGTATTTACTTCTTGGTCTTCCCTTTGGTTTCTTCCCTTTGATCTTGCCAGATGTCACCAAGTTCTCCAATTCATTTCTTTTCGTAACATGCCCAAAAATTTTGACTGTCTACGTCTAATGTCTCTAATCAGTTTACGATCTTCGTTTGTTTCTTGTAGGACTTGTTCATTGGTTTTTATCGCAAAACATAATGTTCTTGGCATCTGTAAAGAAGGTAGTTTGCCATTGCTTTCCTTCTTAGCAGTGACCATGCTGGTCAATGACCATAGCCATTGTCTCATCAAAAAAGAGATCCTCTGTCTACCGTCGTGAAGCTGGAGACCATAAACCACAACTATCAGTTGGCTGCTCTTCAACCTCATCCACCACCTGCACCAACGGCTTCACATAGCCCTGATCTCGGGGGGGGGGGGGGGGGCTAAACGGGTACTCCACCTTGCTCAAGGGTGTCCCGTAGGCTAGCGGAGGGAAGGAGGCACCTTACTTCTACTTTGATAGGGGATATCCCTACCCCGCCACCCAATATGGTACGTGGCAAACCCGACCATGCCTGTGCTGTCCCTTTTCCCGCCATGCCCTTAGTGCGAGTTTATTTTGCTGAATGGCTAATACTGGCGCGGATGTCTCTGAATTCGGCATGTGTTGGTGTAGGGTTTGCTTCCTCCAGAACGATTTCATCCAAGGTTGCAGGTTTGATGTAAGCAGCTTTGCCAGGTCTGTTGCCTTAAGGTCTACCGCTACCTTCTATCGGCTGCATGATTTTTGAAATTTTGAAATTTTTGCGGTGTTCGCGCATATCCGACAAGGATTGATTGATTGATTGATTGCTTTAGGAACCGACATCACAGCATCCGGGGCATTCCCATAAGCGCTCCGTCCCCATCCCCAGCAGCCAGCGAAGAGTTCCAACACCAATAGTTCCAATAGCAATCTGATTATATATCCGTCTTGCCTTTCCTCTGAGCGTCGATTGTCGGCCAAATCCCCTCGTCACGCCTCGCTGTTGCATTCTTGCCAGACTATGATGATCCATTTGCTCCTCCGAGGTGTGCTCGTGCTCCCACAAGGCCGCAACCAAATCTGCCTTATCATGCATCAATACTCCACCAAGTTTTGCAGAGCCAGCCAATCTGTCCCCCTGTTCATTCCCCAGCACACCAGCATGCCCAGGAGAAAAGATCCAGACGATGCTTGTCACCCGTGACTTCCGAAGCGAAACAAGCCACTCTGCACGACAAGGATAGGTATCCTATATCACTACACACGAGACCAGAGCGACGCGTGATATTAGAAAGAAAACGTTCTTGTAAATATTTCCAACTAGGATTTAAAACCAGGTAGCTCCTGAAGATCAGGCAGATATAGTAAATTCTCAGCCACAACGAGAAATTACAGATAAGTCATTAGTCATTAGTCGCGGCTCCAACTTCACGGCAACGGGTCGTCCCCATTATGCTCCGTTCCTGTGCCAGTGAGTATCACACAAATTGCTCCTAACAGCCCCTCGTGAAAAGTGGAAAAACAGGAGTCTCGACAAATCAACAGCACACACAGGAACACTGTGCATAATGCCGCCACCAGAATGCCAATATAAAAGTCCTCTACGAGAAATACAGTTCATCGTCGATGGAAGCGGCAATCACTAGAAAACCAGCAGCCACACATTACTGCATAATGCAAACCAGACAGTTCTACGACAAAGCTGGCCGCCATTATTCCGAACAAACAACCACGGACAGATGTAAAAGCATTTCACTGTGCGTAATGCAGATAAGTAAATAAATGGACTCCTTAACACTAAATACAACTGGTATATGGTCCTAGTCTTGTGTGTTTATGACCAATCGGCACCCGTTGAGAGATATGGTCAATAACATACCAGGTGCCTTTACTTTCCATGACATTTCCTGGTACCAGTGGTGGGCTGGGGGACCCCGGGAGCCCATGTCAGGTAAAGAAAATGGGCCCCAGAAGGGGTCCAAACACATCAGCTATGCCCCGGCAGGTAAGCATGCTAGCTAAGGCGCCACCACGGCTGTCTAGCAACTACAGGAGATACCTGTAGTTACCAGCCATAATACCCGTCACCATCATCATCATCATCATTATGAGACATATCGAGCGGCCCAGGCGATGAGGTCTCTCCACAAACATCATATGTTCGACTGCTAATCGTCTTCCGCGACCCTGTGTCAACATGTCTACCATGTTCTCGCATTGCAGACCTCCGTCTCTAGCATCCTCGAGCTTCCCGGTTGTCACAACTTTCCCCAGGGAGTCTACGTAGAGATGTGCTTACACCGCTTGCCTCGCGTTCCGAAGGTTGTGGATTCGATTCCGGGCTACGTCGTTTGGTTCACGGGTGCAATGTTTTCGGAGACTACTTGAGGCCGTCACTGAAGCTACTGAGTTCGTGCTATGCGCGACGCCCTGCGGAAAGAGACCTAGCCATACAGGATAAAACCCATGTGGAATTTAGCTTATCTTCTTGCCTTTTAACCTCTTTTAAACGACTTTCTCCAGAATCGTTCGTCTAATAACGTGCCTAAAACGACCGTGTTCTCCTAGTGTGAGTAATCAAGTATTTTAAACAATGAGATAACAATAATCAGAAACTAAATAAGTAGATAAGTAGAAATTTTAAAAAATAAAAAAATCTCTCAAACTGTCATCTACTGAGTAGAGTCTTTTGCAGTGGGGGTAGCGGGTCTTGAGCCTGAGAAATTAAATCCACCTGGCTAGTGCAGTCGCTGCCAACTGTTCAGACTTAGAGTTTTATTTTTGCCCCCGACAGATAAAAAAATCAACACCCTACCGAGGAATCGGACCCGGGTCTCCCTAAGGAGAACCCGGAGTTCTTATTGGTAATTAAAAACAGAAAAGCATATCTCTTAAAAGAAGCCGATAGACAGTATTAATCGTCTCAACGGTGTGTTACCAGTGTGTTATCAATGACAGACAATCCAAGAAACACACAGGCCTAACATGGCATCGTGTGACATGAGATACATATGAAATGCAGCTGGAAAATGCAAGAAGAGATAGAGAAACAAATGAGAAATTAAGAAAACGTTTAGGGACAACACCGATTACTGGCTTTACAGAACATGAAAGAAATAAATGGTTAGTACGTTTCGTTAGAATGGAACAAGATCAACCAGCAGGTTGTAGGTCAGTATGGCCGAATGGATAAGATCGCTCGCTCTTAAAATTCCGGTGAGCTGATGTCAAAGTACCGGGTTCAACCCCTAAACAGGTCAGTTGGATTGAAATGTTGACTTCGCGTCCTTGACTTGAGGACGTAACTTGCAAGTACCTGAGAAGTCGGAGTGGGTTCGCCTGATGGCGAGGGACACTGTTGATAGAGAAACTAATCCACACTCAAAATGCATCCAGTGCATTAGAATTAGAAGCACGGGTATGGACTACGATTGAGTTCAAAGATAGCAACGATGAACACGAAAAGAAAGAGGGGGGGGGGAACAGCGGTTAAAGCATTCCACATGAGAACGCCGGGATACAAGGCGGAAGGCCGACATGGAAAGGTGGTTAAATGAAGTGAAAGTCACGCCGAATAAATCAAATATGGCATTAGCACAAGCGATAAGAGAAACTTAAGACATACCATGGCATTATCTTCTTCTCTGAGACGCTTCACGACAAAAGAAGTCGGGCAAAAGCAGAGAGGTTGTCGTGTCTATTTCAGGTTCAAAACGCATCAAATTGAGTATTGCAATATTTTGGGCTACAAACCAACACGTAATAAACTACATGTAATATACTTGACAATAAATTGCTATTAATTAAAATTGTGAACAATTTAGTCACTTTAATTTTCATTGTTTCAGATTAGGAGAATGTTTACCAGGAATGTGCTTACTTGTGAAGGATTGATCAAGTCCAAAAACGACTTACGAGGACGAACTAAACACCCCCAAGATATGCTTAAGACAACATTCTAAACATGAATATTAAGGAAAGTGTAAATTCGAAATTGTTTCATACTGCAAGAATCTTGAACTTGTTACTAGAACGAACTTACCTGTCACATATGAAACTGTTCAAGTCCAAAATTGATTTACTAAGACGAACTTAATATCTTCAAGATACGTTTAAGTGAACATTACGGACAATGTTAATTCTTAATTAATTAATGACTATAATATTAACTGTTTATTGTTATATGATAGTTTATTGTATATACATGATTCTGCAATAATTTTTGTGTTACAGATACGATTAGATATTGCTGAGAGGTTGTCGTGTCCACTTCAGGTTCAAAAGGAACAAGGCAAGATCCCAGCATAGGGCTGGGATTTGTTCCAAGAACCATTGGTACTTGATGCTATCACACGCTCCCTTGAAATCTTGGGTAGTGAGATCGGAAACATAACCTTCTCGGATAATGGCGAAAGATAGGAGGTCCGGTGTTGGTGTGCAAGCTGTGCACGCCACAAATCCCATGGCAGTAGGACAAGGCAAAGAGTAGGCCACAAAGCCGCGGCCCTGGCAGAATTGCTCTGAAAGAAAACCTAGCCAAGGTAGAGGCCGTAACCTTGGATGGATCTGTCTAGATAAAGCAAACCTATCCACAGGAAGGTAGAGCCCGTGATCTTGGATGAAATCTGTCTAGCGGAAGCGAACCGTACACACGCTGACCTTTGAAGTGCATAACTTGGAGTGACACACTTCCATCGGAAGATGAACAAAGAAGAGGAAGAAGAACAACAAGAATAAGAACCATATTTCCAATATGCCATAATGGGTGTACATCGGGTTGTCATGTCCAGTGAATTCATTCAAACAGAAGACTGGCCAATCATGTTGTGATGGGCTCGTCAATCATCCCGTACAAAACAATTGCAAAATAGTCTGGCTCCGGTACTGCTGGTACGACCGTCTGATTAGGGTAATCCGTTTACCAGCCCAGCGCAGAAGATGTTCACGGAAAGACGCGCCGCAAAGTCTTCCATGTTACATTAATTTACCTAAATACGGTAATGGCTCAGCCCAGTCGTGAGAATAGATATTTAAGGCATTGCGCAAGGAAAAGAAATTTCCTATGATTCCCACGCTGGAATACAATAAAAGATTTGAATTTTAACTGCGTTAAGTGTGACCTCAATGACCCGTGCTAAGCAGTTTTGAGGAGTTTTTTGCGCTTGTGTTTCGTTGTTAAACGGCGTTAGCCAAGCACGTTAACCTTTCACCCTGACCTTAGAATCTCACGCTCAATGCTAGAGTATCCTAAACATTGAACTTGACATTTGGT